>CM075334.1:2656480-3179062 GCA_037788925.1 Mytilus galloprovincialis | reverse complement strand
GGTGAGCGACACTGGGTCCTTGGACCCTCTAGTTACTGAATGTTATTGAATGAATGTCAGTTTATAGAAAAAATACCATTTTTACTGAATGTCATTGAATGAATGTCAGTTTATAGAAAAACACTAATTTCAAATGTATCATTTACGTATTCAAATTGAAGAAGATTTTATGGTAGGTTTTTATTTAGACCCTTTGGTTGAAACACATACGAGGAAAAATAGTATTCAATCTTTAATTACAGTTGCAGGTTGACGGGTTCAAACAGAAAGATTTTGAAATCAGAGAAAACTGTGCATCTCATAATTGGCATGACTTTATCAGATATCAATAACTACCTCGACCAAAAACTTTAACCTGAATTAGATAGACAGACGAACGGACGGAAGGACGGACGTACGAACGGACGCACAGATCAGAAAACATAATGCCCATCAATTAGGCATAAAAAGTGATTTTTGGAAATTGCTGGCGAGACAATGGTTTAGTTTGAAAAATTAAAACTGTGGTTAAATACATATTTGAAATAATACACGTCTAAAACCTATTTGAAATAATACACATATACAGTTGCAAACTTTCCAGAGGTGCTATCCAGCACTTTGATTACATACGAAGACAATATTATTGGAGGCTTTATCTGCTTGAACAACGACATGTTTGTCATGCAAAGAGGATAACGCATCCACAACCTCCGGGTTCTTGAATTGGTTAGAAAACCTTGTGGGCATAGTACATCGTCGTTTCTGAATGCGCTTCTGAATGCATGATCGAATATCTTTGATCCATTCAGACAAAGTGTCCAGTTTCGTCTGGTTCGTGCTTTTCCCATTTTCCAGCCTAGTCCTCAACTGCATCCATCAGTAACCTGTATTTCGTTTGTCAGTTGATAGGCTGAGGAGTTCTGTATTTTGGTCCCTTGGCTAACAACTCTCTTTGTTGTTCATTGGTAACTATGTCAAGGTCGCCAGTAATAACATGACCAGCTGGACTATAATTGTATTTTGACGATGCACATGAACAAACCGCGATATTCACGAATAAATTAGACCCCTGAGAAGATATCATATTTAGTAAACCTAATAGGGAATAATAAATAAAGGTACAAACCTAATAGGGAATAATAAATAAAGGTACATTCTAAATAGGGAATAATAAATTAATGTACATTCTAAATAGGGAATAATAAATAAAGGTATATTCTAAATAGGGAATAATAAATAAAGGTACAAACCTAATAGGGAATAAAAAATAAAGGTACATTCTAAATAGGGAATAATAAATAAAGGTACAAACCTAATAGGGAATAATAAATAAAGGTACATTCTAAATTTGGAATAATAAATAAAGGTACAAACCTAATAGGGAATAATAAATAATGGTACATTCTAAATAGGGAATTATAAATAAAGGTACATTCTAAATAGGGAATAATAAATAAAGGTACATTCTAAATTTGGAATAATAAATAAAGGTACCAACCTAATAGGGAATAATAAATAATGGTACATTCTAAATAGGGAATTATAAATAAAGGTACATTCTAAATAGGGAATAATAAATAAAGGTACATTCTAAATAGGGAATAATAAATAAAGGTACATTCTCAACAGGGAATAATAAATAAAGGTACCTTATAAACATGGAATAATAAATAAAGGTACATTCTAAATAGAGAATAATAAATAAAGGTACATTCTAAACAGGTAATAATAAATAAAGGTACATTCTAAATAGGGAATTATCAATAAAGGTACATTATAAACATGGAATAATAAATAAAGGTACATTCTAAATAGGGAATTATAAATAAAGGTACATTCTCAATAGGGAATAATAGATAAAGGTACATTCTAAACAGGGAATAATAAATACAGGTACATTCTAAACAGGGAATAACAAATAAAGGTACATTCTAAATAGGGAATAATAAATAAAGGTAAATTCTAAATAGAGAATAATAAATAAAGGTACATTCTAAATAGGGAATAATAAATAAAGGTACATTCTAAACAGGGAATAACAAATAAAGGTACATTCTAAATAGGGAATAATAAATAAAGGTACATTCTAAATAGAGAATAATAAATAAAGGTACATTCTAAATAGGGAATAATAAATAAAGGTGCATTCTAAATAGGGAATAACAAATAAAGGTACATTCTAAATAGGGAATAATAAATAAAGGTACATTCTAAATAGGGAATAATAAATAAAGGTACATTCTAAACAGGGAATAATAAATAAAGGTACATTCTAAATAGGGAATAATAAATAAAGGTACATTCTAAATAGGGAATAATAAATAAAGGTACATTCTAAATAGGGAGTAATAAATAAAGGTACAAACCTAACAGGGAATAATAAATAAAGGTACATTCTAAATAGGGAATGATAAATAAAGGTACATTCTAAACAGGGAATAATAAATAAAGGTACATTCTAAATAGGGAATAATAAATAAAGGTACATTCTAAATAGGGAATAATAAATAAAGGTACATTCTAAATAGGGAATGATAAATAAAGGTACAAACCTAATAGGGAATAATAAATAAAGGTACATTCTAAACAGGGAATAATAAATAAAGGTACAAACCTAACAGGGAATAATAAATAAAGGTACATTCTAAACAGGGAATAATAAATAAAGGTACATTCTAAATAGGGAATAATAAATAAAGGTACATTCTAAATAGGGAATAATAAATAAAGGCACATTCTAAACAGGGAATAATAAATAAAAGTACATTCTAAATAGGGAATAATAAATAAAGGTACATTCTAAATAGGGAATAATAAATAAAGGTACATTCTAAATAGAGAATAATAAATAAAGGTAATTCTAAATAGGGAATAATAAATAAAGGTACATTCTAAACAGGGAATAATAAATAAAGGTACATTCTAAACAGGGAATAATAAATAAAGGTACAAACCTTACAGGGAATAATAAATAAAGGTACATTCTAAATAGGGAATAATAAATAAAGGTACAAACCTAAGAGGGAATAATAAATAAAGGTACATTCTAAACAGGGAATGATAAATAAAGGTACATTTTAAACAGGGAATAATAAATAAAGGTACATTCTAAATAGGGAATAATAAATAAAGGTACATTCTAAATAGTTTTCCTAACTTGTTGATTGATTGTTTCTTACTTATTTAACGTTCAATTGAGTGATTAGCTCATTATCCAGGGTGAGTTAAATAGTGTTACCTAATAAGTTATGGGAATTTTATTAATGTGCTATATTTTTGCAATGATAAAATAAAGGATCTTGTATGTTTTCTACATTCACTAAAATGATTGTATTAAAAAGTAAGTCATGAAACATATTAGGCAAAACAGATGATTGAAAAGTAATAATGTTGTATGTGAGAGAGAGAGAGAGAGAGAGAGAGAGAGAGAGAGAGAGAGAGAGAGAGAGAGAGAGAGAAATTAATCAAATACAATTTATATTAACCTAAAATAGTGTTATTGTAAAGAATCATTTAGTCAGAGATACATGTTGTATATTGCATTATTTTCTGTATTTACCCCTTGATACCCTTGTCAGATGGTAGTGTATGGAGGTATGTAAAATCCTGACTATATTGAAAAAACAAGTAAAAGATAAAAAATTAAAAAATCATTGTATTTTGTATGTTGTATCTGATACTACAGGATATCTGTTTAGGAAAACGCTCCGTGAACAAAAAATCTTATCAAAGCAAATGAAATTGTGTTGTTGTTCTTTTTTTGAATAGAATAAATCAAATTAGTACATGAAGACTCTCTACAAAACAGTTTTACAATAACACTATTTTAGGTTACATATAAATTGTATTTGATTAAAACTACTTGGTCAGTGCAATGCTATGATCATCCATTGTTTCTTTCACGAATTTCTTCTAATCAGACATTTGCTTTAAATGTCATGATTTCATATTTATTTGTGATATTTAATTTATTTACCATGTACATAAAAATTTGTTATATTGAATCCCTGTTTCTGGGACGTCAAACTAACGCGTAACAGTTTGCAATGATGGGGTCAACAGGTAGAAATACTGAGCTTGACTTTCCTGAAGGGATAGTTTTACTGGCTGATAAAATATTCCCTAATAAATATCCTCTTATGGCACCCTTAGTATCCAAGACAAAAAATACAGCGAACACCGGACAATCTAAAAGGTAGGTGTCGAAAAATTAATCATGCTATCAAAGAACAGTTACTGTTGAATATTTGATTGAAAAAATGAATAATTGTAGTGTTACGGGTTGTCTTTGCAGACAATCTGGCAGAAAACCCTGTCAAATTGTATATACTAGAAAAAAACGCGCGAGCGCGGCTTGAAGACTTCTTGAAAGAAATGTTTATGGTGATACACAGCTTGGGTTAGTGTTTCTCAAACTGTTTTTATGCCAAAAAAGGCGATTACACAAAGCACTATAACAGCGGGTCCTCAAGGCTCATCAATTTCTTACTTTTTGTTTGCCTTTTTAATTTTATGATTCAAGTGTCATTGACGAATCGTTTGTTGACGAAATGCGCTTCTGGCGTACACAATTTGAATTAATGTATCTACAATGAGTCTATTTATAGATCCTAACTTTGTGAGGAAAAAGATCCGCTCTTAAAGTGGTCTTGTTGTTTTTAAACCTTTAAATAGACCGATTTGTTATATTATGAAAGAAATAACTGACTACATAGAAATTTCGGAAGCTATAGTTCACAATAACTGTTAAGTTCACAATAACTGTTAAGTTGACGAGGATAATTACAGGTTAAATTACCCGTGGGTCATCTCAAAATACACAATGTCTGGGAAGATGTGGCTACATGCTTTATAAACGAAAGCAATGAGAGAAAACATTTTATTTTCAAAATGAAATCTGCTATTTATACACAGTATTAAATCTGTTTTCAATCGTCTGATTCTGAAGAAGAGCTGACTCTCAAGGCTTTCAATATTTAAGGAATTTTCTTAGCCATGAATTTCTCATAGCTCAGCTGTTTCATTTAACTAGCTGCATCACAAATATGCTTTTTTGGCACAGCTTTTTTTGTCGTTTGAGCACTAGACCCGGGCTGCTGATTATCAGATAGTTACCGCCCTCCTCATTCCCTGCGGGACGTTTTTGTTGTCCGCCCTAGTCTTACATTGCAGGAAGTTTTTGTTTGTTATTTATTTCATCCCCGGATTACAGTTCCAACAAAGGATTTTCTCCCTGAGCCATCACTTAACTTAGATATATAATTGTAGACGACACAGTAGACACTTGGGATACAAATGTTTTCACAACATAGATACTCCTTTTATCAAACAACTCGAGAATGAAACACACAAAACCCTTTTAGACAGAATGAAACAAATTGGAAATGAGATATTCCAGTGTAACACTTGCAGGCTACACAAACTTATTCTGGAAATATAGTAATGTTGTTCATACTTTGGCTACGATTTCATCCGTGTTTTTTTATATGCTAACCTCAATTTTGAACGTAAGCTTTTACACAATTTATTGTGAAATCAATTGGTGCATTTCCGTGTTTAACTATCATTTCCATAATCTGGTACAGTGGCCCTTTAAATAAATGAAAAGCAAAAGTGGGAAAATGGAAAAATCTCCTAATGGCAGGGGACGGTACCTCAACGGAAATTTACAGGCGAAATTTGTTATATTAAATCCCTGCTTCTGGGACGTCAAACTTACGCGTAACAGTTTGCAATGGTGGGGTCAACAGGTAGAAATACTGAGCTTGACTTTCCTGAAGGGATAGTTTTACTGGCTGATAAAATATTCCCTAATAAATATACCAACTCGTCATTTGTCTAAGATGAAGGCCAATTTAATTACTGAACATGTTTGATTTTTATGCAAATTAAACTGTTTTCAGAAATTAAACATATGTTTTGTTTCCATGTACAAGTTTTATTATCTCTTAACGGGTAAAACTATTAAGAAAATAAAATGTTGACATATTAATAATAAGATTATTGTTTTATGGTATTTATATAGTAAATCAATAGATTTTGTTACTTGTAAATGAAGTACAGAACCTGCGAAAGGAAGGCAGAAAACGCATTAAAAAACCCGGAAGTAGTTTTATTATTTCTTAGATATATTTTAACTGCAGGGTTGTCAACCACTATAAAAATCAGAAGATGTGGTAGGTTTGACAATGAGACAACTATCCACCAAAGTTCAAATGAAATGGATGTAAGTACTTATAGGCAAGCGTACGGTCTTCAGCAATGAGAAAAACCAATACCGTTTAGTCGGCTATAAAATGCACTGACATGAAAAACAATGAAAAATATGAAACAATTCAATCACAAAAAAAAAGAGGCTAGTAAATAAAAAATATCTAATAAAATTAATCCACTTGTATTTTTTGTCTATCTGATTTTTATAGTTCGTTCTTATGTTGTACTGTTATACCACTGCCCCAGGTTAGGGGGAGGGTTGGGATCCCGCTAACATGTTTAACCCCGCCCAATATTTATGTATGTGCCTGTCCCAAGTCAGGAGCCGTTAATTCAGTGGTTGTCGTTTGTGTATGTGTTACATATTTGTTTTTCGTTCATTTTTTTACATAAATAAGGCCGTTAGTTTTCTCGTTTGAATTGTTTTACATTTTCTTATCGGGGCCTTTTATAGCTGACTATGCGGTATGGGCTTTGCTCATTGTTGAAGGCCGTACGGTGACCTATAGTTGTTAATGTTTTTGGTCTTTTGTGGATAGTTGTCTAATTGGAAATCATACCACATCTTCTTTTTTTTTATACATATCAATAAGTTAACATGGCAAAAGCGAAGCAATAATAACTGACTTATCGATTTTTGAACGATTCAGTAGCAAAGACCAGTCAATAAAAAACTAAGTGTTACTTTAGTTCAAAAGGGAGAACATGACACCTTCTTGTAATTACAGCCAAGCAATCTGGAAGCACACTGTTTGCTAGAATTTAAAAAAAAAACGATATGTCTGTATTGGCATATAATTTCCGATCCCTTATTTGCGTATTTATAGCAATAGAAATATTGTGTTTAAAACAACAACAAAAGTATTGAATTCATCCAGCTAATAAACCTAATATAGCTTTTACTTATTTAGAAATGAAACACAGAAACATGGCTACATAATTTCTTTAATGACGGAAACAGTATAATTCTGATTGACTAAGTGGCATCGCCGAGATCCGCGATATAGAAAACATCGAAGTTCCTCAATTATGTTTATCACACATAAATCAATTTAGTTTCATATTGAAGTTAAATTCTAACTTTGAATGCTATTTGCGCGTCATGCAAACAATTTATTCACTCTGTTCATGCCATGTAAGAGAAGCAGAAGACACTAGAGAGAAAGTAAAACTCATCAGTTGAAAATAAACTGACAATGTCATGCCAAAAAGACGAAAAGTTAACTAAGACAAACCACATTCATGAAAATACAACACAGAACACTAAAGACATACATTGTAGCAACACGAACCCAACAAATAAAAAAAAATGGGTTGATGTTTGGTACTTTGGAAAGGGTAAACATATCGTGCTCTATATGTAGCACCTTTCGTGTTGTTCGTGTGAGTAAAAACCCAGTGTTTAGTCTCTTTTGGCAGGTCACATTCGGGGAAAAGAGGACAGGAATATATCGTTTGATAAGTGAAACCAACGATAAAGGTGGGGTTTGCTTCGCTGATGTTAGTTTATAAATGTTTATTCACGTCTAGTTGGAATGGAATATCAATTCGATATATCGTGCAGGGTGTATACCACGCGTTTTGCACATAACAAAATCCGATAAGGATGTACACCTCTGAGGAGCCAACATTTCTAGAATCAAACTTTTTTCCTTAACCTGATTTTTGGGTTTATATGACTGTAAACAAATAATTGGTCAAAAAATCATTTTGTGATGCACTTCTTTTTTTTGCTACTGCCATTTGAAAGTATCCAATTTTGATGATTTTCCCATTTTTCATAAATTTTTACCCATTTTTGGGCTATTATCATGAAAAAAAATAACAGTTTCACAATTAGACCTTTTTTCACACTTTCAATACAGATGAAGCGGACCAATCTGAATAAATTTAACTTAAAAAAAAACTATATTTGTAGGTAGGTGTTAATATAAGAAAGTTTTATAAAATTTTGTTGCTTTTTCCTGTCAATTTTACCATGCTGTCAATTTTGTAAATTTGTGATTTTTCTATTTTTAGAACAAAAAGCATATTATTTCAACTTCTTTGTGATAAATGATTGAAAAAATACATATCTAAGAAATTTGAAAAGACAAAATTGATATGGGATGAACATGTTTCTGGTAAAATCTTTTTTTGTACCCCTCACCCATTTTCTCAACATTTTGGCTAATGAGACTGACTTGTTATCTAATGTTTACTTATTTAGGTTATGTTTCGTCTCACTATTTTTAAGATTTTCCACCTTTGATAATTGTTTGGTATGACGATAAATTTTCACTTCTGTTCTCGTACTATGGTAAAACATATTTCTGTACTCTATGTATACCTTACAACAAATTTATTTTATTTACCTGTGTACGTTATTTTATTTGGCAGCATTTTGTCCAAGGTTCTGGTTGTCTTTTTGATATTGTTTTACATGTAACCCCCTTGTTTTATTTATTTTGTATTTACATTGTGTCAAATATCAAATTTATTGTTTCAGTGTATGTTCCCTTGGTTTTGGTTAATATGTATTTTGATTGAGTTAAGCCGTTTCAATTGATATTTTATAGTGTGTCTTTCTATGTTGTGATGTTACACTATAGTATCAGGTAGGGTAAAAGTTGGTGCCTATTAAAACGTTTAAGCCATCAGCATTTGTTTGCACCTGTCCTAAGTCAGGAACCTGATGTTCAGTGGTTGTCGTTTGTTGATGTGGTTCATACGTGTTTCTCGTTTCTCGTTTTTTATATAGATTAGACCGTTGGTTTTGCGGTTTGAATGGTTTTACACAATCATAGCTAGACGTCCCAAAATCTATTTTATGTCCTTTCTTTCCTCCAATCTGTGTCCTGGTATGCATTTTTCTATGTGTTTACGTCATATTGTTAAAACATCTTTGAGGACATAGTTTTGTTGTCAAAAACATCAATACAAATTTACAAATGAAACATTAAAGTAGACGAGAAATACTAAGATTTGTTTAAAAACACGACAAAAAAAATGACAAAAAAGGGACAGTTTCACATTAAAAAATGCTTGATGGGAAAACATATCATTTTGATCTTCTAGCATTCTTTGCTTACAGGTGTCTGACATTGCAAATTACTCGTTGATAAACCTCGTACCATAGAGATTGAGTACACATTTAGACAGATAATTGAATTGTGGGTACATATATTTGTATATGACGTATTGATTGGACACATATTTGGGAAAAATATGTAGATTGTAGGATGCACTGATTTGAGGCTTACACATATAATAGTAAAATAAATATAACAAAAAAAAAATGTCTTATTTCTTGGATTTTCATTTACTGATTTTGTATTGTGTCGTTTTTATGGTTTTAAAATCATCATATGTTTGAAGTACTGTGAATAAGCCAATCCTGTATCAGTTTGAAAGTTTGAGGCTTTTAAAAGTATTCCCTCAGGTCAAATTTGGCACCTCCTGTAAATTACCTTGTTTTTGGCAAATACATAAGAATGCCAAAAAACAGACAAATTCTGGGACGCTTGAATAATAGAGCGATATAAAGTCATATGTTATAGAAAGAGGTTACCTAGGAAATCTTTTATATGGTTCAACACCAACATATGTTTTTAACAATAACAAGTGTGTAAAATGTGATATGAAATGCTTACACAAACAATAATGTAAAACATATATAACAAAAATACCTATCTACAAACCAAATTCAAAAAGGGGTAGACCATAAAACTGAATAAATCAAACGAACAGGTGAAAAACGATTTCCAAATTTCCAAATTTCTAACTAGGTACAGGCATTATCCGAAGAAAATTGTGGGTTAAACCTGGTTTCGTAGCTAGATAAACCTCCAACATGTATGACAATAGTTCATAGCTACGTTATATATGTTTTTATGACGTAGTGAACATTCCAAACAGACATAATAGGTTAATGATATTATGATTTGGATTCAGCAGCCAAAACTGTGTATACATACATCATAGACATACAAAGAAACTGACTACCAAATTAACAAAGACGCCAAGAAAAGTGATGATAATAGCAGATCTGAAGATTTAATCGTAAATTTATTTAAACAAAATTTTCTAAATTTTTATTAATAAAATATAAAAACACGTTACAATTACACTAAGTATACAATATAAAAATCATGCTTTAAAAAAAGGCAATCATCACATTTTTTCTAATCAAAATATATATACTCAACACTTATATCGAAGCAATGTTTTTTAAATTAGAAACAAAATGCCTACAAATCCATGAGTTCTCATTTCAGGTATGTTAAAACTATAATATAAGCACTCTAGGATGGCGTGTTTTTTATTCATCCCTATTATCACTTCATATCACTGATTGCTGCTCATGCTGGAAAAAGCACATTTATGTCTAAGATAACGTGTTGACGATACAGAAACATGTCGTTAGTTCGGTAATATTCTTTTCAGTACTTTTACCTTGCACCTATATATTGTGTTCAAGCACAATTAAGTCCTGGCCGTTTCGGTCTTGTTCAACTAACGACATTTATACTTTGCACTTATAATAAAAATGAAAATATAATAAATATAATAATAATGATAATGACTTTATTCAAAAAGGGTGACTAAATTAACGTACACTAATCTACCGTGAGGCCCTTCATACAAAATACAAAACAAGTTCTACAAATACTTCAATTTTTTTAACATATAATTCAATCTACACGCTAACTTATAAATTGTGTACGCTATATTGTTCTTGTTATGAATATTGATATACTGTAACACACAGATATAAATATGAAAAAACAGATTAAGTTCAAAAAAATATATATAAAAAAGAAATAAAATAACAAATCATGAAATAATGTTAATGCATCAATAAATAATACTCTATTAATAAAATTTAAAATCACTTTACAACTTTTAGGTAAATATAAACAGAAAAATTAACAAGATAAATTAGCAAAATACTAAAGATATGATAGATAAACATAAAGATGAAAACATGATATTTTTATATCATGTTGGATAAAATGCACTCTCTAATCTAATATTGTTAAGTGAATGTTAATGATATAGTTGTGATTTCACTTAGAAACAAATACCAGTTGATTATTGCGCATCGTGATTGCATTGTTAACTATACTGCAACTCCCTACTACGAGATTGAAGGATGTTCTATTGTTTTTTCCCCCGCAGATTATTTAAAACCGCAAACCTTTAGGATTACAAAGGATGCGATAACAGAAACCACTACAGAAACACCAGGAACGGTTCCGGCCATAACAGCTGAATTGTCGGCCTCTGAAAATAGAACAATAAATTACAAAATGTTGTTATTTGAAGTATTGAAATATACTACTTGACATCAATTCGTTTTATCTCAACTAAAAGTTTCGTTAAAGTCTATTCCATCTCATATATCATTACTTATCTGTACATAGGCTGCGGGTTTATCAACCTCATTGAAGCTATAAATGTAACTTCTTAGTTAAAATTTACAATTATTTTTCATAATAATCGAACGATATAATACAAATAGAAAATGATAAATCGGTCACTGAAACTACCGCACAGAGCATCCACAAGCGATTCCTCCAAACAAGATTAACACCACAAACGAAGCTATCAACTGTATTAGAAGCAAGCTGTCTGTCTATAATCAGTATTCCCATACTTTTATATGATTTTGAATAAACAAATAGCCATTTATTTTTTGTTTATTTTTTGTCTAATCGTTAAATATAGCACACAGAATAACAACTGTTGAAGTAAAACAATTACGCAATTAGGAAGGTTTGAATTGTTCGCTTTTTCAAACGAACATACCTGTTGATTGCTAACTAATGGTAAATAACAGATTTAGTCGTGCAAACAAACCCAACACATGATTGCAGACTTAAAAAATTATCAATTCTTGATTTGACATTCATCCCTAAGAATGCTTCTGCTTGTATGACTAAGGCCCATTTTGATAAAAAATAAATAAAAAATAAGTATATAAATTACATACAACGTTATTTTTGAAAATCTTATGACGTATTGTTATCAAAAAGTATATAAAAAAACAGCTGTTTGACTTATTAATAGTAGGAAAGAAATTAAACACAGGGACAGCGGTGCAATCTTTTAGGCTATCAAACCGTAAAGTATCAAACAGACAGTATGATTTTTTTTTAAAGAAATACGAGTGTCTGTGTGTACTAAATATTAAACTGTTATGGTATGCTTAATAGTTTGTTAATATAATACGAACGTCACTACTTACTCTGGGTAACAGGTGTAGTCTTTGATGTTAAGTGAGTACTTACTCTGGGTAACAGGTGTAGTCGTTGATGTTAATTGATTATCTTGAGTTGTAATAATTGTAGTTTCTACAATATTTGGGGTTGGAGCTATGGCGTCAGTAGTTAGTTTCTTTGTTGTTATGGCGTCGATAGTTGTTTGTATTATTGGTGCGTCAGGAGTATTTGTTACTGTTGCTAAAAAGGCATTAGTTGTTTTCACTGTTGTTACAGCGTCACTTATTGGTTCGGTTGTAATGACGCTACTTCGTGGTATTGCTGTAAGAATTTTAACAATCTAATACTTGTGGATTGATTGATCATTGTTTAGAATTAAAAAAAAAGTAATAAAACATAGCCCAAATCTCCAAATGTATTATTCGATATCATTAAAAATTGACTTCTTGACTTGTTACTACTGAGAAGTCTATTAATAATTCATACTTGTCATTGTTTTGTGAAAATGTTAAGTGCAGTTAGATTTAACCAGTATTGTAGGTCGTAGTCATTTTTATTTATGGTAGCCTTTATTGAAGCATCACGTTTTTTTTGAAAATTATGAGCTTAGGATGTTCATTTGGGTGTAACATTGTAATCTAAGATACCGCTTTCTCCTGGCAGCCTTGTGCTAAAAGAAAAAGTTGTTCTTATTTGATTATACTTCTTAACAACAATTCATTTTACTGAACTCAAAGTTTCGTAAATCTCTATCCCAGCTCTAATAAGATTAGTTACATAGGCGTCGGGTTCGTCAACATTTACGTAATTATATATGTTTGAATTGAACGAACATACCTGTTGATTGCTAACTAACGGTAAATAACAATAACATACTTAAAAGTCGTTTAAACCATATGATTGCAAACTTATAACATTACCAATTCTTAATTCAATATTCATCCTTAAGAATGCTTCTGCTTGTATAACTAAGTTTCTTATGTTTAACTGTTAACCACTGTCCCAGGTTAGGGGGAGGGTTGAGATCCCGCTAACATGTTTAACCTCGCCACATTATTTATGTATGTGTCTGTCCCAAGTCAGGAGCCTGTAATTCAGTGGTTGTCGTTTGTTCATGTGTTACATATTTTTTTTTCGTTCATTTTTTTACATAAATAAGGCCGTAAGTTTTCTCGTTTGAATTGTTTTACATTGTCTTATCGAGGCCTTTTATAGCTGACTATGCGATATGGGCTTTGCTCATTGTTGAAGGCCGTACGGTGACCTATAGTTGTTAATGTCTGTGTCATTTTTGTTCTCTTGTGGATAGTGGTCTCAATGGCAATCATACCACATCTTCTTTTTTATATAAGGACCTTTTTGATAAAAAAAAAAAAGGAAGTATATAAATTACATAAACCGTTCTATTGGAATTCTTTTGACGTATATTTATCAAGAAGTATATAAACAAGCTGTTTGATATACCTATAGCAGAAATAAGATGGTTACTCAGGATGAAAAACAGGGTCAGTAGTGTAATCACTTTGGCTACCAAACCGTTAAGGTTCAAACGGACAGTATATTTTTTTTAAATGAAATACGAGTGTCTGTTTGTACGCTATTTACTATTATGTTATGCTTAATATTTTGTAAAGTATAATACAAACGTCACTACTTACTCTGGGTAACAGTTGAAGTCGTTGATTTCAATTGAGTATCTTGAGCTGTACTAATTGTAGTTTCTACAACATTTGGGGTTAGAGCTGTGGCGTGAGTAGTTGGTTCTTTTGTTGTTATGGCGTCGATAGTTGTTTGTATTATTGGTTCGTCAGGACCATTTGTTACTGTTGTTAAAAAGCCACTGTCTGTTTTCACTGTTGTTACAGCGTCACTTATTGGTTCAGTTGTTACGACGTTACTTCGTGGTATTGCTGTGAAAAGTATAACAATTAATTGATTGTTGATTGATTCTTCATTGGTTAGAAATCAATAAATGTAATAAAACATGCACAAAATATCCAAATATACTTTTGAATATTGTATGACAAGATTTCTAAGGAGTGATACATTCGTAATATGTCAATGTGAATCACCAATCAAACATAAGATTGTTATGTAGTAGACATTTGTATTCATAGAAGCCGTTATATGTGCAGTACGCCTATTTTAACTTTATATTCACTTGAGTGCACATCGTACATTTTGTAATGCAATAAAATTTTGAATGAAAATTCGGAATGGGGAAAAAGAGACAACAACCCGACCAAAGAGTAGAAACAACCTAAGACACCAGTGGGTCTTCAAAACAGCGAGAAAACCCCGTACACTGGGGCGGACTTCAGCTGTTCCCTTAACATGAATGTGTACTAGTTCAGTGAAATTAAATGTCTACTCCAAAACATATAAATGAACTGAAAAAAACACATACAAGACCAACAAAGGCCAGAAGCCTGACTTGGAACAGGCAAAAAAAAGCGGTGGGATTAACAAGTTTTGTTAGATCCAAAACTGTCCCCTATACATCTAGCCAATGAAGAATAAACATCAACAATAATACGCACCGTATAACCCAGTTTAAAAAGATTTCCGTTTTCGTCTGATAGTTTTTTGCTAACAGTGTAGAGAAAGAATAAACTGACGATAAAGTGGATATTTCAAACATGAACAGTGACTATATTAGTACCTATACCTCTGCATCACACACACAGAAAACTACTATTCAACCCTCATTATCTCATGCATTAAATTAAGTGAATACTATCAAATCATCTTAGCTTTTATTATCTACTGGTAAACTGTAACAAAAAGCAAAGCAACCCACGAAGTAAAACAAATACATTAAATGATTCGTTTGCCCAGTCAAACGAAAAATTAAACATAGCACACTGAAACAGGTTCACAGTTTGTTCTTATGTTATCCTGTTACGTCACCATTAAGGTGGATGATTTAGCGTTCAATACACACGTTTTACTCTGACACATTCCAGTCAAGAGTCTTTAACTAGGTGGATGTCATCATCTGCCGTCTTTCATACCCCCAGTTATATAGCAAAACTCTTGAATTCAATATAGAACTTGCAGTTCATGCTCACTTATTCTATTGAATATATATAAATGATAAGTTGATAATGAATGTATGTCTAGCTTCATCAATGATCACACGAAAGTTATACTTCGTTGTTCTTCAATTGTATTGGACGGATCGTCGATTCCATGGATGAACTTACAATTTAAAAATGCTATACCCAGGCCCAAAGGGGGTGGGGCGGGAGGTGGTGGTAACTGACTATCCTTTAGAGTATAACTGTGCCGACATTACTTTCCAATTTATATTCTGTCATTACCAGCAATCATTGAAAACCTTACTAAGTTTTAAACAGAAATATTGAAAGACATACCCTTTTCCCGACACGCTCAGAAAATGATCCTGTTCTAGACCGTATAGATAGATGCAGTTCTAAACCCGGGGTTTAGACTGTATCTTAAACAATTAAATAAGCTATCCTGTTCTAAACACATACTTTGTTTTTAAAAATACCCTGTTCTCACCAGCAGGACATGGAAAAGGGATCCTGTTCTAACAAGAAGGGCATGAAAAAGCGACCATGTTTTGGGGCACACTCGCACCACTAAAAATATTGGAAAAAAAGTGTCCTGTACAAATCATACAAAATATTATTTTCTAACACGATTCACATTTTCACAACTAATGACTTTTCAATGAAAATATTTTAAAGTGCAACACTAATGTTAATAGTGTAAATGTGTAAGGGGGAGACACTGATTTGTAGTTGATAAATTTACAAAATAAACCAGAGAAAACACTGGTTATGTTTTTACCCAAGTTTCGTAACGCTTTATCTTTTAAACAAAGTTAATCCGAAAAGCGACGAAGCGACAAAGTCGACTTAATTTTTTACATTAATCTGGACTTACATATACTGCTTCCAATTGTGCTTGCTTGCTGAGTAGAAGCTTTGGCAGCTACCGTTGTCATATCTGATAAACGAAATTTGAAAAAGTAACATATAAACCTTAAAACAATTACCTTTCAAAAGTACATCAACCTTAAAACAATAATATTTTAAAAGCATTTGAGAGCACCTGCAGTTTTTGGTTGTATTTGTGTTTCTAAGTCTTTGTTTGTTTGCTATGTTTTGTCATTCCGTCGTTTTACTTTTTTTGCCATGCTATTTTCAGTTCGTTTTCAAACTATGAAGGAGGGGCGAAAGATACCATAGGGACAGTCAAACTGATTGATCGTAAATAAACTGACAACGCCATGGCCAAAAAAGAAAAACAAGACAAACAGACAAATGATAATACACACGACACAACATACAAAACTAAAGACTATGCAACACCCCCCCCCCCCCCCCCTGATCAATGAATGTGTTTGTAGATAGATGTTTTTTCTGTTCTGTAAAATTTTTCCTTTTAAAATTGTTACACGATGATGACTGCTGTACCCATAATTTGACTATTTTATTTATTGTGTCTATTTAGTTAACGCATCATTGTAAATATAACGGAATTTGATGAGACTGTCATTAAAGTAAGAGGGTTAGCGCTATAAAACCAGGTTTAATCCACCATTTTTGAAAATGCCTGTACCAAGTCAGGAATATGACAGTTCTTGTCCATTCGTTTTTGATGCGTTTTGTTATTTAATTTTGCCATGTGATTATGGAATTTCCGAATTGATTTTCCTCTAAATTCAATATTTTTGTGATTTTACTTTTTTCTAAAAGCAAACACCCAGGATAAGATTTGAATATCAAGGCCCAGACCATTTCCAACAGATATTTGGCTTCCATGAACTATTACTTAATTAATCATATTTTTGATTATATAATAGCAAAATCAAAATAACGACTACATTCAGTTTACTACTTCTATTTTAGGAGAACTTTGTCATTTGTTGAAATATGAACGAATTTATAGCCTTAATCTGGCATAAATGACTCATTTTGTTTTGTAAGTTTTTGGTATAAAAATTTCTTTCTATCATCTTTTGGATGCATGTTATTCATTAAGTTCCCTTTTTCCATTTAAAATATCAGATTGTTACATGTACATGTTATTTGTTTAACAATACTTTTACTATTTGCATTATTCAAAAATAATTCGGATTTTAAAGTGAACAATTTTCTATTATAAAAGAGGGAAGCAAGATACCAGAGAGATAGTCAAACTCATAGATTGAAAATAAACTGACAACATCATGGCTAAAAATGAAAAGACAAAGATGTTAAAACTTTTGATTTAGGATTAAGTATCAATGCGCATATATGTACATATTCCTTACGTTTATTGCCTCAGTTCAACTGCACCAAAGTCGACACACAAACTCGTTCATGTACTTTCAAATAGAATAGTAGTGAAGAGTGAAAGATGGATCTTTTGATCATTTTCCAAACAAAAAAAAAAATCTAGTCTGAATCAGTGTCATAATTGACCCGTTTTCTTTTGCAATTATTTTTCTGAAATTCTAACTAAATGTGGTTATTCAATGAAAAACAGCAACTGGACGTCATTTTTCCAACTTTGACTTGATACAGACTGGAGATAAGATCCTTTATCCTGAAATCAGCCATCTATTGTACAAAAAACAGGTATACAAATAAATTTTTGCTTTATTTGTACATGTACAAATAAAGTCTCCTGTTATCCCGCCTCCATGTTGAGCACGGGGTAATAGGGATTTTTCTTTTGTGAACCAGTCATTTTGGGTGTCCTCTACGCGGTTTGCATTTAAACTGTCGATTTCTTTGAAATATTTGATACACTGATTTACATTTGACAACGAAAGTTTTGAGTGTGGGTTGTAAATTTCAAGATAAAATAATATATGTACATTGTCGTAAAATACGAAAAAAATATTTGTACTCGCTACGAAACAGGAGTAACACTCGGCGGAGCCTCGCTTTTCGTCCTGTTTCTAAAGCTCATACAATTAAATGTTATATTTTCCGACAATGTACATATATTGTATATTTATTAAATAGACAAAGTTAATGTATTCAGTATTAAATATATGATAAATAGATATACATTTTTTACTAGCCTATACGTAACACGAATACTTTTGTTCGCCTTTCATTTGTTGGACTATGATAGAAATAATACGTAGAGAAGACATTTAAGATATGAAATTATTATGTATTTGTAGAATACTACCTATACAGTCGGTGAAATTAAAGTCAACTACCAAATTGTTTGTCCCATCACAGGTTGCATTGGCATTCCCATAAATTAAAGTCAGATTTTGTAGAAATAGCTTTAGTTGTAATAAATCACAGCTGGAACAATTCAGTGGATTATCATATAAAGCTCTGTAAAACAAAGACACTACATATTATCGTTGAATTGATAATATTCAAAACGTGCATGAGGCATACACAATATCATAGCATCATAATTAGTTAACAAGGTAAACAATCAGTTTGCATTTCTCATGATTGCAAGTAGATAACGGTTCCACATACACAAGACAGCAACCGATAAAAAGCAATCTGTTTGGTTTGAATGCGGTCTTAAATTAGGTAATTCAACATTATATGAAGTTTTCAACATGATTTGTCATATGATTTAATAAGGATATAGATAAGATGGTTTAATTAAAATATTTCATTGAGCCTAATAGACAACTTTCGAGTTCGATGCATTTTCGTTAAAAACTTTGGTTTTAGTGAACGTAACTTGTGCGTTTAAGTGCGTCGTGACTTCCGTTTCAATGTTGAGCGAGTGGTTGAAAAACTATAAAGCTATATTGCACGAAGTATTCGGCAAATTAAATTCTCATAACTGACAATCTGCACCGCTGTCATTAGGGTATTGTGATTAAGTACCACTGAACAAACTTTATTCTAGTTTATCCTGCACAATGACGATCACTAAGACGCTTGATGAACGTTTATAGTACAGGGATACAGGCGAGCCCCTCTATCTGGTAAATGACGTCACAAAGGCGCGTATAATTGACGAGTTTTTTCCGGTGACGGATGACCTCGAAAGTGGTCTATTGTTTTAAACTTACGCAGAAATGTACATTGTAAAGAAAAAAAAACTGTTAAAAGTGTGCATAGAATAGCGATCGAAGAAATAATGAAGTTGAGGTTCAATTTGAAAATCAAGGTCAAAGCTTCTTCTTTATTTGTAGAAGCCTACCACCTAAATTTGTATTTGCTCCGTAGTTCTAAAATGGCAGGAAAACATAGAAATTGATTAAAATTTGATATCCTAAACAAAGAAAGTTGTCGTAACAAAGCTATGTATCTCACTCATATATATCTAATTTTCTCTCAATTAGTTATAAATTTGTTCTTTTTCTGTCATATTAAAAATTCATGAAATAGTAAGTGCTTGAATTTTCTGAATATTGATGGTTTTTATGGGATAAATGGCTTAAAATGTGGACGTCCTGAGACGTTCAGTCAAAGGCTAAAATGAAAATGTGAATGTTCAAAGATTGGTTTGCATTGTTTTCTTGACTCTCTCTCTAAACAGTATGTTATTCCGCCTATAAATCGTACATGTACTAATAAAAAGTTTAATAACAAATATATCGAACATAAAGAAAAATTCGAAACGGAAAATTTCTTATCAAATGGAAAAATCAAAAGCCAAAGAAGCGACTCGGGATGTTTAACCTTAAAAATAAAATATATTGCTTTACCTTCTTCTATTAAATTATCTTTCCCCCGGGGAAAACTATAAGTAAGATTCAGATGTTCTGTAGCTACCGTAAAAATTCAGTTACAAGAATCTAAGATTCTTTGTTTTAAATCTTATGCGTAGTACATTTTAAATGTATAAGGACATGATATAAGAACGAGTTTTATTCAATAGGGGGAAATTGCAAGTTTTCTTTTCGAAAGTCAACAGAGGAAAAACTAAAAAGTAACATCACAAAACAAGATGGTATATGAAATATGGATATAAGGTAAAAATGAATATACTGCAACAGCAAACCATCAAAATAATACGGTTATTGTTCAGTACTTATTTACTTACAAGAATCGAAGAGAAAACCCTATGAATACTTTTGCATCAAGGTAGGTAAGCTCATTTTCCTGCAGGTACCTGCAAAATAACATGTCCAATGAACATCATCGATACAGACAGTTTGACGATGCAAAAAGTAAGCAACTTAAATAAGATAAAGCTGTTAACCTCAAATTATGGTGTTTACATTATAACAGAACTCCAAAGAAAATTCAAAACTGAAAACTAACAAAAAATGTACTATCAAGCATACATTCCACAGTACAGTTTTCTGATAGTTTTGATAGAGTAATTTATAAAAGATGTAGGAAGTTTGTTCGATTTTTTTTTGGAAGGTTTTGTCTCCATCAATTAAAATGTATTTCTCGTAGCTGTCAACTGTTGTTGAAAATGAGGATATAGTTAATCTTCTCTATTTAAAAAATTTCTATGGTCTTCTTTATTGTCAACACTCCCGACTAATGTCTTATCAATTCAGTTACTATAATTGGAATACCTTTCTTTGTAGTTTAAAAAAAAGGAACACCTGAACCGTATGATAGAACAATTTTCAACTTCTTTTCAAATCAAAATCGAATGGAGGACAGTCACTCTCAAAGATAGAAAAAAAAACTGACAACGCCATGGCTAAAAAATTAAAAGACAAACAGCCAAATAATAGTAAATAAAATACAACATAGAAAACTAAAGCCTAAGCAACACGAACCCTACCAAAAACTTGGATGATATCAGGTGCTACGGATGGGTAAGCAGATCCTGCTCCACATGTGGCACCCGTTTAAATTTACCATTAACATGATTAACAAAATAATATTTTGATAACCGAAAATTGCATAATTGTTGAAATTAATGAAAACTATTACCATATATATTTTTCTGCAAAGTGCAACATGTACAAATACAAAAAGATAAGAAATATAATATGTATGTCACATGTTTGTATATTTAATTTTGTTTTGCCAAATACAATTTACTTACACGTGCTTTAGATTCACCAAGCCTCGAAATACATTTGCACTTAGCGTCGTTAAATTAATTCTGTGTAGGTATCTAAAAATAAATTAAAAAAACCTGCTTCATATCTTTTGCCATTACAACGCCTAAGAAGTGTACACAACAACATAAACAACAACAAAAAGGAAACTATAAATGTATTGTTTTATAAATATTTCTGATTACAGATATCCTTCATCAGTATGATTGTGATGTTAAATGAATCATATATCAGTCTACTTAGATCAAACTGTAACAATCTTGAAATTTATTGTAAAAATATTTATAAATAATTACATTTATAGTTTCCTTTTTTTGTTATTGGTGTTTTTAGGCGTTTATATAATTTATTTATTGTGTACATGTATCGTTACTCGTAAAGATCCAGCGCACTCGTGTGAAAAATCGTTGACTATTATTCAGACGTTTTATATATATATAAAAAAGTTCATCAAAATTAACAATATCAAACGTTATCAGCCAACGAAAGTAGTAAAACAAAAACTGTCATAATATAATCTTGACTTGCTACAGACATTTTCCGAAGTAAGTTGTGGGTTTAACCTGATTTAATAGTTTACTAAACCTCCTACTTGAAGGACAGTTGTTTATTGTTATTTTGACAAAATTAGGTTAGCAACCTAAAGAGACGTAAAAGGTTAATGTGATATTAGTTCGGATCCAGCAGCCCAAACTATGCAAATATACATCACAGACATGCAACACAATTGGCAACAAACATGCAAATAAATTTGAAAGAAGACGCCAACAAACGGGTCTATGTAGTTGATAGTAAATTTGACCAAGACCCTAACAAAACTGGCAAACATTTTTTAAAACTAACAAACATTTTTCAAAACTAACAAACATTTTTCAAAACTAACAAATTATTCAAAGAAGAAAATAGATTAAAAAATGAAGTTTGACATAAATTAGGTATACAGAGTCTTATAAGATATAATGCTACAGCACACTAGCAGGTAGAAATATGTTACTTACATAGTTTCAAGATTCGTACCGTTGAATAGATCTGCGTCTAGCGTGGTTAAAGGATTGTTAAACAGAGACCTGAAAAAATATTCAAAAATGATCTTACCTCATTACATTTGTCATTCTGTAATACAAATAGATGTATGAAGAAAATAATAGTCAACATATGGTAAGATAGAGTAATTTGACAAGTTTTTACTCATGCACATGTATTGACAGATGTTTATTATACAATAAATAGTCAACACTCATGTATGCCTTACACTTTGTTCATTGATATAACCTTGATTGTCAGCTATTAGAGAATTTTATCGAAATGGTCTCGGTGAATTTTAGCAGTTACCATTTTTACAGTAACTCGGTCGATAACAATGTAAACAGACTTAAACGACTACTTATATCATCACCAAACAGTCTTTCAACAGTGGCGATGATTTTAAGGTCTCTTTTTATTTCCAGTGAGACAATTATCCATAAGTCACCAAATGTACAAAAATTTATTCCGAGTGGTAGTAAGCATTAGGATTTGACAATACATGATAACAATGTATCTCTAAGAAATGTTAGATCTTCAACATTATGTCGAAGTTATATATATATTTTATTTTTATTAAGCTGAATTAAGTAAATTGAAAACGATTGTCAAAATGAGGAAAACATTGCTTAATACGTATATTCACAAAATATTTATATTTTTGAAACATCAATTTGAAAAACGGTTTTCCAAATCGTGGAAGAAATGGCATAAAAAAGTGCATTTACCAAAAAAAAAATTAGATATCAATGAAAGAAGTTTTAAGATGTATTAAATATGTTTAATTAAAAATATCTAAAATTTGAAACTGACACTTTTAGTTAGAAGAGCATGAGTTTAAAAAACAAAATAAGCTGAAATACTAATTGTTTATGGAGCTCCTTTTTGAGATATTTAAAATTCCTTTTTATAAATAGTGGGAAAAGGCTGACACAGATTGTTAACTTATACATATTTGCATTGGTATTATTTTCGTCTCAAATAAATAAATAATATATCTTGAATCTGCTTAAACTTTTGTAAATGGCCTCTAATAAACGATTGAAGTCCTATATGACAAAAGAAATGGGTGGTATGAGGCAAAACATTTTACGCTGTATCGGAGGAGAAAAACCAAGAAGTAAAAAAATATCTGAAAAAAAGTCCTAAACCTCAACTATATACGAAAGATATATCACATCAGCAAACCAGCAAAAAAGATGACAAACATATTAGTTTGCTAATTAAATTTACTTACAGTACAGTAAGAGCCACCAAGCCTTGAAATACAGTCGCATTTAGCATGGTAATTCGATTGTCATCCAGGCGCCTGTAAAATGTTATTATATTTATAAAGTGTTGTATTTGGAGGGAAAACTCAAGATGGCTGACAATGAACATCAGTAAAATTTATAAGTATTGGTATTTCTTTTAATTGTGATTTATTTTCCAGTGAGGTGTAGTGTCAGAATGTGTATTATTTTCGTTTGCTCAATTACATTAGAATCATGACTTTTTTTCACGGCTCCTGATAATTTAAGTTTCATAAACGGAAAGACTGAAACCACCTCTCCACGGACTGCAGATTGTGTTCGTATTAAGAAATATTTATCGAGCAATATCAGATAAACCAAACTAAAGCATCAACAATTTAAAGTTTAAGATAGGTTTACATTACGATTGGTTTGGGTATAAAAAAGTAGAACGTTATGTTAGAAAATCGTTACGTTTTCTCTTTTAAAGATGAAAAAAGAAGATCATATTCTTTTTATAGAAAGGGTGTTATAGTTCATCTTAGCTCAACATAGTCTTTCAACAGAAATTTGTTTGATGTGTTTTATTTTATTTAGTTAAGCAATATGGAAAATAGATGCAATGACCTATATATACAAAATACATAATTTCTTGTAGATATTTATAGTTGAACAAATGTTCTTATTCGAGTGCACATAACGCTAACTTTGCCAAATTGGGAACCCATATTACTGTCATCAGTGATTGTTCAGTTGCATTATAACTTTCCAATTCGATTATCATCTAGTTATTAGCATTATGAATTGGCAAATGTTGATACATACTAATTACTACTCCGAAGACCAATTGATTGTTACAAAAAAATATAAGAAATTTAGAAGCAATATTCCAGATTAAAATTTCTTATTAAAGAGCTTAAATTGTGATTAACGAATCGGTTGATTTAGTTCTTTCCTTTAAGCCTCGGTCACACCTTACCGGATAGCACGAACAGATGCCTAACGGATAAAAGTAAAAGTTGTCCGTTGACAAAATTGTTATCCGTTGGGAGTCCGTTGATGTACTGAACGAATAAAACGGTGGTGTAAAGGACGCATAACGGACACACACCGGATATGCAACGTACGAGAAACGGAAAAGTACCGGACAGAACGGATGTCGAACGTACATCCAACGGATGAGTACCGCATAAAACGGACACCTAACGGAAGCGTACCGGATAAAACGGATGAACAAGATTTACGGAAAAATCAAAGGCGACAATAATAATACATGTAAATCGCATAAATATTCAAAATGTTTCTGTGTAACTGGTTTTTGTTTGTGCTTCAAAATTCCGCTAAAGGGCAGTGTCTGACCTGAATAAGAACTGCTTGATTGTGAAGACGTGCCTATATTCTAAGATCGATTATGAATAATAAGAATGCATGAACCTTAAGAAATCTGACATACCAATAATTGGCATTTCTGACGCGAAATTTTCAATTGGCATTTATCTGTTTCTCATCCGTTCAACATCCGTTTTATCCGTTAAGCGTTCGTTAGAAGTCCGTTGGTGAATTTATCTTCCAGACCTCCAACGGATGTATAACGGACACGTAACGGATACAAAACGGAAACGAAATGGACGAGTACCGTACAAAACGAACGCCTAACGGACGTTCAACGGACATTTTATCCGTTGGACGTCCGTTCAAAGTTTTGAACATGCTCAAAATTTTCCACCGGACAGAACGGACGTCGACGGATACAACGTACGCTTAACGCACATGCAACGGATATGGACGGACGTCTAACGGATAAGATCGGACGTCTAACGGACATGAACGGATTGAAAAAAAAGTTATCCGTTAGGCGTCCGTTCGAGCTATCCGGTAAGGTGTGACCGAGGCTTTACAAAGACAATGCCTCACATTCATATGAATAATCTTTCATGCTCCTGTTAACAAATGATTCATGTGAAACTACACGCCCTTCATTGCAAAAATTAAGATGTTCTTACACCATTTTACTTATTTAGTTGTATATAAGAGTTAACCCACCAGTAGTTTCACTTTCTTCGACATGGTACATCATACAGTTATGATGAATTAATCAGTAAACTTACAAGGTTTTAAGAGCCGTTAGGTCCCGGAAAATATTCGCATCTAGCATGGTCATTCGGTTTGCTTGCAATTCCCTGTAAAATATAATTCTTTTAATATATTATTGTATCGGAAGAAAAATAGTTCATTTAAGTTTCATTACAAGATGAAGTGAAACCTCTCCACTGACTAATTCAGATTGTCGTCATCTAGCTTATCGATTCATTCTTAAGATTCTAAGTACCCCTATTTTGTAAAATGACTGAATTTTAAAGTGCAACACATATTGATTTTTGTTTTATCAAATCATGGTTGACCTCATATAACTATTATTCAGGCTTTTAATAAAATTGAGAATGGAAATGGGGAATGTGTCAGAGAGACAACAACCCGACCATAGAAAAAAAACAACAGCAGAAGGTCACCAACAGGTCTTCAATGTAACGAGAAATTCCCGCACCCGGAGGCGTCCCTCAGCTGGCCCCTAAAGAAATATATACTAGTTCAGTAATGATGAACGCCATACTAATTTCCAAATTGTACACAGGAAAAGTAAACGCATAACAAAACGTACATTTAAAATTCAGTTCAAGAGAAGTCCGAGTCTGATGTCAGAAGATGTAACCAAAGAAAGTAAACAAAATGACAGTAATACATAAATAACAACAGACTACTAGCAGTTAACTGACATGCCAGCTCCAGACTTCAATTAAACTGATTGAAAGATTATGATTTCATCATATAAATATCAGGCACAATCCTTCCCGTTAGGGATTTAGTATCATACCATCATAACATATATAAGAAGAACATAACCCGTGTCATGCCAATAACTGTTTTTTTTTAAATAAATGTGTTTAGTTCCGATGCAAAGACCCTATAAGTGAATCAATATTAATGCCAAAATATGCAATCTTTAATGACCTGACAACAGTATCGTAACTATATCCCTTCTTAATAAGTCTATTTAAAGGTTTTGTTAGTTTCTGAGGTGAATACTGACATTTTTGTGCTTTATAAAGAATATTTCCATAAAAAATTGGATGTGAAATACCTGAATGTATAAGAAGTCTGCATGTTGAGCTATATTTACAAATGATGTCCTTATACCGATGATAAAATTTAGTAAATGTTTTGACTAGTTTGTGATATCGAAAACCCTGGTGTAATAATTTTTCAGTAATACATAAATTTCTCTCGTTAAAATCTAAAACATTGTTACATACACGAGCGAATCGTACAAGTTGAGATACATAAACACCGTAAGATGGTGACAAGGGAACGACACCATCTAAAAATGGATAATTACTTCTTTCTGATTAAGAAAGTACGGTACCTGACTTACCTAAGCTTATTGAACATACCAAATTATTTTAGTTGCACATTTTTTCTTCCTTTTAAGGAGTTGCCTACCCTTCCGGAGCACCTGAGATCACCACCAATTTTCTATGTTGGGTCTTGTGTACTATTATTCGTCTGTTAGTCTTTTTAGCCATGGCGTTTTCAGCTTATTTTCGATGTATGAGTTTGAAGGTACCCCTGTTATCTTTGGCCTCTATTTTAAATATTTTAAAGCGATATTCGAAGTCAATAAATATGTTTTTTCAAGTTTTCATTCTTCGTTAAAAAATCTTTTAATCCATCATACAAACATTCAAACCAGTGAAAAACTTGAATCTCTATATTGCTAAGCCTTGGCAATGATAATTTGAATTAGGCCATTAAATATAAGGTAAGTGTAGGTGAACGTGCTGTTGCTTTTACAATCTTACGTGAGAAATATTACATTTCTTGCAACAAAGGTACAGGAACAAGGGATTTGTTGATGACCATCCATGACCAGTGCAATATGTACTGAAAACGCCTCTTCAATACAATTTTACAATGTAACGGCATTAGCGAGACATGTTTACAGCTGCAAAATTAACTACTAATCAAGACATCAAATGTCATGGCCGACACATTCGTGCCATAGATGTTTCCTATATCCTTTTTTTGTCTTTCGAACTTTTTTCATCTGAGCGTCTCTGGTTGGTCTTATGTGGACGAAACGCGCGTCTGGCGTATTAGATTTTAAACCTGGTACCTTTTGTTAGCTGTTATTCGTGTGTTTCTCTGTCCTATATGTCCTTCCATTTATTTGTATTGTAGTTCTGTCATGTAATGTTGTTATTTTAATGTTATATTTAACATTGCCATAAAAGCGGGAGGTTTGGCATGCCATAAAACCAGGTTCAACCCACCATTTATTTCTTAAAATGTTCTGTACCAAGTCTGGAAAATGGCCATTGTTATATTATAGTTCGTTTCTGTGTGTGTGACATTTTAATATTGTGTTTCTGTTGTGTTGTAGTTCTCCTCTCATATTTGATGCGTTTCCTTCAGTTTTAGTTTGTAACCTAGATTTGCTTTTTTCTCAATCGATTTATGAATTTCGAACAGCGATATACTACTGTTGCCTTTATGTTGAAACATACTTGATTCATATGTACAGATGTCTATAGTACATTATATATTCACTTTCCTTGTAGGTCTAAAAAGATTAATCGGCAAAGATAATATATTGAAGGTCAGCTCTAAAAGTCATCAAGAGTTTGTTTTGCAATGATATCGATGATATGTGTTATAGAAAAGTTATATAATCGACCATATCTATAACAATTATATCACGACCAGTATACATACTTTCAATCAGTTTATTTGAGGTCTGCAGCTGGCATGTCAGTAACTGCTAGTAGTCCTTTGTTAATGTATGTATCATTGGCAGTTTGTTTAGTTTCTTTTGTTATCTATTCTGACATATGACTCGAACATCTTTTAAACTTAGTTTTATTGTGCGTTTTGTTGTATGTTTGTTTTTCTACATTGGCTAGAGGTATAGAGAGAGGGTGATGCGATCTCCAAAATACATATTTAACCCCGCCGCATTTTTGCGCCTGTCCCAAATCAGGTGCCTCTGTCCTTTGTTTGTCTTGTGTTTTTTTCTTCAATTTAACTTTCTTTTATATAAGTTGTAAGTATGACGTCCATCATCACTGAACTAGCATACATTTTTGTTTCGGGCCCAGCAGTGGAACTCCTGTGGGTGCGGGATTTTAACATACTTTTGAAAACCCTTTGGAGGCCTGCTGTTTTCTGCTCTTTGGTCGGGTTGTTGTCTCTTTGAGACATTCCCGATTTTTATTCTCAGTTTTATTGTTATTTTATGTGCTTCCTTTGATGGGAAAATATTGTTTCCATTATTTTATTTCGCTCTTTTCCAGTTGCAATGTTTCTTAGGTTGTTGGAGTTGCATGATTTTTTGGGCAAATAATTTAACTTACAGGGTTTCAAGTGTTGTTAAGCCCTGAAATACATCTGCATCCAGCACTGTAATTCCATTGGAAGCAAGATTCCTACAAAACATCATTATTTTTATCAATACATAAAGGCGACTAGCAAACAATGTTAGGGCTGTTCCAGAAAATACTATGTCCCCCCCAGGGAAGGCAATTTTTTTAAATATTATGTGGGTGGTTGTATTTGAAATACCAAAATGCAAAGGGAGTGCTGTTCTAATTAAATTTTATTTCTGTGGGTGGTGGGGGTTAAAAAAAAGTGCCGTCCCTGGGGGGGACATAGTATTTTCTGGAACAGCCCTTAGTAAAACAAGTCATAATTGTTTTATATATATCATGTACATTATGTTAATCGCTTCAGGAGCTCTTTTCACAAAACACTTACGAGTAAAAATACTCGTAAATCATGAACATTTCAATACAACTTATAATCAATCTTAATCATAAGATTTTTTGTAAACAGAGTTGCTGTTTCTTTTGACAACACATTTTTGGGGATCTAACATGAGCTTACAAATAATCTGACGTTCATACGTATACAATGGCGATATAAACGTTAATTTAAGAAAAAAAGAAAACAAAAACGTTTCTAAGGGTCTTAAATAGTTATCAAAGGTACCAGGATTATAATTTAGTACGCCAGACGCGCGTTTCGTCTACATAAGACTCATCAGTGACGCTCATATCAAAATATTTATAAAGCCAAACAAGTACAAAGTTGAAGAGCATTGAGGATCCAAAATTCCAAAAAGTTGTGCCAAATACGGCTAAGGTAATCTATGCCTGGGAGAAGAAAATCCTTAGTTTTTCGAAAAATTTAAATTTTTTTCAACAGGAAATTTATAAAAATGACCACATTATTGATATTCATGTCAACACAGAAGTGTTGACTACTGGGCTGGTGATACCCTCGGGGCCGAAACGTCCACCAGCAGTGGCATCGACCCAGTGGTATTGTTTATTTTTCTATATTTTAACTATACCTCCCCGATTCGATCACCATCATAATTGGATCATAAAATATCGGTTCAGTACAGTATATTACCATTAAAGGAGACGTGACACGATTTTTTTTTTATTTTTTTTTTATCAAATTAATACATAAAAGTCTAAAAACATTTTTTATACAATTTTGCTTGTCAAGACCTGATCAATCGGCATTTTTTAGGTCAAAGACTCCATAATGAATTATGAATGATTTTTAGTAAGATAATGATCACGTGATCGTGCTGACGTCAGTGGTTACAAGCTGGGAAAAAGTCTCTTACTGTGGTAACAATTCGATCGGTATTGTCTGAAAAATTGTCGTTGTTAGACTTTTCGCATAAAGAATTTATATCCTTCTCTTGGTTATTTTGCACACACAATGACTCAAATTGATGAGGTCAATTGTCTGTATAGTTTGTCAGTAATCGGGAAAAGTGCTTTCAATACCGTCCATAGTGTATCGACATCGTCTGATGAATAAATTTAATAAACCGCTTTCGTCATTTTTTATTTATTCAAATAAAACTACTTTTAATCATGATTGAAAATATCAATTTCATAATTATTGATCATCAAATTGTTTTTTTTTCTCTCAGTTACGATATTGCTATAATTATGTGTGCGCCCGAAACAGAAAGAATAAAAGAATAAACGATAATAAAAGTCAAATTAGGCGTTCGAAAAGGTTACGTTTTTGTTTTTGTTTTTGTTTTCTGTGTTTTTGGTTACAGTGAGACTTTCAATAGGTATAAACTATCACTAAAAATTATGCTTATTATATTTTTTTTTGGTTGGAAACCATACATCACGCCAAGGATTTGTATAGTGACAAATCCTTTATCACACTTTTTCTGCATTAGGATATTCAATTAACAATTTTATTACTCCCCCTTTTTATTTAAACATTTCAATTCAATATTTTAATTCCGTCTCACCTTATGTATAAAATTAAACAATACAAAACATTTATTGGAGGCTGTTGTTTTAGTAATTAAATTTTGACACCTATAGCATACTTGACCAGGTGAAAGGTAAGAAGGCACCTGTATTGTGATTTATTCACGTGTTATGTAATTTACCTTTTAAAACCATATATTCTTAAGAAAAAATACTATAGCCTTATGTTGAAATAATTATTATAGTTATATAACACTTCTAAAGTATGCAACTCCATCCAAACCCTTATAAATCTAACTTCAAATTTAAGGAGTTACACAAAGTAAATTCAAATTCACATATTTCCACCCCTTTCTTCCAAATATCATTTAGCAATCTACCAACAAAATGCTTGAGGCCAGGAAAATATTAACAACTTAATATTTCTTCAAAAAGGGGTCAGTTGAATAAATGTTGAATTTTCAATTGGACTGAGCATGAACATGTTTACATGTAACATACTTCAGTCTTCGAGAACATGAGTTATGCATTAGTTGTATTTGGCTTTGGTCTAGATTACAGTATTTGTGCGTTATCTCTATTGATTTTACGTTAGTGGTTTCTGTACTTCGAACCGATCTTTTGAGTTAGACTGGTTTTTTATTAGACTGGTTTTTATAGTTCTTATTTACTGCTGTGAGACCACTATCACAAATTTGGATGGAGGGGTGGCAGGCACTCACAAACATATACCCCCCTCCCCCGACACATTGTGAATGTGCTTGTCTCAAATCAGGCGCATGTAGATCAGTAGTTGTCGTTGGTTCATGTCTGTCAATTTTTTTCTGCGGAAATTATTTTGTTATAAATAAGCGAGTTTTTTGTTATAAATAAGCGAGTTTTCTCGTTTAAACTGTTTCACATTTTCATGTTGAGAACTTTTATAGCCGAATATTTAGTAAGGGGTTTTCTCATTGTTGGAGGCCGTAAACGGTTATACCAAATAATTGTTTCAAACGACACTTTCTTCATTAATGATTAAGTTTCCATTTTAAAGAGAAATGTTTTTCATCATCTGAATCTTCACCAACTAGATAATTGTCAATAACTATATTCGATGTTCAATATAAGAATGAAAAAGACTTATGATTCACATTCTCGTATCATTTTCTTGTTTGCTTTTTAAGCTTTTGCCTAATAATTTCTTATGAAGTTATAGACATGCAATCATACATGCAAGCATACAAACAAGAAATATTACTTTACCATCTCAAGAAGTCAATTAAAAAAATGCATCTGTTATAAACCTTTTTATATCTGAATATTCTTAAAAGCAATAAAAATAAGATATATATACAGGTTGTCTATAAATAGTTATCAACGCTGGTTAGGGTATTCGATTGGTGATGCATATGGTACTGTATGGTCGTACTACAGGTATTCATTAAACATCAGGTAGTTTTACCTGTATTACTGTAACAATATTTCACCTGTTCCCTCGGCAAAACAAACATCCAGGATTTACACAAAGACCTTATGAAGTAATATTGCGTAATATCTATATCTTATCAATCCCCCATGTGACGTGGCACCTGAAGCTTGCAACTTCAAACGAGACCTGACATTGCGAAAATCAATCATCTGTACCGTTCACCTGTGACCTATGATGAACTCATGGCATGGCACCCGAGACCCAAATCTGGATTCCTTATGAAAGTGGGCGGAAAGAAGTGTAGAGTTCGGGCTTGTTAAAAAGTCCCATCTTTACACTTTCTAAGTCCGTGTGTCATACGAAAATCAGAATCGTGTCAATATTCTGTTTAATTATATTGTTGAATCCATCGGCATTATACATAATCATTTTTAATCACTGTCATGCGTTTTGTTGGAAAATAATCGAAACTAAATTTACACTGTAGCCATATGTCAATATGAATGAAAGGAACCACTGACGTAGTAGCCTCGTTCTGAGTGACTTCCGGGATGGACATGTACATATTTGACAGGTCGATAAATCGTTGCATTAAAATCGAAATAAAATACATATTTTAACAAATATTTGACACTTATTGCTATCGATGTATTTTTGGGGAAAGTTAAGTATAAATAAACATTTTTAAACACAAATTGAAAATCGTGTCATGCCTCCTTTGAACCCCACTTATTTCTATGCATGCAGTTTGATATAATACAGACATTCACAAGCAACTATTTTAAGATAAACTTTCCTTGTTCTGAAAATGTTGATTTACTCATCAATGTAAATCCACAGATCAATTTTGTTCTTACGCACCATTTTTTGTTATTTGTAGAAATGTACATGTGAAACGTGTTACTACAAAAATTTTTTACAAGCCTAGAAAAGTTTCAGAATACGTTTGACTTTAAATTAATATCTTAACTCAATGGAAATTTAAATGATATTTGAAAATCTAAGGAGTGCAATATAATTCCAACGCAAACACAATATCAACTGTGACAAACATATGTCTTTGCATAATAGAGATTTACTTACAAGTTGTTTATAGCTGCCAAGTCCTGGAATGCATGAATATTTACTTCCGTAATTCTATTATCATGCAGGTACCTGAAAAAAAATTATTTGAAAACATCTGCTACATCGAATGTTCTTATTTTCATAAATGTAAAAAGATTCTAGTAGCAATTTGTCTGATTGATTAGTTGATTGGTGTTAAATGATAATGTTGAAAAAATGTTTTTGCCCATTAAACTATTTATTCATATGTACTAATAATTTATGTATTTCTCTGTATTTGCATCTATTTGTACTTGGTTCCCGTCATGTTATGTTGTAATTTCAACGATATATTTGCATTGCATAAAGCGCAGAGGTTTGGTTAGCCAAAAAACCAGGTTCAACCCGACATTTTTTCTTACAAGTTATAAAGAGTCTTGAGTCCTTGGAAGACTGTCCCACTTATTGATGTTAACTGATTATTGGTCAGTGACCTGAAACATAACATTTTAAAATATACTAGTACTGCGACATCACATTAATCATGTTCATCAATACAAACAAATTAACAAAGTCATATGCACGCAACTTATGTTGCTATAATTTATTTATGACACAAGTTATCATACGTTATACATTGTATGCACTTATAGATTTGTGTATTACAAAAAAATAAGTAATTTATCATGTATGCATTAATTCATTTAGCGGCAATGATACTTCTTTGAATGTCATCTGTCACTCTATCACACTACAGACAGTTTTACACAATTGTTATTGATTGGTTTGAATATAAAACAACCGATATATAATAACAATATTTCAATATCATTGTATAAACTTTGGATATTTAGATTTTGACCGAAATGGTTAATATCGTAACTTATAATGTTTTTGATCATTAAACATTCATATGTTATGTTTGACACAATCGTTTTCTTTGTCCGAATATACTAGAATTTTTATAGAGGAAGTAAAAGTGGTTCTTAAATTTTCTGTCGACCTTTTTCGGGATCATCAGAAGCATACTTTGTTAATAAGGGAAATTTATATTGTGCGTGTTTTATTTTGATTGGGTTCTTACTATAACTTGTATGCGACGCAACCGCCATTATGATTTTATCATAAACATTTGATGGATGTAACCTTGAAAACCCTTTTCTTTACCATACAAATAAATATATTACTGTAATGTGCCTGCGCACTCACTTTCCCGGTTGTTCTTAAACATGAATTTCTTAATCTACATGTATAGTAGATATAAGTATTTTTTTTATCTCCATAGAAAACCTATGCATTCTCCAATCTTCTCCGCTTCGATTTACCTATTGTTCAGATAATGACCCAATAAAACCTCTATATTTATGCATAAATGCCTTATATTTTTTATTTAAAAGGGTATTTCTTTGATGATCTGCTTTAAAAGGTACTTATCAAACTCGTTTGCATATATTAGAATTTAATTCAATAATAATTAAATTCAGTTATTGTAATTATATAACTTGGTATGCCTAATAATGATTTGAATTGACGGTGTGTTCGATTCATTTTATACTGGTCACTTTCATATGCTAATTAGCTTAGCCGGCGAAATGCTAGTTCGTGCAATTTACCTCGTATGGTTTGGTCATTTGGATTCAAACCTTACACGGAGCTTGACCAAAGCTATAGAATTTTAAACACAGAATAAAAGATGATTATTCTTTTTAAGTTTTATATTTAAGCAATATTTTATAAAAAAATAAAATAATAGCTCAACAATTTAAATTGTTAATCTTGTTTCTCTTTGTAAAATAATTTTAACTTTGTTAAATGCTTGAAATAGTCGTTAACTTTTTCTTTTGCATAGATTGTCAATCTTTTCTTGGATATTATTTTTATATTTCTTTTTGTAAATGGAGTAGATGGTTATACTTAAAATGCTAGTTGTTATATTTAATTGTTTAACTGTCTTAATACGCTAATGAACATTTACCATGTTATTTATTCTTAATTCAAATCCAAATCTTGCAGTGCGAAGTAACCGGTGAGTAAGCCACATATTGATTTCAACATAAATGTAAATATAAATTCTTTTTCGTCCTCAATATGCATTAAATAGGTGCAACTGGACGTTAAGATACAATCTATGAATCATTACTTTTTGTTAACTTTTGCGAGTCATCAAGGATTTTAGTTAATTAATTAAAATATATATACTTTTCGATTTAATTGTTTCATAGTTTTCATGTGTTATAGTCGATGATAGGGTATGAATATTTCTCATTAACAATGATTACCGAGGGCCACTTCAATTGATATACGGTGGATACATCAATTATTTCTTTTATGATGTTCGTTATCAATATGACATTATCAATATGAATATACTTGAAATATCTGCCAATGGACACTGACAGCCACAATCAAGCTTTTTGTTTTTTATACTTTGGTTATTGACATTGTATCTTAACACTAATTGGTCAATGGGCAAATTGAAATATTTGTATTTCCATATTGATTCAATTGTTTAATTTAGGGATGTAACATTGACAAATGATATAATATTTTACTATTTTTAATGAAGCCCAGGTGGTCGTGTGGTCTAGTGGGACGGCTACAGTGCCGGCGAATTGGTGTCACGATATCTCAGTAGTATGGGTTCGAATCCCGGCGAGGGAAGAACAAAAAATTTTGCGAAAGCAAGTTTACAGATCTAACATTGTTGGGTTGATGTTTAAACGAGTTGTATATACATAATGTACACATCCATGTGCCACCATCACTGCTGGTGATCCGATGGATAAATCTGTTGTAGAGTTGTCACTGGCTCAGACGTACTTATAAATATGATTATTTTCTGTGACTGTATCTTACATTAACTTGTTGGATCCTTTACTATAGATAATTTAGCTAATCTGTAAAAATAACATCTCCATGCCTTATATATCAGGTACTGTAGTACGAAGCTATATTAAAACTGACGTAGAAAGGTAACACCCGGCCACCGAAAGCTTCATTTTTGATGAAGCCCAGGTGGTCGTGTGGTCTAGCGGGACGGCTACAGTGCAGGCGATTTGTTGTCACGATATCTCAGTAGCAGGGTTCGAATCCCGGCGAGGGAATAACAAAATATTTGCGAAAGCAAATTTACAGATCTAACATTGTTGAGTTGATGTTTAAACGAGTTGTATATACATAATGTACACAGCCATGTATCACCATCACTGCTGGTGATCCGATGGATAAATCTGTTGTAGAGTAGTCACTGGCTCAGACGTACTTATACATATAACTATTTTCTGTGAATGTATCTTACATTAATTCGTAGGATCCTTTACTATAGATAATTTAGCTGATCTGTAAAAATAACATCTCCATGCCTTATATATCATGTACTGTAGTACGACGCTAGATTAAAACTGACGTGGAAAGGTAACACCCGGCCTCCGAAAGCTTCATTTTTAAGGAAGCCCAGGTGGTCGTGTGGTCTAGCGGGACGGCTACAGTGCAGGCGATTTGTTGTCACGATATCTCAGAAGCATGGGTTCTAATCCCGGCGAAGGAAGAACAAAAAAATTGCGAAAGCAAATTAACAGATCTAACATTGTTGGGTTGATTTTTAGACGAGTTGTTTATACAATAAATGATATACATGTATTATATTCAACACAACTGGTCTTTTAAGTTTATTTTTGTGGCACATATGTCACACAAATTCCATGCTCTGAAACATTTATAGCTTATTATGTCAAAAGGAGAACTTTTATTAATAACAATAATGTTTTGTTTTAAAATGACTTCCTGACATAAAATAGCATCATGCGATAAGTGAATCGTACAACAATAATCTTTAATCTATCATATATTTTCCCTTTGTTTTATCTGATTCATTAGCAGATAGTAGATAAATATCTCCAGGCACATCGGCTATCTCGAGAAGTAAACACACTGACCGCCATACAATAGTCAACACTAATAAGCAATCAATCTGTTGCAGATTACTGTAAACTAACTTATTTACGCGGGTACTTTATTTCGCGTTTAGCCGTTACTTTTCGACTTGCGGCTATTCATATTCGCGATGTTTTAATTTTGTTGATGTATTTATATGGGAGAAGATCGAAGTTTAATATATTCGCGACGATTTATATTCGCGTTATATTTCTAATCGCTCGCGAAAATTAGTTGGTTTACAGTATAGTGAGATTTATCAATTTGAAGTGTCCCTGTTAGCTAATGACTTACATAATGATACAGTTAAGCTATCTCATGAATTCAGTTACACGATTCTTATAACCTTATTTTGTGTTTCTTGAAAACAGTGCACCTGATCATATGTGTCATGACATTAAAATAAATTTATTACAAAGATTTTTGACGAACATTTTCAAAACCAGAATGGAAATGAATTAAAAAAAAAACTTTCATATACTGTAATGAACCTGAGATATAAAGAATAAACGGAGAAAAGAAATATACTGCACCAGTTGACCAGCAAACAAACGGTTACACAATGTTATTTTTGTTTGATAAATTAACTTACAAGTTTTTAAGCCCCGTCAAGTCTTTAAATGCATTTTCATCTATCATTGCTAATTTATTGTCGTTCAGAAGTCTGGAAAAAAAATATGAAAGGTAGTGCTCCTATAAATACATACATACATATTTACTTAAACATAGAAAGCCATAAGGTAACTTTGTTGTTACCTTACTTCCTTATGTCGTAACTACAATCTCGTTGCCTTTTCACGAAAGTGACCTACCGAATTAGACTATATACCGGCTTTGTAATAACACGAGCAACACGACGGGTGCCACATGTGGAGCAGGATCTGCTTACCCTTACGAAGCACTTGAGATCACACCAAGTTTTTGGTGGGAGTCGTGTTGCTCAGTCTTTAGTTTTCTATGCGTTTTATGTACCTATATCTTTTTTTGTCTTTTTCTCTTTTTAGCCATGGCGTTGTCAGTTTATTTTCGATAGATGAGTTTGACTGTCCCTATGGTATCTTTTGCCCCTCTTTTTCAGTGTTCTTGTAATTATTTATACAACTTTTGTATGTAATGTGCGTGTATGTCATTTACCTGTTACTACTTTTTTGTGGCGTCGATCCTTTCGTTTTGCAAACACAAACTTCCTAATTCTATTTCGCTCTTTTGTGTAATTTCCAGAATTATTTTAGTTATTCGTTGTTATTCTCTGTTAGACGAAACGCGCGTCTGACGTACTAAGTTATAATCCTGATACTTTTGATAACTATTTGCACCACTGGGTCGATGCCACTGCTGGTGAACGTTTCGTCCCCGAGGGTATCACCAGCCCAGTAGTCAGCACTCGGTGTTGACATGAATATCAATTATGTGGTCATTTTTATAAATTTCCTGTTATCAAACGTTTGAATTTTTCGAAAAACTAAGGATTTTCTTGTCCCAGGAATAGATTACCTTAGTCGTATTTGGCACAACTTTTTGGAATTTTGGATCCTCAATGCTTTTCAACTTTGTAACTGTTTTGCTTTATAACTATTTTCATAGGAGCGTCACTGATGAGTCTTATGTAGACGAAGCGCGCGTATGGCGTACTAAATTATAATTCTGGTACTTTTGATAACTATTTAGCAAGGTGAAATTTACTAATTATTTATGCATTTCTCTGTATTTCCATCTATTTGTACTTAGTTCCCGGCATGCAATGTTGTAATTTGAACGATATATTTGACATTGCATTACGCGCGAAAGTTTGGATAGCCACAAAACAAGGATCAACCCGAAATTTTTTCTTACAAGAAAACCAGAGCCTTGATTCATATAACATTTAAATCTGAAAATCTGTTTGGACTTTGACATTGATGTTTTGGAAGAATTGCCTGAACACAGAACACAAAATACCAAAGATGAGCAAAATGATATCCACAGGACATTCAAACTCATAGATCGAAAATAATAGCACAACGCCATAGTTTAAAGCTAGAAAGACAAACAGATAAAAAACATCGTACTCAAGACACAATATAGAAAACTAGAGACTAAGCAACACGCACTCAACCAGAACTGGGTTTGGTCTCAGATGCTCCGGAAATAGAAGCAGATTCTTCTCAATATGTGACACCCGTCGTGCTGCTCGTTTTATAACAAACTCGGTAAATAGTCAAATTCGGTAGATTATTGAAGTTACGACATAAGGAACATATCCAGTATCATCTGTGAAACGAATATTGTATTACTGTCAACCAACTCGTGATAGCGTCCGTAAAATTTCCAAAGGGAAGATTTCAACTTAACTATTTGGAACTCTTTGTATAATAGCTGTCTTGTGAGCAGCAACCCTCTATCAAAGAAATTATGATTTGAAATACATGCCCGGGAATATCGTATCAATTAGGATATATATATATATATATATATATTTCTAAATTGAGGTTAATTATATGGCCTTCCAAATACCGTTTCGATCCCTCACATCACTGAAGAGACATTTATTGTCGAAATCCAAATCTGGTGTACAAATTTTTGACACCTCATGTTTGTGGTATAACATTTTTGCCCCAAAGTGTTTTGTTTTCTGTTTAGTATTAAATTAATATTAAAATCCTTTTGTTACATCTTGTGATGAATTTATTTGGCAATCGCCAATGACAGTCAGCAGGGTTTAAGAACATTAGTTGATCGACCTGTTAGTCAAATGCGTTTTGTTAAAATATACTTTTTCACTTTTTTGGTCTTTTGGAAAATGTTGTTTGTGCTGTATTTAGACCCTTCTACAACGAGATTGTTTAACAAAGTGGTATATAGATTAGAAAAATCAAAACTTTGAACAGATTCAAAATCACCAATGTATGCATGCAATTTATCAAGTACTTCCAACGAGTTTTTGACACTCCAAAAGTTATTAATTCCACTATTTTCAAAGGCCTTATTTGAACAATTTATTTTCAGGTTTTTTATTGTACTAAGTGTACTAGTAAGTAGAATAGACAATTTAGTAGTGGACAATGGCTTGAAGATGAAATAAATCTATATTTGTAAGGTTTTTTGTGAAGCTTCGGAAGCCAGTACATAGTTTGGATTTTCATTGTATTTGGTTCTGCTTGTAAAAAGTAGCTAAAAGTTTGTGTTTGTTAAAGATGTCGTTTTCTGAAAATGAAGTCAGTTGGAATGTTAGTGAATTCGTGATTTCCTGTTGCAGAACCTCAATAAAAAATTTACGTCAAACAATAATGATATTATTAGCAGCTTTATCAGCCGGGACAAAAACAAATTCCTTGGCTAGTTCTTTAAGTTTATGTTTTATACGCGAAATTTGGTTTTTATGGTTGTTGTTAAGAGTAAAATTTTCTTTAAAATGTTGTATTCGAATATCAACTATCTCTGAATTAAAAAAATAGTCCAATGAATTTTGGTCAGCTTTTCCCGTTTTACCAATTTCAAACAGTAGGTACGGAATGAGTCGTGGATGATATTACGACACTCATTCCAATTAATAATTGACGGGGGACGCTATTTAGGTCCTTTACTGAGAAATGATTTACACTCGGTCGCGAACGATGTTAAGGTCTCCTGTTATGACATGGGAAATGGGGCCATAAGTGTATTCGAAATAACTGCAATTACATGACAAAGGTGTATTTTCAATGATATTTTACATCTTTACACAATTGGCTATAATTAAACACATGTTTCCGGGTAGCTTTCATGTAAATATAACAAATAAGAGGGAGTTCAGTATTATCAAAATATCCAGGAATATGGTCTTTAACAGAATGGTCGTTAAAAATACCGGCAATATTTACAAAATCAAAACCTTTATTTACAAAATTTATTTTAATAAAATGTTTTTTAAGATCTTCAGGGCGATCAATTTTGCGAAACAGTATAGAATAACAATATGCAATTATAATTTGAACGATTTCATACTTAGGACTGTAATAAGAAATTGTGTTGCAATCCTCTAAAATTTTGTTTTATTTATCTATAGGTAAAAAACAGAGCTTAGTAAACAGATAATGTCTGCCGTTGTTTTTTGATATAGAAATTAGGTCCGAAATATTTGTATGGTTGGTCCAACATTTTCTTTATTTGAAATTATTTCTACGTCCATGAGAACGATTTTTACGAACAGTTTTAGAAACTATATCCAAAATGTTAACAGAATCAGTTCTTGACATATTGCCAATTCCCATGATATTATTATTAAGACCGAGAGGGTAGATTTTTTTGTAATTTTTTAATCCAATTTAATTCAATTATTTTCCGTGATCGTACAAACTTTGAATGAGATTCACTAGGCAACTTATTCACTACTTATTAAGGTTGAACTGTTAAATATTTAATAGGATCATTGTGCTTCTTAAGATGTTGATAAATGATACTTTTGAATTTATTGGGTCTTTTAAAACGATATAGGTGTTTTTGCGTGCGTTTAGACAAATATCGTCCAGTTTCACCTACGTACTGAATACTGCATCCCGTTTTATTTTATGTGAGTAAATACTGTTTGTTTTTCAAGTAATATCAGTTTCAAAATTTATAGAAAATGTGCGACCATTAAACGTGGATCTTACCGTAATATTTGTGAAAAGACAAGGACATGTAAGTCATTTTTTGGTATGACACTTGTCGATAGAAGGGTAACCACGATTTTTATTGTTAAAAATGTTAGCGATGGTAGTATTTTTAGATCAGCGATAAGAACTTTTTTAACTAAAAAACTGTAAAGAAAACTAATGCGAAGAAAGTGTCCATGTCAATAGTTATATGGCCTACACAGGAATGAAAGAGAAGAGCGAAACCCATATGTGGTCGATTTGCCGATGTAATTGGAACTTAATATTTTAGTCATCAAGGGAGGTTATATGAAGGTTCTTTATTAATATATATCAGTTTCAAAGCCACAGCGCAGACCAATTTGTAGTTAATGAATATCAATTTTTATGTCAAATGTATTATGTTATATTCTATTAGAAAGTTTGCATCTCGATTATATGCAATTATATTTGACATCATGCAGCCCTGGTCATATAACATATCCTGTTAATAACAGTAAAAGTATCTTTCCGAAAGAGCGTGATGGACAACTCGTCACAAATTACAACATTCAATTATACATATTTATGGTTTTTTTTTCTGATATAGAAGAGGGACGAAAGATACCAGAGGGACAGTCAAACTCATAAATCGAAAATGAACTGACAACGCCATGAATAAAAATAAAAAAGACAAACAGACGAACAATTGCACACATGACATAACATAGAAAACTAAAGATTAAGCAACACGAACCCCACCAAAAACTTGGGGGTGATCTCAGATGCTCCGGAAGGGTAGGCAGATCCTGCTCCAAATGTGGCATCCGTCATGTTGCTTATGTGATAACAAATCCGGTAAATAGTCTAATTCGGTAGGTCACATTCATGAAAGGGAAGGGGATTGTAGTTACGACGTAAGAAACATATCCGTAAAATTTACGAAGGGATGATTTCAACTTTACCATTTGGAACTCTTGATTTAATAGCTTCCTTGTTAGTAGCAACCCTCTATCAAGTAAATCATGATAGGAAATGCAAGCACGGGAATATCGTATCAATTTGGAGATATATACCCCGTATGCAGGTGCTGCTGGAATATTGCTACTTAGAAATGGAAAGTTCACAACTGAAAAGATGAAATCATCTCTCTTGTCGTAAAGTTTTGTTTTCAACCGACCTTCATTGTCAATTTCTAGATGTAAGCTAGAATACCTTAACGTAAAATGAGATGATATGAAATCGAAATCGATTTATTTCAAGGAAAGGTGCAAATTAATATATGTACATTTTTTCTTAGCCCAAAGACAGAACAAAATACGTTCACCAAATTTGTATATATGCTGATTTACACATGTCACTATAATAAACAATTTAATTACTTACTTACTTACTTACTTATACATTACAAGAATAAGGTAAGAGATATAAGCAACAGCAATCTAGCAATGCATGGTGGTAATTATTTTTGCAAAATCAATTCACTTACAAAGTATTAAGAGCAGTTAGTCCTTGGAAGAGTGTCCCATTTATTGATGTTAACTGATTATTGTCCAGATACCTGTAATAAAACACTTGAAAATATAACATAGTTATAAACAAACAAACAAACAAACAAATAATTTATTAGAGTCTCATCTTCTTAAATCATTTGATATAAAACACCATTTAATATTAACAGATCAATTTATAAAAGAGCCATTCTAAAAAGAGTTATGAGAGACTGTAAAACACACATTAAAATACATTTATATTACATCTATAACATATATCAATATATCTTAGCATAAAACACCATAATATTAAAAACTTTTATACAAAAAAACAAACAACATTACGAGTATAAAATACACTTTCTCTTAAAAGGTACTTCATGGCATATTTTGGCTGTAAAATAGCAAACTCTGGCATCATGAAACATGAATAAAAGGTTTTCCTCATTACTCAAAATTCGAAAACTGCTTTCTATATTACATAAACTATTAAAAAATATCGTTCGCAAATCTGCATATTCTGGGCATTCTAATAAAACATGTTTTTCATCTTTAATTATATTCTACAATTAAAACAAAAACCATTCATTTACATCAATACCTTCATATCTGCCAGTTTCAATTTTAATCGGAACAACACTTGCTCTTAATTTAGCATATTCACTTATTTATCATGTATGCATTACATCATTTATGTGCTATGTAATGTAAAAAGTAGATTAAGAAAAATACTGAACTCCGAGGAAAATTCAAAACGGAAAGTCCCTAATCAAATGGGAAAATCAAAAGCTCAAACACATCAAACGAACGAACAACAATTGTCATATGCCTGCCTATGTACAGGAATTTTCTTATGTAGAAAATGATGGATTAAACCTGGTTTTATAGCTAGCTAAACTTCTCACTTGTATGACAGTCGTAAACAATTCCACATGTGTGAACAAAACAAACAGACATAACAAACAGGTAAAAAAGTAAAACAATAGGGGTACAGCAGTTAACGCTGTGTTATTATCTTAATCATTCTGATAACAAAAAATAGAAATTATATAAACAAACATTTATGTCTTTGAATGTCCTCTCTTACTGTTTTACTTAAAAGTTATTGCTTGGTATGAATATAAAATCAATGTTTATTGGGATCAGACAATATTGATGGCAATAAATAATAGTGAAAACTACTTAATGCAATTACAAAAAATATCTGGTCCGCATTCAACCGATTAAACCATTAAGGTGGTATGGGAGTCTAAAATAAAAATGATAGAATTTGTTCATACTTTGCCAAAACGTTGTATCTATTGATACATGTTGAAAAATATAATAAAAATGATAGGTCACCGCGCATTTTCTCAAGCTACAGGACGGGACAAAATGACACATTTTGTATGGATTATACAGGAAAAAACACCATTTTGTGATTAGAAACTAAACGAAATGATAGAATTGTTAAATACTTCAGGAAAAGATAGCTTTCAGACACTGCTTTGAGAATATCAAAAGAAAAGATAGGGTCACCGTACGTTTTTTCCGGCTAAAATACAAAATAGGAAAATTCCATACAGAATCCTTCAGAAAATGCACTTTTTGGAGTTACCTCCCCTAAAAATGCCAATTTCTAAAAAAGATAAAAACAACCAAAAATAATTAACATTTGCAAAAATATCAATATTTAGAAGTTATATTCTTATAAATTGGTACTTTTAAATGAAAATGTACATTAAACATCTGCATTCCTGCATCAAATTTTGCTAACTTGATGGAAAATCTGGACCTTTGATTCTCTGTTTTTTACAATCCAAGATGGAGGAAGACACCCATACCACCTTAAATCGTCTAATTCATTATGTTTTGTAATAGATGGGTATACAAGTCGCAACATTTATAAGCATTAGGTCGACATAAGTGTACATGGACTTTATTTAGCTTGTTCCTCCACTGTTTTATTCCAATTGAACAAGGCTTATGTCTATCTTGCTATTATGACTTATGTTTGATATAAGGAATACTATTTACAAGATATATATCGTCTTCAGCTATCTTAATGATTAAAAATTCTAAGTTACTTCATTTTATAATTCTAATTAAAAGCATACACGTTTTTGACATTATTGAATGTATTTACGGCAATTAAGTTTTATGAGAAATCTTATTTAGAGTTTTAAGTGAAAAATGTGGTATTTGAATTTAATATTTTTTCTTGACTAATTCTTGTTCACAATTTTAAAAAAATCACTGTTATTTATCAATATCTGTTGAAATACAATTAAAATTACTTTTTTGAGAAACCCATTTAATTTTTATTTTATACATGTATGTGAAAGGGTTGCAAAATTTGATTTTTGTTACATTACTTTACTTACAAGTATTGAAGCGCCGTCAAGTCGCGGAAAATATTTTCATCTAGCATTGCCAACTGATTTTTGTTAAGTTTCCTGGAAAATAAAAACAAATAAAGCAAGTGCGCCATTATTGCAAATTGGGAATAATCCGTTTTGATCTCGAAAATCAAATATATAGGAATTTATAGACAACTTTTTTACATTAAGACTTGGTATAACATTTATGCTGTAACAGAGTGTACTGTTTTATAATGTAGGGATATCACGCATTTAAATAAAGCAATACAAATCCGTACAGTATCAAATGTAATCAATATCCATATGAAAATACTATCATCTACCAACAGGGAAACACCATCATCTACTAAAAATAAATAAAAGGATCGGGTTAAAGTAAGGGTTAGGTTCACATTTATTATTTTATATCCTTTCAAACACTATCATCTACTAAAAAATAAATAAAAGGATCGGGTTAAAGTAAGGGTTAGGGTCACATTTATTATGTTATATCCTTTCAAACACTATCATCTACCAAAAAATAAATAAAGGATCGGGTTAAAGTAAGGGTTAGGGTCACATTTATTATGTTATATCCTTTCAAACAATATCATCTGCTAAACAATGAATAAAAAGATCGGGTTAAAGTAAGGGTTAGGGTCACTTTTATTATGTTATATCCTTTCAAACAATATCATCTACTTAACAATAAATAAAAGGATCGGGTTAAAGTAAGGGTTAGGGTCACATTTATTATGTTATATCCTTTCAAACACTATCATCTACTAAACAATCAATAAAAAGATCGGGTTAAAGTAAGGGTTAGGGTCACATTTATTATGTTATATCCTTTTTAATAATATCATCTACTAAACAATGAATAAAAAGATCGGGTTAAAGTAAGGGTTAGGGTCACATTTATTATATTATATACTTTCAAACACTATCATCTACTAAACAATAAATAAAAGGATCAGGTTAAAGTAAGGGTTAGGGTCACATTTATTATGTTATATCCTTTCAAACACTATCATCTACTAAACAATAAATAAAAGGATCGGGTTAAAGTAAGGGTTAGGGTCACATTTATTATGTTATATCCTTTCAAACACTATCATCTACTAAACAATAAATAAAAAGATCGGGTTAAAGTGAGGGTTAGGGTCACATTTATTATGTTATATCCTTTCAAACACTATCATCTACTAAAAAATAAATAAAAGGATTAGGTTAAAGTAAGGGTTAGGGTCACATTTATTATGTTATATCCTTACAAACAATATCATCTACTAAACAATAAATAAAAGGATCGGGTTAAAGTAAGGGTTTAGGATCACAATTATTATATTATATCCTTACAAACAATATCGTCTACTAAAAATAAATAAAAGGATCGGGTTAAAGTAAGGGTTAGGGTCACATTTATTATGTTATATCCTTTCAAACAATATTATCTACTAAACAATGAATAAAAAGATCAGGTTAAAGTAAGGGTTAGGGTCACATTTATTATGTTATATCCTTTCAAACAATATCATCTACTAAACAATAAATAAAAAGATCGGGTTAAAGTAAGGGTTAGATTCACATTTATTATGTTATATCCTTTCAAACAATATCATCTACCAAACAATAAATAAAAGGATCGGGTTAAAGTAAGGGTTAGGGTCATATTTATTATGTTATATCTTTCAAACAATATTGTCTACTAAAAAATAAATAAAAGGATCGGGTTAAAGTAAGGGTTAGGGTCACATTTATTATGTTATATCCTTTCAAACACTATCATCTACTAAACAATAAATAAAAGGATCGGGTTAAAGTAAGGGTTAGGGTCACATTTATTATGTTATATCCTTTCAAACACTATCATCTACTAAACAATAAATAAAAGGATCGGGTTAAAGTAAGGGTTAGGGTCACATTTATTATGTTATATCCTTTCAAACACTATCATCTACTAAACAATAAATAAAAGGATCGGGTTAACGTAAGGGTTAGGGTCACATTTATTATGTGATATCCTTTCAAACACTATCATCTACTAAACAATAAATAAAAGGATCGGGTTAAAGTAAGGGTTAGGGTCACATTTATTATGTTATATCCTTTCAAACACTATCATCTACTAAACAATAAATAAAAGGATCGGGTTAAAGTAAGGGTTAGGGTCACATTTATTATGTTATATCCTTTCAAACACTATCATCTACTAAACAATAAATAAAAGGATCGGGTTAAAGTAAGGGTTAGGGTCACATTTATTATGTTATATCCTTTCAAACACTATCATCTACCAAACAATAAATAAAAGGATCAGGTTAAAGTAAGGGTAAGGGTCACATTTATTATGTTATATCCTTTCAAACACTATTATCTACTAAAAATAAATAAAAGGATTGGGTTAAAGTAAGGGTTAGGGTCACATTTATTATGTTATATCCTTTCAAACACTATCATCTACCAAACAATAAATAAAAGGATCAGGTTAAAGTAAGGGTAAGGGTAACATTTATTATGTTATATCCTTTCAAACACTATTATCTACTAAAAATAAATAAAAGGATTGGGTTAAAGTAAGGGTTATGGTCACATTTATTATGTTATATCCTTTCAAACACTATCGTCTAGTAAAAAATAAATAAAAGGATCGGGATAAAGTAAGGGTTAGGGTCACATTTATTATGTTATATCCTTTCAAACACTATCATCTACTAAAAAATAAATAAAAGGATCGGGATAAAGTAAGGGTTAGGGTCACATTTATTATGTTATATCTTTCAAACAATATTGTCTACTAAAAAATAAATAAAAGGATCGGGTTAAAGTAAGGGTTAGGGTCACATTTATTATGTTATATCCTTTTAAAAACTATCATCTACTAAACAATAAATAAAAGGATCAGGTTAAAGTAAGGGTTAGGGTCACATTTATTATGTTATATCTTTCAAACAATATTGTCTACTAAAAAATAAATAAAAGGATCGGGTTAAAGTAAGGGTTAGGGTCACATTTATTATGTTATATCCTTTCAAAGACTATCATCTACTAAACACTAAATAAAAGGATCAGGTTAAAGTAAGGGTTAGGGTCACATTTATTATGTTATATCCTTTCAAACACTATCATCTACTAAACAATAAATAAAAGGATCGGGTTAAAGTGAGGGTTAGGGTCACATTTATTATGTTATATCCTTTCAAACACCATCATCTACTAAACAATAAATAAAAAGATCGGGTTAAAGTAAGGGTTAGGGTCACATTTATTATGTTATATCCTTTCAAACACTATCATCTACTAAACAATAAATAAAAGGATCGGGTTAAAGTAAGGGTTAGGGTCACATTTATTATGTTATATCCTTTCACACACCATCATCTACTAAACAATAAATAAAAAGATCGGGTTAAAGTAAGGGTTAGGGTCACATTTATTATGTTATATCCTTTCAAACACTATCATCTACTAAACAATAAATAAAAGGCTCGGGTTAAAGTAAGGGTTAGGGTCACATTTATTATGTTATATCCTTTCAAACACTATCATCTACCAAACAATAAATAAAAGGATCAGGTAAAAGTAAGGGTAAGGGTCACATTTATTATGTTATATCCTTTCAAACACTATCATCTACTAAACAATAAATAAAAGGATCGGGTTAAAGTAAGGGTTAGGGTCACATTTATTATGTTATATCCTTCCAAACACTATCATCTACTAAACAATAAATAAAAGGATCGGGTTAAAGTAAGGGTTAGGGTCACATTTATTATGTTATATCCTTTCAAACAATATCATCTACTAAACAATAAATAAAAGGATCGGGTTAAAGTAAGGGTTAGGGTCACATTTATTATGTTATATCCTTTCAAACACTATCATCTACTAAACAATAGATAAAAGGATCAGGTTAAAGTAAGGGTTAGGGTCACATTTATTATGTTATATCCTTTCAAACACTATCATCTACTAAACAATAAATAAAAGGATCGGGTTAAAGTAACAGTTAGGGTCACATTTATTATGTTATATCCTTTCAAACACTATCATCTACTAAACAATAAATAAAAGGATCAGGTTAAAGTAAGGGTTAGGGTCACATTTATTATGTTATATCCTTTCAAACACTATCATCTACTAAACAATAAATAAAAGGATCAGGTTAAAGTAAGGGTAAGGTCACATTTATTATGTTATATCCTTTCAAACACTATTATCTACTAAAAATAAATAAAAGGATCGGGTTAACGTAAGGGTTATGGTCACATTTATTATGTTATATTCCTCAAACACTTTCATCTACTAAAAATAAATAAAAGGATCGGGTTAAAGTTAGGGTTAGGGTCACATTTATTATGTTATATCTTTCAAACAATATTGTCTACTAAAAAATAAATAAAAGGATCGAGATAAAGTAAGGGTTAGGGTCACATTTATTATGTTATATCCTTTCAAACACTATCATCTACTAAAAAATAAATAAAAGGATCGGGTTAAAGTAAGGGTAAGGGTAACATTTATTATGTTATATCCTTTCAAACACTATCATCTACTAAAAATAAATAAAAGGATCGGGTTAAAGTAAGGGTTAGGGTCACATTTATTATGTTATATCCTTTCAAACACTATCATCTACTAAACAATAAATAAAAGGATCGGGATAAAGTAAGGGTTAGGGTCACATTTATTATGTTATATCCTTTCAAACACTATCATCTACTAAACAATAAATAAAAGGATCGGGTTAAAGTAAGGGTTAGGGTCACATTTATTATGTTATATCCTTTCAAACACTATCATCTACTAAACAATAAATAAAAGGATCAGGTTAAAGTAAGGGTTAGGGTCACATTTATTATGTTATATCCTTTCAAACACTATCATCTACTAAACAATAAATAAAAGAATCAGGTTAAAGTAAGGGTAAGGTCACATTTATTATGTTATATCCTTTCAAACACTATTATCTACTAAAAATAAATGAAAGGATCGGGTTAACGTAGGGGTTATGGTCACATTTATTATGTTATATTCCTCAAACACTATCATCTACTAAAAATAAATAAAAGGATCGGGTTAAAGTTAGGGTTAGGGTCACATTTATTATGTTATATCTTTCAAACAATATTGTCTACTAAAAAATAAATAAAAGGATCGGGATAAAGTAAGGGTTAGGGTCACATTTATTATGTTATATCCTTTCAAACACTATCATCTAATAAAAAATAAATAAAAGGATCGGGTTAAAGTAAGGGTTAGGGTCACATTTATTATGTTATATCCTTTCAAACACTATCATCTACTAAACAATAAATAAAAGGATCAGGTTAAAGTAAGGGTTAGGGTCACATTTATTATGTTATATCCTTTCAAACACTATCATCTACTAAACAATAAATAAAAGGATCAGGTTAAAGTAAGGGTTAGGGTCACATTTATTATATTATATCCTTTCAAACACTATCATCTACTAAAAAATAAATAAAAGGATCGGGTGAACGTAAGGGTTATGGTCACATTTATTATGTTATATCCTTTCAAACACTATCATCTACTAAAAATAAATAAAAGGATCGGGTTAAAGTAAGGGTTAGGGTCACATTTATTATGTTATATCTTTCAAACAATACTGTCTACTAAAAAATAAATAAAAGGATCGGGATAAAGTAAGGGTTAGGGTCACATTTATTATGTTATATCCTTTCAAACACTATCATCTACCAAACAATAAATAAAAGGATCAGGTTAAAGTAAGGGTTAGGGTCACATTTATTATGTTATATCCTTTCAAACACTATCATCTACTAAACAATAAATAAAAGGATCGGGTTAAAGTAAGGGTTAGGGTCACATTTATTATGTTATATCCTTTCAAACACTATCATCTACTAAACAATAAATAAAAGGATCAGGTGAAGGTAAGGGTTAGGGTCACATTTATTATGTTATATCCTTTCAAACATTATCATCTACTAAACAATAAATAAAAGGATCGGGTTAAAGTAAGGGTTAGGGTCACATTTATTATGTCATATCCTTTCAAACACTATCATCTACTAAACAATAAATAAAAGGATCGGGTTAAAGTAAGGGTTAGGGTCACATTTATTATGTTATATCCTTTCAAACACTATCATCTACTAAACAATAAATAAAAGGATCGGGTTAAAGTAAGGGTTAGGGTCACATTTATTATGATATATCCTTTCAAACAATATTATCTACTAAACAATGAATAAAAAGATCGGGTTAAAGTAAGGGTTAGGGTCACATTTATTATGTTATATCCTTTCAAACAATATCATCTACTAAACAATAAATAAAAAGATCGGGTTAAAGTAAGGGTTAGGGTCACATTTATTATGTTATATCCTGTCAAACAATATCATCTACTAAACAATAAATAAAAAGATCGGGTTAAAGTAAGGGTTAGGGTCACATTTATTATGTTATATCCTTTCAAACACTATCATCTACTAAACAATAAATAAAAAGATCGGGTTAAAGTAAGGGTTAGGGTCACATTTATTATTTTATATCCTTTCAAACACTATCATCTACTAAAAAATAAATAAAAGGATCGGGTTAAAGTAAGGGTTAGGGTCACATTTATTATGTTATATCCTTTCAAACACTATCATCTACTAAACAATGAATAAAACGATCGGGTTAAAGTAAGGGTTAGGTTCACATTTATTATGTTATATCCTTTCAAACACTATCATCTACTAAAAAATAAATAAAAGGATTGGATTAAAGTAAGGGTTAGGGTCACATTTATTATGTTATATCCTTTCAAACACTATCATCTACTAAACAATAAATAAAAGGATCGGATTAAAGTAAGGGTTAGATTCACATTTATTATGTTATATCCTTTCAAACACTATCATCTACTAAACAATAAATAAAAGGATCGGGTTAAAGTAAGGGTTAGGGTCACATTTATTATGTTATATCCTTTCAAACAATATCATCTACTAAACAATAAATAAAGGGATCGGGTTAAAGTGAGGGTTAGGGTCACATTTATTATGTTATATCCTTTCAAACACTATCATCTACTAAACAATAAATAAAAGGATTAGGTTAAAGTAAGGGTTAGGGTCACATTTATTATGTTATATCCTTTCAAACAGTATCATCTGCCAAACAATAAATAAAAGGATCAGGTTAAAGTAAGGGTTAGGGTCACATTTATTATGTTATATCCTTTCAAACACTATCATCTACCAAACAATAAATAAAAGGATCAGGTTAAAGTAAGGGTTAGGGTCACATTTATTATGTTATATCCTTTCAAACACTATCATCTACCAAACAATAAATAAAAGGATCGGATTAAAGTAAGGGTTAGGGTCACATTTATTATGTTATATCCTTTCAAACACTATTATCTACTAAAAATAGATAAAAGGATCGGGTTAAAGTAAGGGTTAGGGTCACATTTATTATGTTATATCCTTTCAAACACTATCATCTACTAAACAATAAATAAAAGGATCGGGTTAAAGTAAGGGTTAGCGTCACATTTATTATGTTATATCCTTTCAAACACTATCATCTACTAAACAATAAATAAAAGGATCGGGTTAAAGTAAGGGTTAGGGTCACATTTATTATGTCATATCCTTTCAAACACTATCATCTACTAAACAATAAATAAAAGGATCGGGTTAAAGTAAGGGTTAGGGTCACATTTATTATGTTATATCCTTATAAACAATATCATCTACTAAACAATAAATATAAGGATCGGGTTAAAGTAAGGGTTAGGGTCACATTTATTATATTATATACTTTCAAACACTATCATCTACTAAACAATAAATAAAAGGATTAGGTTAAAGTAAGGGTTAGGGTCACATTTATTATGTTATATCCTTACAAACAATATCATCTACTAAACAATAAATAAAAGGATCGGGTTAAAGTAAGGATTAGGGTCACATCTATTATGTTATGTCCTTACAAACAATATCGTCTACTAAAAATAAATAAAAGGATCGGGTTAATGTAAGGGTTAGGGTCACATTTATTATGATATATCCTTTCAAACAATATTATCTACTAAACAATGAATAAAAAGATCGGGTTAAAGTAAGGGTTAGGGTCACATTTATTATGTTATATCCTTTCAAACACTATCATCTACTAAACAATAAATAAAAGGATTAGGTTAAAGTAAGGGTTAGGGTCACATTTATTATGTTATATCCTTACAAACAATATCATCTACTAAACAATAAATAAAAGGATCGGGTTAAAGTAAGGATTAGGGTCACATCTATTATGTTATATCCTTACAAACAATATCGTCTACTAAAAATAAATGAAAGGATCGGGTTAAAGTAAGGGTTAGGGTCACATTTATTATGATATATCCTTTCAAACAATATTATCTACTAAACAATGAATAAAAAGATCGGGTTAAAGTAAGGGTTAGGGTCACATTTATTATGTTATATCCTTTCAAACAATATCATCTACTAAACAATAAATAAAGGGATCGGGTTAAAGTAAGGGTTAGGGTCACATTTATTATGTTATATCCTTTCAAACACTGTCATCTACTAAACAATAAATAAAAAGATCGGGTTAAAGTAAGGGTTAGGGTCACATTTATTATGTTATATCCTTTCAAACACTATCATCTACTAAACAATAAATATAAGGATCGGGTTAAAGTAAGGGTTAGGGTCACATTTATTATGTTATATCCTTTCAAACACTATCATCTACTAAACAATAAATAAAAGGATCGGGTTAAAGTAAGGGTTAGGGTCACATTTATTATGTTATATCCTTTCAAACACTATCATCTACTAAACAATAAATAAAAGGATCGGGTTAAAGTAAGTGTTAGGGTCACATTTATTATGTTATATCCTTTCAAACACTATCATCTACTAAACAATAAATAAAAGGATCAGGTTAAAGTAAGGGTTAGGGTCAAATTTATTATGTTATATCCTTTCAAACACTATCATCTACTAAACAATAAATAAAAAGATCGGGTTAAAGTAAGGGTTAGGGTCACATTTATTATGTTATATCCTTATAAACAATATCATCTACTAAACAATAAATCTAAGGATCGGGTTAAAGTAAGGGTTAGGGTCACATTTATTATGTTATATCCTTACAAACAATATCGTCTACTAAAAATAAATAAAAAATCGGGTTAAAGTAAGGGTTAGGGTCACATTTATTATGTTATATCCTTTCAAACAATATTATCTACTAAACAATGAATAAAAAGATCGGGTTAAAGTAAGGGTTAGGGTCACATTTATTATGTTATATCCTTTCAAACAATATCATCTACTAAACAATAAATAAAAAGATCGGGTTAAAGTAAGGGTTAGATTCACATTTATTATGTTATATCCTTTCAAACAATATCATCTACTAAACAATAAATAAAAAGATCGGGTTAAAGTAAGGGTTAGGGTCACATTTATTATGTTATATCCTTTCAAACACTATCATCTACCAAACAATAAATAAAAGGATCGGATTAAAGTAAGGGTTAGGGTCACATTTATTATGTTATATCCTTTCAAACACTATTATCTACTAAAAATAAATAAAAGGATTGGATTAAAGTAAGGGTTAGGGTCACATTTATTATGTTATATCCTTACAAACAATGTCAATGTCATCTACTAAACAATAAATAAAAGGATCGGATTAAAGTAAGGGTTAGGGTCACATTTATTATGTTATATCCTTACAAACAATGTCATCTACTAAACAATAAATAAAAGGATCGGGTTAAAGTAAGGGTTAGGGTCACATTTATTATGTTATATCCTTTCAAACACTATTATCTACTAAAAATAAATAAAAGGATCGGATTCAAGTAAGGGTTAAGGTCACATTTATTATGTTATATCCTTTCAAACACTATTATCTACTAAAAATAAATAAAAGGATTGGATTAAAGTAAGGGTTAGGGTAACATTTATTATGTTATATCCTTTCAAACAATATCGTCTACTAAAAAATAAATAAAAGGATTGGATTAAAGTAAGGGTTAGGGTTATATTTCTTATGTTGTATCATTTTAAACACTATTATCTACTAAAAATTAAATAAAAGGATCGGGTTAAAGTAAGGGTTAGGGTCACATTTATTATGTTATATCCTTTCAAACAATATCGTCCACTAAAAAATAAATAAAAGGATTGGTTTAAAGTAAGGGTTAGGGTCACATTCATTATGTTATATTCTTTCAAACAATATCATCTACTATAAAAAAAAAAAAAAAAGGATCGGGTTAAAGTAAGGGTAAGAATCACATTTATCATGTCATATTCTTTCAAAGACTATTATCTACTAAAAAATAAATAAAAGGATCGGGTTAAAGTAACGGTTAGGGTCACATTTATTATGTTATATCCTTTCAAACACTATCTTCTACTAAAAAATAAATAAAAGGATCGGGTTAAAGTAACGGGTAGGGTCACATTTATTATGTTATATCCTTTCAAACACTATTATCTACTAAAAATAAATAAAAGGATTGGATTAAAGTAAGGGTTAGGGTCACATTTATTATGTTATATCCTTACAAACAATGTCAATGTCATCTACTAAACAATAAATAAAAGGATCGGATTAAAGTAAGGGTTAGGGTCACATTTATTATGTTATATTCTTACAAACAATGTCATCTACTAAACAATAAATAAAAGGATCGGGTTAAAGTAAGGGTTAGGGTCACATTTATTATGTTATATCCTTTCAAACACTATTATCTACTAAAAATAAATAAGAGGATCGGATTCAAGTAAGGGTTAGGGTCACATTTATTATGTTATATCCTTTCAAACACTATTATCTACTAAAAATAAATAAAAGGATTGGATTAAAGTAAGGGTTAGGGTAACATTTATTATGTTATATCCTTTCAAACAATATCGTCTACTAAAAAATAAATAAAAGGATTGGATTAAAGTAAGGGTTAGGGTTATATTTCTTATGTTGTATCATTTTAAACACTATTATCTACTAAAAATTAAATAAAAGGATCGGGTTAAAGTAAGGGTTAGGGTCACATTTATTATGTTATATCCTTTCAAACAATATCGTCTACTAAAAAATAAATAAAAGGATTGGTTTAAAGTAAGGGTTAGGGTCACATTCATTATGTTATATTCTTTCAAACAATATCATCTACTATAAAAAAAAAAAAAAAAGGATCGGGTTAAAGTAAGGGTAAGAATCACATTTATCATGTCATATTCTTTCAAACACTATTATCTACTAAAAAATAAATAAAAGGATCGGGTTAAAGTAACGGTTAGGGTCACATTTATTATGTTATATCCTTTCAAACACTATCTTCTACTAAAAAATAAATAAAAGGATCGGGTTAAAGTAACGGGTAGGGTCACATTTATTATGTTATATCCTTTCAAACACTATTATCTACTAAAAATTAAATAAAAGGATCTGGTTAAAGTAAGGGTTAGGATCACATTTATTATGTTATATCCTTTCAAACATTATTATCTACTAAAAAATAAATAAAAGGATCGGGTTAAAGTAAGGGTTAGGGTCACATTTATTATGTTATATTCTTTCAAACACTATCATCTACTAAAAAATAAATAAAAGGATCGGGTTAAAGTAAGGGTTAAGGTCACATTTATTATGTTATATCCTTTCAAACCTTGTGTAGAAATAATCTTAATTTTATTTGAAACCATGCTGTCTGTGCTCATATGAAATCTGGTTTAAATTGATAGTTAAATCGCAATCGATATATAACGTGAAAAGGTGCATACATATGTGTATATGTGTTTTATAAATCTTCAATCTTCAAAGACAAAACTTACCTCTAAAAATTATTTTCGATATAAACAAAATATAAAGGACGAGATATAATGTGTTTTCAAATTAGCAAATATTTTTGTTTAGTGTACTTACAAATAATGAAGAGATTTTAAGCCTTGGAATTCTGTCCCATTTAACGATGTTAACTGATTATTGTTCAGATAACTGCAACATAATAATTGAAAATATACTCCGACATCACATTTGTTATAATCATCAATGCAAACAGATTTACATAGCTATATGTCAATTTCTTCTTAAACTGAAATAAAGCTTTTTGCATACAAGTTATCCTATGCAATTGTAGATTTGAATAATACAATAATTAATTATATTTGTCCAGTTTGAAATCTTTAATTTTCAATGATATTTCATTGAATCTCTGTTACAATCGAGTACGTTTGTTTTCGGACTGTTTCAATCGATATTTATGGCTTGGTTTGAATATAAAACATATAGATATATATTCCTGATATATTATACACCTATGCTGATACCTCTGTAGACAAACTTAAGTTGTTTAGTTTCTGAATTAAGATTGATTGAGGGAAGTGTTTAACGAAATTGACTGGCTTTAAAGTCCTCGCAAGGTCGGCTCGGTGCCCAAAGGCGTTTGGTAAGCGTTTACATATGTTCTGCAGTTGGTCAGGAACAGGTGGAAGATTAAGGTAGGCCACCATCTTGGTGTTGTTGAGTTGTTTTGGTTTTTTACTATTTTGGTGTTTCTTTACAGTCGATACTACACAACGGCTGCTTTCATGGCCAGATTGGTCAGCTTGGTAGCCCGCTAATCACGATGACGGAGTTCTAGTAGGTGAGTTTCGGACGTAGTATTAACGAAGACAGGACGCATAATCAGGACCAAAGTCGCGAGATAGTGAAATGGAGGTCCATCATCAAATACCTAGGAATCAGCCCTCGGACGTCAGTCGGCATAATGCTCTCCCATCCAAAATGGGTTTTGAAGTGTATGCTGACGCGGGTTACGCGGATAATGCCTAACGTATTCTTACTCTATACAGCGTTGAATTGGTTTCTGTCATCGAAAGTAGTGAGTCGTTGATCCATCTTTTAGTAAACCCTCAGCGTAGATAGCGGGTAAGGGAGAGCTGACCCAGCGCGTCCGTTCAGTAATGACTAAGATTGGATCTAGATGATTGAGCTAGTTCAGGGGTTTAACACCATATTGAATTGTACAGTCACAGTAAGTAATCGGTATAGTTATTTGTCTAAATCTGCAAATTTGGAGACAAGATTTACAATTTATTGGTTACACTGTTTATTTATAGAAAGAGAACTTATTTATGCATTGCACTATCAAAAATGTTTAAAAAAATACCAAATAATTTTGCTTTAGATTTTTTTTTCTAAATAAACCATGTAAGGGGAAATAACTCTTTTAGTACAAAAATTAATACTGGCCAAATAGGGAAATTTTCATGTTTTACTTGTAGCAAGAAAACAAGTTCGGTGACACCATTTTTCTTCCTTTTGTTTTCTTAAAACATGTTATATAACCTATTTTCTAATTTTTTATTTCAAAATTCTGTCTCACAGATTTCTTTTTATGCACAAAAATTTGTTTCTATATGAACAATGTAAGCAAATTTAAGAAATTTTTTGAAAAAAGCATAATATAATTCTCATTTTGTCAAAACATAAGAAAAAGTTAAATCACAAAAATATAAAACTCAGAGGAAAATCCAATCGGAAAGTCCATAATCACATGGCAAAATCTAAAATTGGTAAGATTTTCGGAATCCTCTGGTTTTATCCATTTGAATGCCTTAAAAAAATTGCCCAATGACCTCCCTTTTTCCTTTTATAAATCTTTTACATGTATAAATATAAGCCATTTGTAAAAGTCTAATAAAATACATGTTATTTTTTAAAAGATTTTGAGCCCTTAAACTTGTCAATGACAAATGCTCTGAAAATCAATAGAGAACATTTGCCCGCCAAAACTTTAGTGGCTAATATCTTGAAAACAAGCACATTGACCTATATAATTTTTTTGCACTTTTGGTTTCTTTAATAATCCCCTATCAATGCATACTAGTGTTATGAAAAGCTTGTAGTTTTGAAACTGAGTAGCAAACCTCCTTAATGTTAGCTTCTCGAAATATATTGCTGTTTTGAAAATTGATATGCTGTTGGTTAGTGCTGACAGAGGACAATGATACAATACATGTTTATTAAAAAGCAAATGAGACTTGCGTGATTGTAAAATTAATACTATACCGCCTTATAGTCAACAACTGCGGTTAATTGTAAAGATAGGCTACATTAGTGTTATATCTGATGCAAATTAATTATGATTTGTTATTTTTGTTAAGCTTGTATGCTTTTATGTTATTGTTCCATAAAAACAAAACTAAAATAACATTGTTGTGGAGTAAAATAGATATTTTTGATAAAATATATTGGTAACGTTTTATTTTGTGGCTAGTATAATATGGTAAGTTCACATGTAAAGTATTGCCGTTTAAATTTCAACGTTTGTGTTTGACCTTTAAAAAGTAAAATCGCAAAAATACTGATATCCGTGAAAAATTCAAATCGGAAAGTCACTAATCAAATGCCAAAATCAAAAACTCAAACACATCAGACGTATTGAAAGCAACTGTAATATTCCTGCCTTGGAACAGGCAGTTTTGAATGTAGAAAATTAAGGATAAAAACAGCTGGTTTTATAGCTGGATAAATATTTCACTTGTATATAGTAGCATATAGTTCCATTATATAGGCCAACAAAGTGTGAACATAGCAAACCGACTTTTATATTACAAAATAGTTTTTTTAAATGTCAAAAACCAGTAGCATAAGTGTTAATGACGTTCACGCAATATACTGATAATATTTTCTGTTTTGAATAACCGTTGTTAAGTGCACTTAAATACTGATTATAGTAGAGTTTTGTTTGAGACACAGACGGATTAGTTTGACTAATCCGATGTTTTTCTCTGGAAAACTGTAATGAGCAGTGAAAGACATAACAGATATTACTCTTATTTCAAATACTCACAGATAAGTTGATGTGTGTGGAAATCCAGACAGCACTGTTGTTAAATTTCTATCCATGCAATTGATCGATGTTCCATATGCACAAAGACACACAGAAGGACACCCAAAGACTGTGCTTTTCAAAAAAATGTACATAACCAAAAGAAATGTTTGGTGCATTGTCTGATGAAAACAACTACAAGATAAACAAACAATGTGAAACTTTTTTTTTTTTAATTAAATCAATTCATATAAAATTCAACAATCGAAAAGTTGACATCGCAATGTTGTGGCTCTAAATCTTATTCACAAGAAAAGACCGAAAACTAATTTATCCAGGCCAATATTGTGTAAAACATCTATGTGATATAGCTCTTGACATTTTGTGTTTTCACCTGTTGAGGTGTTAGAGTTATTAAGCTCGTTTAATTTCTTTTAAATGCAGCAAATCCAAGAGTCGTTATAAACATTTCTTGATCTGGGTAGATTCCTCTTCTGTTAGATTGTTTGTCCCACACGGTAGGATCAGGTCATTTCTCAGTGCTTCTGTACCCATAATAACATAATTACACTTTATATAGAGATGCTGGATTTTAATTGTTTGGAAGCCAGTGTATTTATCATATAATTTAACTTTTTTCCTCATTTCAAAGAAATTTGCCTGTTTTCTCCACTGAATGTGTATATGCCTTAAATTTTGCTCTATGAAAAGTATTTGCCATTTTCGGATATTTAGTTTTTACCCTCGCTAGCGTCCTCCTGCAAAATTTATTCGGACTTGCTTCATCTTATTCACATCATTACAGTTAAAATAATAAAGCATGCAAACCAAGATTTTAAATACCTTGCTTGCAAACTTTGTTTGGCTGTTTGCTCAGGCATTGTAATTAAGATTGACACCCAAATTCAATGAAGAGGTGGAGATACAGTTTGTTTACTATATAAAAAATAATTAATTGGACAATTACTATTATTTGATTATATTTGAAACAAATTTGATATTCATTGACTAGTCCAACTTTTGTGTATATTAAACAGACTGTTATACTCCACCTACGCATTTAATTTTGGTGTCAATATTAATAACAATGTCTGAGCAAGCAACTAAACAAAGTTGGCAAGCAAGGTTTGCATGCTTTATTATTTTGACTGTAAGGTAATATTTGATTGACAGAGGTATGATCGTTCCCCAACTGATTCTCGAACAATTTTAAGTGTAATTATTGAATTTGGAAAATTTGGGTACTGCATTTGACCGGTCTATAGGAATTTAACAGGATATATATCGAAAAATGAAATTGAAGCTGACTAAGAAACATCTGTTTTCGCAGCAACGGTTTCTGAGCTACAACTTTGGCTACGTGAAGCAGTTAAACATTCGTACTCAAGTGACTTTCAATGTAATCCCTTTGCTGGAGTTAGGGTAACGATTGTTTCCAGCTATTTATTTAAAACAGAATGTCCACGTCGAAAGTAAAAAAGAAACTGAACCAACGACTGACTGATTTGATACACTAACAAATCTTTCTTAAACGGATATACGATACTAACAAAAAGCCAATTGTACATAGGCGCTATTTGTTTATCAAGTCTAGACACATTGAATGCGAAAAATTAATATTTGTATCGAGTTCCTGCATTGGTAATACAATTGAGAATGGAAATTTAGAATGTGTCAAACAGACAAAAACCCGACCAAAGAGCGTAAAATAGCCGAAGGCCACCAATGGGTCTTCAATACAGCGAACAAATATCACAGCCGGAGGCGTTCTTCATCTGGCTCCGTAACAAAAATATAAACTAGTTTAGTAATAATGAACGGTCTAGTCAACTCCAAAAGATATAAAAGAATCTAAACAGCATAACAGATTTTAAAAAGACCAGAGGGTCCCGACAGACGCAAAAATGCGGCAGGATTAAACAAGTTGTTTTTAGAACTCAATTAAAATACCCCTATACAATTAACCAATGTTGATAAAGCTAGGACATTGCAATTCACACAGTTAGACTCAGTTCAAAAGACGTCTGAGTCCGATATCAGAATAGGTAACAAAAGAAACTAAACAAAATAACAATGATCATACATAAATTTACAGAGGAATTCTAACAGTTTCAGACATGCCAGCTCCAGATCTCAATTAAACTGATTGAAAGATTATGTCTTTATATGAATTTCAAGCACAAACCCTCTCGTTAGGGATTCAGTATTATACCATCATTACATACATAAGACGAACATAACCAGTATTATGCCAACAACATGTATAAATGTGTTTATTTTTGATGCAAAGACCCTACAAGTGAATCTTTAAGCCAGAATATGCAATCTTTAATGACCTGACAACAGTATCGTAAACATGTCCCTTTCAACAAGTCTGTTTAACGCGTCTGGTTTGAAAATGCCTGTACCAAGACAGGAATATGACAGTTGCTGTCCATTCGTTTGATGTGTTTTATCCTTGATTTTGCCATTTGATTAAGGATTTTCCGTTTTGAATTTTCCTCGGAGTTAAATATTTTTGTGATTTTACTTTTCAAAGGTTTTGCTAGCTTTTGAGGTGAATGTCGTCATTAGTGCTTTGTACAAAAATATTACTATCAAAGATTGAATATGAAATACCCTAGTTTATAAGATGTTTGCATGTTATGAATGATGTCCTTGTATCGATGATAAAAACTTATATACCTATATGGAGTTATTTTCTTTCAGAACGACAGGTCATTCTTTTTCAGAATCAACCCGGACGATACCATGTTTCAATGGTATATGCTCCAAGGCATAAAATAATGACCTGTGTGAGGTCATTATTTTCCTTGATAAAAATGCAATCTATGATTTACTTCAAAACTTTATTCGTCTAATAGTTTTTTTGTTGCCGATTTGGAAATTTATTTTTTAAAGTTCAATCTATGATAGGTGTAAAAGAAACCGTCATTGTAGTCCCGCATTTTAATTTTAGAGACAAATAACGTGAAGTTTTGTTAATTTATCGCTACAATAAAGAAACATTATCATAAATGTCAGATGGATTTTAATGTAGACTTTCATAAAAATAAATCCAGATTTAACATATTCGTGTGTAAGATTTTGAAAATCTTACTGAGTCAATCTGAATAGGTTGATTGATTTTTGGTTGCTTGCTTAACGTCCAGTGGCAAATAGTTCATGCATGTTCAGAACGATACACACTGAATAGAAAATCATACTGTGACCTACATGTATTTATATTCGTCTTCGTATCGGTATTGAACTTTTTAAAATTTATGTATACCTTTTACTCTATCAAATGATCAACTAATAAGATAATCTTATATTCTATTGAATAACATAAACGTAACTCACAAAAGGGTCGGATGCGGAGGGTATATAATTATATCTTGATTATCTTTTAATAAAATGTATTGCTATTCAAAAGACAATCTTTCTGAATTTTTCATTCGATTCAAGTAAAATTGTTAAAAAAAACCCCACTTTTCCGCGATAGAAATAACATAACAAATAGAAAAAAATATATACCCCTCCCCCTTTTCCATAAGCTAAGTGGTACAATAAAGTACTTACAATGTGTCTTGTATTTTTCATACACCGTTATCGGATGGTAACAATACATTTGTGTCTTACTTCATGCAGTTAAAGTAATATTTTTATTGTGTATGGATAATAATTTTAAAAAGGTTTATATCTAAATTATTTAGTGAGTTTTATTTCACATTCTAAATGAGCCGCAGGGCGTATTAAAACCTGAAGGCATCAGAAAGGAATATCCCACTTTAGTGTTGTCGGTAAAATAGGATACTAAATTACAAATCTTTATAAAATTAATATTTTTTTGACGGTATATAAGTCAGATAATGCATATTTTAAGGTTTTTCTTGTCGTAGAACACACCTCAGGGTGTCAGGATTGTTCAAAGAAAGACCTCCCTCCGGTCGGTCTTTCATTTGATCAATCCTGACACCCCTCGGTGTGTTCTACGACAGGAAAAACCTTAAAATATGCATTATCTATAACATAATTGCCTACCTCCTGGGTCATAAAACATATAATTTAACTTGTAAATGCTTTATTTTATGATTTTAAAGTTCCTGATATATAAAAAAAAACAATAACTACGCATGGAAGTTATGCAAAAATCAGATGTTAGCAGTTATCTCTATAACATTTTAAGTGAATTTATATCTCAGACTTGTATCTGCATACATACAACTATTTCAAATATGGATTTGTTTGAACACTTTTAGTATATATATATTAGCTAAAGTCTGTCAGATATATGCTTGCATATGATGCTGTTCTAAGAATTCTAAATTGACCATTTGAGGCAGAAAATGTGAACTTTAATTGACAAATAGGTATACAGTAAGATGTGGACTGGAGACAGAGGCAGGATTGCATACTTCATATAATCTTGAATGTTGTAATGATTGACTGCTAAACATAACATTTATAGTATTCTGATATGCTTTCAATATGTTAAGCCTCGGTCACACCTTAACGGATAGCACGAACGGACGCCTAACGGATAAAAATAAAAGTTGTCCGTTCACAGAATTGTTATCCATTGGGAGTCCGTTGATGTACTGACCGAATAAAACGGACGTTTAACGGATGCATAACGGACTCACACCGGATATGTAACGTACGAGAAACGGACACGTACCGTACAGAACGGATGTATAACGGACACGTAACGGATGCAAAACGGAAACGATACGGACGAGTACCGTACAAAACGGACGCCTAACGACGTTCAACGGACATTTTATTCGTTGGACGTCCGTTCAAAGTTAATTTTGAACATGCTCAAAATTTTCCACCAGACAGAACGAACGTCGACGGATAAAACACATGCTTAACGGACATGCAACGGATATGGACGGACGTCTAACGGATAAGAACGGACTTCTAACGGACATGAACGGATTGAAAAAAAAAGTTATCCGTTAGGCGTCCGTTCGAGCTATCCGGTAAGGTGTGACCGAGGCTTTATCAAAACGGTTTTAAACAGGTTCTAGGCATTTAATATCAGGAAATATGCAAATAGTGTAAGCTGGCAATAATAAAAGTCTTGCTTTCAAATTAAAAAAAAGAAATGAAACAGGGGATGGAGTATAAAATGTACAGTAAAATAAAACTTAGAGTGTATGCAGTAATTTCTTTAAGGCTATAATTCTGATAAATGAGTGTGAATGTGAGAAAAACTGATTTTGGAGAGTTTTCTATTCAAATAAATGTTCGTATATGTTGCACTTTGTAAATAAAGCTGTTTCTTAAACCACGCCTCTTTTGGGGAGATCTAGAATATTCATAGAAAATTACGTTTTTTTACATACTGGTTCCCAGTTATATTCTCTGTGTTCCAACTCACAAAGACATAGCTTGGGAATGTTACCAGTAAATATATATTTGCATTCAGATATCGCAGATCAAATTTATTCGTTCATAGTGTGTTAATTTACGACTTTTGATTGAGTTAAGCCTGCCAATTGATATTTTACCGTGTGTTTTTCTATGTTGTGATGTTATGCTATTGTTTCAGAAAAAAGGGGAAGGTTTGGTACCATTAAAACGTTTAATCCCGCTGCAAGTCAGGAAATTGATGTACAGTAGTTGTCGTTTGTTTATGTAATTTATACGTGTTTCTCGTTTCTCGTTTTTTATATAGATTTGACCGTTGGTTTTCTAGTTTGAATGGTTACACACTAATAATTTTCGGTCCCTTTATAGCTTGTTGTTCGGTGTAAGCCAAGGCTCCGTGTTGAAGGCCGTACATTGACCTATAATGGTTTACTTTTTTTAATTGTTATTTGGATGGAGAGTTGTCTCATTGGCACTCACACCACATCTTCCTATATCTATGGGCATATTGTTTATATTGAAATCTGTGGTAACCCTTCATTCGAGGTAGGGATAGTTAGGAAAATTAGTGATAGTTTAAACTCTGAGAAGTTCAGGGCATACAAACGTTCAAAATATGCCACGCAGCCCTATATTTTGACATTTGAAATATTTTTTTAGTGCATATGAACTTTCAATTCTAGGATAATATTTTTTTCAAAATTTCACAGAAAAAGTGGTACAGTATTAGCCGTAAAAGGACTTCCTATGGGAAATTGCTTTGTCAATATTTACAGAAATGCAACCTAAAAGTTTAAAATTTATTTTTGTATATACAAAGGATGTCTTTTAACAACATGAAAGGATTGCATTAAAACACTAGTGATATATTATCACAGACGTTGTTTTTTTTAAGAAATGGTGTGTATGTACTATATGAAAACGATATACGATATCTCAATAAATGCATAATATCTAGTTTTAATTTGTTTCCAAATATAAATATTTCCTCTTTCAATCTCTAAAAGTGGAAATACTATGCATGTGGGCACGAAATTTAACGATAGTAGATAGTCAAAAATTATTGCGGCATAAGCAATTTATTCTACTATTGACCCAAATATTTCAGTTCCCCCTTTCTCCAGATCAAATCTCACATTCGCGAAGGAATGAACTCTTAAAACTAAATAAAATAACATCAACTTCGACAATTTCACGTCCTGTCACAATTTACTGGTAGCAGCTTCTTATATATTGTGTTTACCTGCCAAGAAGACAATATAAAAATAAGAAGATGTGGTTTGATAGCCAATGAGACAATTCTCCACTAGAGAACAAATGACAGAAATTAACAAGGCCATCGTATGGCCTTCGAATATGAGCAAAGCCCATATCGCATAGTCAGCTAAAGTAGGTACAGAAATGACAAATGTACTTCAATTCAAACAAGAAAACTAACGGCCTAATATGAGTACAGAATAATGAACGAAAAACAAATATGATACACAGCAACAAATGACAACCACATAATTACAGGCAGGCACATACAAAATGTGACGGGGTTAAATTAGTTTGAAGGCGCCAACCTTAATCCTCCTAACCAGGGACAGTGGTGTAACAGTATAACATAAGAACAAGCTATAAAAATCATTTGAAAAAGGCTTAACTCATCAGATGGAAACAAATAGAAAACATCTAACAAAAAATACCGAGTGGACGTGGAGACTTATACATCCCAACAGCAAAAAACACGTAGTACAGATCTGAAAATACTCGCGGTTACTGATACCTAGTTAAAAGCCAATCATAAAAGATTGTTTATCCATGAATGTGCATGTGTATATGAAAGAATTATCTAGTTCGATTTCAAATTTCACCGCTGGCAAAATCAATAATAATAACAATAAAAAAACATATTTAAAGATATAATTACAGTGTTGAATTGGTAACCATTTAGAATAAGTTTATTTAAAGGATCGATAAGTTTACCGGAAAACAACATCTGCGTGAAAATTAGGATGTGCTATCCAATTCGAAATAAGTTTTCTACAGGTATAACCAAACTTCAAAGCAAAATATTTATATCAATGGACGAATTTAGTAAAGGATTTGATTTATTAATGGTAAGGAAATCCCTGACTTAATAATTTACCTGTCATACATAGATCACGTTCATTTAAACCCAAAACCTCACAACAGACACAGGCATAGCGGATGATATCTATAATACTAAAATTACGAGGTCCAATTTGTCAGCCGTCATCACGTAAAAACGACGAATAAAAAAATTCAACTTGATATATAAAGTGGCGATATCTTGTTTTCTTGTTAAAGCTCAACCCTCTTTTATTGTCTATTAGTGGACTGGCCGTACGGTGACCTATAGTTGTTTATTTCTGTGTCATTTTGGTCTTTTGTGGATAGTTGTCTCATTGGCAATCATACCACATCTTCTTTTTTATATGACAATAAAATAAATGACAGCAAATACTATAACCATCATACAGGAAAAAACACTTTTATAGAAGACAAAGTAATAGTAGATAACAACGCAAAAAGAGACAATATCACATCGTTTAAAGAATGGTCGTAGTTCCAGACTCATGTTTTAGGTCCCTCCTTTCTTATACCAAAAAGTAAAATCACAAAAATACTGAACTCAGAGGAAAATCAGATCGGAAAGTCCATAATCACATGGCAAAATCAAATGACAAAACACATCAAAAACGAATGGACAAGATCTTACATATTCCTGACTTGGTACAGGCTTTTTCAAATGTAGAAAATGGTGGATTGAACCTGGTTTTATACCAACTCGTGTTGTTCTACATATTTTTGTCTTCGTTTTTGTATATTCCATATTGGATTTTGGCCGGGGTAATGGATATCATTTTATTTTCAATGTATTAGCTGATAAATAAAGGCAACAGTAGTATACCGCTGTTCAAACTCATAAATCCATGGACAAAAACAAAATCGGGGTAACAAACTAAAACTGAGGGAAACGCATAAATATAAGAGGAGAACAACGACACAACACTACAATGTAACTAACACACACAGAAACGGACCAAGCATCAGACAAAATCCCACGAGAATAAGAAATATAACATCAAAACCAAATACATGAATTTGGGATAGACAAGTACCGTGACCGTGATAAAAATATGTGCATTTCTGTACAAGCGTTTGCTGAAATTTAATCGCCCTTCGCTTATGGTTGTGGCCTCTTATCTATTCCCCGCTTGAAAATATTTTTCATTTCACACTGCGCAGAGTTTAATACGAAAAAAGTGATACGGAAAATGCATTAATTTGATTGGCTTATCCAGCATCATGATACGATATTATGACATTTCCATTGGCTATTCTTTATGTCACTGATTACTTTTAACAATCAAAATTCCATTTCTTCCATGGAAACGGAGATATGCGGTTTATTTAGTAATAGATATAAACAAAAACAACAGTAATGCTATTCACCCACTCTAGTATGGTTACCAAAGTAAAAAAAAATGATGTCTCAGTATATTGATGATGATTTCAATAATTATTGTTAATTGATGCTGATCATTGCTGAGTGGTAATTATAACATGCATAGCTACTTGACTCTGAAGTACCTGAATTTAGGATAGACTTAAAAAAATTTAATTTTTTTATTACACTCGTCCATCGTACAGTTTTACCTTTTTGCATAAAAAAATGTGGTTGTATGTGGAAACAATTTAAAATCAAAATACACATTTCCACTTGTACCGTTTTTTTTTTGTTTAGATATTAAAAAGCAGTATACCATAATTTGAGATATCCAAATAATTCTACAAAATTATAGATTGAGGTAAATTATTGATTAAACAAATAATATAATTACCTTAAATTGCAGTCAAAGTTATCTTTTCTGTTCCAGTCAATAGTTGTTAGACGCTGACTAAGAACAAGTATTCAAAACTGAACTTTTTATACATTTCTTGAATAGGTCAAAATAGAATTAATTTCCGAAAAATTCAAAAGTAACTTTTTGAAAATTAAAGGTCTCGTCAGCATAAGTTTTAATGTGGGTATTTTTGTTAAATATTTATGTAAGAGTGTAGTTTTGAGAACATGTTTTAAAATATTTGATCAGATTATAATCCTTTTAGAAATTACATATAGTCAATCTTTGCGTATCCAATTATCAGTCTGGTACCTTTGATAACTAATTATACCGTGGTACGACATCAAGCCATTAAAATCATGTTGCTTCAAGTATCAACACCACATTAAAAACAACTAATTACAAATATTTCCGATTGAATAGTAATAAATCAAAAATAAGGATATATCTATAAAAGAATGTTATTTGATTCAATGTTTACAAATCAAAAAAATGTATAGAAACCTAGATTCAAACTCCCTCATGCAAGTTTATCTTAGACGATTTGGCTATTCCTTGGGTCTTCCTTTTTTGGTCATATGGCCCCCAACGTTTCTGCGTACTATTTATACATCTCTGGATTTCAAATACAATTGTTTGAGCGTTCCTGATGACTGTCAATCAGGAAAAGCGCATCTGACGCGCAAAATTTGCAAAAGTCTTATTTTCATTAGAAAGTTTCTACGGAAAGAGAAAACAGTGATTTTTTTTTATTCGTTTTGGATTTTAGAAGTTTATCAGGTTCATATAAAACGACATCAGTTTGGTCATTCTTACATTTTGTCACAATTTACCGGTAGTAACTTTTTAAAGATTGTGTAAAATTTCCAAGATGGCAATACCCATTCATTATCACAGGTACAAGTATAAAAAGGTAGGGTCATTTACGACTATGTCTATACATAATGATAAGTGGTTTTATTGCCAACAAGGCGTCTTTCTAATAGAATAAAATATTAAGCAAATACTCGTGTCAGTTGTAAATAATGATAAGTGATTTGATTACCAAAGAGACAGCTTTCTAACAGAATAAAATATTACTCAAATACTCGTGTCAATTGTAAAAATTGATAAGTGATTTGATTACCAAAGAGACAGCTTTCTAACAGAATAAAATATAAGGAAAATACTCCAAATATTAAAGAGTCAAAATAATATTCTTGCATTACTTTCAACAACGATTCAACTAAAAAAAATGTTTTCAGATCTAGATATTGCTAATATGAAGAATAGTTAAATTTTTACGGGTTTGTTGTATATTTCGACCGAAATATGCATGTCTAGTATCAAAATTAACGAATTATTTTCAAAGAATATTATAATATATAGTTCTACAACTCATATAATTTTGTTGTTGATTAAGGAAGTCGATCCTTTTATTGAAAACAAATACACAAAGTGACAATATAGGCATTTATAAGTTTGTCAAATATAGAAAATACTCCAATATATTGTAAAAACCTTACAGTTTAGAGTTGAATCTAATCCTGTTTACATTTGAATTTTAGAAAATAAATATTAAAAACTTTAAAGAAATTGCCCTGTTGTGAAATAAATTCAGGTTAAATGACCTTACCGCTCTGTAATTTATATTTCTTACAATTTATAAATAGTTAAGCGTATTTGATCAGTTAAATTTCTAAATATCTGACCTTTAAACTGAAGAAACGTTTTCAATTCCAATAAAGACGCGTATTACAAATTTGTAGGTAATTATTAAATCCAAAAACTTCATTTGATTGTTTATATAACATGTATAATTATCATAAATTAAACTTCCCATAAAATAAAGTTTGTACACTTTAGAAATATGTGTAGCAATAACATGATAGTGATTATAGGAGTTTCACTCCTTTGATATATATATATATCTATCATTAAAGACTTAGTAATTTTTGTTTTAACGAAATGAAGATGTGTATGCACGATACGATGTATTTTGCATAACGCTATCAGATATCTAAACAAGTGTTTATCTAGTTTTGTTTCCAAATCTCAATCTTTCCTCTGTCAATCTCTATCGTTGGAAATACTGCGTGCACGATAAGGCGGATTTTGAAAATGATAACAGATAGTGTAAAAATAATTTTGGCGTGATCAAATTACGTAAATGATCTTTTGATGTGATGCACGATATCACTACTCATTCTACTATCAACCCGAATGATTCAGTTCCCACTTCCCCAGATCAGCTCTCCCTTTCGCGAGGGTATGAACTCTTTAAACTTTATACTATAACATCTGCTTCGACATTTTCGCGTCGTGTTACAATTTACTGGTAGCAGTTTGTTATATATTGTGTATAATTGCGAAGAAGACAATATAAAAATAAGAAGATGTGGTATGATTGCCAATGAGACATCTCTCCAAAAGAGACAAAATGACAGAAATTAACAACTCTAGGCATCGTATCGCCTTTAACAATGAGCCAAGCCCATATCGCATATTTAGCAATAGTTGGTACCGAACTGACAAATGTACTACAATTCAAACAAGAAAAATAACGGCCTAATTTATGTACAAAATAATTGACGAAAAAAAATATGATACACAACAACAAATGACAACCACTAAATTACACACTCCTGAATTTGGAGAGGCACATACAGAATGTGACGGGGTTAAACTAGTTTGAAGACGCCAATCTTAATCCCCTAAACCTGGGACAGTGGTTTAACAGTACAACATAAAAACAAACTATAAAAATCAATTGAAAAAGACCTAACTCATCAGATGGAAACAAATGGAAATACATCTAACAAAAATACAGAATGGACGTGGCAGGATATTTATACATCCCCACAGCAACAAACACGTAGTACAGATCTGAAAATACTCGCAGTTACTAATAGCTAGTTCAAGACTTATCCCAAATTATAAAAAAAAAAAATAACATGCCTCTAAGACTAAAATATCAATCAGTACACATACAACCTCAAATGGATTTAGGTAAATACGTCGACGTCATTAACAGTCAGAGAAAACATGTCCAATGCCAAGATACAGGTATCAACAGATTGCATATGGGATTCCATGAATTTGCTTGTGTATATGAAAGTATAATGAATAAACTCATCAAAGATCCTGAAGATACCAGGACTAAATTTTGTAAATACGCCAGACGAGCGTTTCGTCTAAAAAAGACTCATCAGTGACGCTCGAATCCAAACAAGTTAAAAATGCCAAATAAAGTACGAAGTTGAAGAGCATTGAATACCAAAATTCCTAAAAGTTTTGCCAAATACAGCTAAGGTAATCTATGTCGGAGGTAGAAAAGCCTTAGTATTTAAAAAAAATACAATTTTTTGTAAACAGTTAATTTATAAATATAACCATATCAATGATAATTCATGTCAGCACAAAAGTGCTGACTAATGGGCTGGTGAAAGTATTATCTAGTTTGATTTGAATTTACCGTTGACAAAATCAATAATAAAACCAATAAAAACCATATTCAAAAATATGATACAAAAGTGCTGACTACTGGGCTGGTGAAAGTATTATCTAGTTTGATTTGAATTTACCGTTGACAAAATCAATAATAAAACCAATAAAAACCATATTCAAAATTATGATAACAATGTTGAATCGGTAACCATTCAGAATATGTTTATTTAAAGGATCGATAAGTTTACGGTAAACAACATCTGCGTAAAAATTATGATGTACTATCCCGTTCGAAATAAGTTTTTTACAGGTACAACCAAACTTCAAAACAAAATATTTATATCTATGGAATAATGTAGTAAAGGATTTAATTAATTTATGGTAACGAAATCCATAACTTAACAATTTAACTGTAATACATAGATAACGTTCTTTTAAATCAAAAACGTCACAACAGACACAGGCATTGCGGATGATTTGTGATATACATATATACCCCGTAAGACTGTGCCAAAGGAACATCACCGTCTAAAAAAGGAAAAATGTACAATAGGGAACGAAAAACGTCACTTTTGTCGTAAATTATAGTGTAGAGTTTCCCGTGTAAAACTGAAATATCAAAATTTAGAAAAAGGGCAGTTATTACCGTTTACATTTGATGTATTTAAAGTAAGTGCCTTTTGAGTAATTTCGGCAGTATATTTTTGATTATTAAAAGAAAAAAAAGTCGTCAAGATAACCGTAAGTGTTGTTGAATTTATCAGTTAAATGCAATTTAGACGTGTCTTTACTGAGTTTAGTCATAATCCGTTATTCTTTTTTTTTCTATCATAAGTCCAGGTGTAAAAAGTTAGGGCCATTTACGACTACTTGTATAAAAAATATGATTGTCAATGAGACATCTATCTAACAGAGTAAAAACACTTACTGGTTAAACCTATAGTTGTTTTCAAATACTAAAGAATCAATATACTATTCTCCTTCTTTTTACCATAATTGTATATTTTGTCAATCAAATAAAAATGGTTTGAGTACTAGATGTTGCCTATTGAAAAGAATATTTAAAGTTTTAAATGCTTTTGTGTATTTTCATCGTAGGATGTATCAAAATGAATGAATTGTATTCGAGATACAATATATAGTTCTGCAACCATCTTTCATTCTTTATCAGTGGAAATATTGTGCACGATAAATGCATTTTTTAAACGATAAAAAATTTGGTAAAAGTACATTTTAACAAGCGGCGATCTTTTGCTTTCTTTTCAGAGCTCCACCCTCCTCTTTTTATTATCTATTAGTAGACTGACAATAAAATAATTGACACCAAATACAAGAATCATCATACAGGAAGATAAAGTTATAGAAGATAACAACGCAAAAAGAGACAATATCACATTGTTTAAAGACTGGTCATAGTTACAGACTCATGTTTAAGGTCCTAACCTTCTTATACCAACTCATGATATCCTACATGTTTTTGTCTTCGTTTTTTGTATATTCCATATTGGATTTCGGCCGAGATAATGAATATCATTATAAATTCAATTTATCAGCTTATACAAAAATGTACATTTCTGCACAAGCGTTTACTGAAATGTAATCTCCCTTCTCTTATGGTTGTGGCCTCTTATTTATTTCCCGCATGAACATATTTTTCGTTTTACACTGCACAGAGTGTGATACAAAAAAGTGATACGAAACAGTTGGCTTATCCTGCATCATGATTAGATATTGTGATATTTCCATTGGCTATTCTTTATGTCACTGATTACTTTCAAAAATCAAAACTCCATTTCCTCCATGGCAACGGAGATATACGGTTTCTTCAATAATATACAAAACAGTAATGCTATTCACCCACTGTAGTATGGTTACCAAAGTAAGTTGTTTTTATTGATGCATACATTCCCTGATACGTGCGGTCTGTTTTTGTTAGATGTTTTTGTGCTTTGTATTGGTCTGATGAGTTAAACCCTTTTCAACCGATTTTTATAGTTTTTTCTTTTGTTGTGCTGTTTCACCACTTTCCAAGGTAAGGGGTATGGTTTACCTTTTCAAACGTGTTTCACGTTGACCTATAGTTGTTAATGTCTGTGTCATTTTGGTCTTTTGTGAATAGTTGTCTCATTAGCAATCATACCACATCTTCTTTTTTATATTAACCCCGTCACATTCTATATAGCCTGTCCTAAGTCAAGACCCTGAAGTTAAGTAGTTGTCGTTGGTTCATGTTTGTCATATTTGTTTTTTCGTAAACTGTTTCGTTATAAATTGGGCCGTGAGTTTTATTTCAATAGATTTATTTGATATTTATCACCGCGGGCCTTTTATAGCTGACCATACGATATGGGTTTTTTCGTTGTTGAAGGCTGTACAGTTGCCTAAAATTGATTACATCCACTTAATTTGAACTTTAGTTGATAGATGTATTATTGGCAATCATGGGGCTACGGTGGTCAAGTAGTCTAAGAAGTAGAACTACTGTATCACTAGCCTGTAAATAGTTATCAAAGGTACCAGGATTATAAGCTGTAAGCACTAAGGTTGTTAGTTCGAATTTGGCAAGTGGCAGGTCCGATCGACTTCAAATTATTTTTTTTTTATCCTAATCAGTTTTCCTACCTAAAGATAGTGGTTCTCTCCGTGCACTCCGGATTCCTCCACCAATAAAAAATGACCACCACGAAATAGCACACTAGTGCTGAACATGTTGAAAGTGGTATTCAACACCAAAAAATATACAGTACCAATTGGGACATAGTCTGATTAATCATCAGCATCCCCTATGTCTGACATTGGATGTCATGCATTTATTGGGGATCATAAACCATGGACTGCTAGGGAAGTGAAATATTGCTACCTGCTGGGCCAATTGACAGGTGGTCATCCAGGTGTGTAATTTTACTGTCAAAGGTTGACAATTTTGTTCATGTTTACCTTTGTTTTAAAGTTTTTTTGGATAGAAAAAATCAATAAAACAGGGAAATGAAAAAATAAAATATGTTTTTTTGTACAATTATAAAAGATATTGATAAATTGTACATTTTCCAAAATTATATGATAATTCATGTCAACACAGAAGTGCTGACTACTCGGCTGGTAATTTGGAAATTTGAATTTCATCATGGCGATTCTAATTTTTGACACGGAGTTATAAAACGGTACTGGAGTATTTCCACTGAATGTGTCCCGCTTAGTCACTGAATTATAATTAATTACAGAAAACTGTTCAAACCAAGTGGAATTCTCGTATTAAGCAATAATTTCGCCGTATGTCCATATAAAAGAGGGACGAAAGATACCAAAGGGACAGTCAAACTCATAAATCTAAAAAAAAAAAAGAAAAACTGACAACGCCATGGCTAAAAATGAAAAAGACAAACAGAAAAACAATAATACACACGACACAACATGAAAAACTAAAGAATAAACATTTTAGACAATTTGGCTATTCCTTGGGTCTTTCTTTTGGTCATATGGCCCCTAACGTTTCTGCGTACTTTTTATACATCTCTGAATTTCAAATACATATGTTTGAGCGTTCCTGATGACTGTTAATCAGGAAAAGTGGCTAAGACGCACAAAGTGAAGACAGTGAACGTTTTTTTTTTATTTGTTTTTGGTTTTCTTAGTTAAGAGGTTCATATAAAACAACATCATTTTGGCCATTCTCACATTTTGTCAGAATTTACTGGTAGCATTCTTTTAAAGATTGTGCCCAGATGACAATGCTCATTCAGTATCCAAGGTACAGATATAAAATGGTAGGGCCGTTTACGAAAAGTATGTTACATATTTGGTTTTTTTTTTCATTTTTTGTACATGAATTAGGCCGTTAGTTTTCTTGTTTGAATTGTTTTATATTGTCCTTTTGGGGCTTTTATAGCTGACTATGTGGTATGGGCTTTGTTCATTGTTGAAGGGCGTACGGTGACCTAAAGTTGTTAATTTATGTGTCATTTGATATCTTGTGGAGGATTGTCTCATTGGCAATCATACCACATCTTCTTTTATATATGTATGTGTATACATAATGATAAGTCAGGTTTGATTGCCAACTAGACGTCTTTTTAACAGAATACAATAATAAGCAAATATTCGTGTCATTTGTAAATACTGATAAGTGGTTTGATTACCAATGAGCCAGTTTTCTAACAGAATATAATATAAATAAAACACTCCAAATACTAAAGAGTCAATATAATATTCCCGTGTAATTTTCAATAACTATTCTACATTTGTTCAAATAAATAACAATGTTTTCAGCCCTAGATATTATTGCTATTGTAAAGAATAATTAAAGTTTTATGGGTTTTTGTATGTTTTAACCGAAGGATGTCTCTTATCAAAATGAACGAATTGTTTTTGAAGAACAATATAAACTACTACAACCCATATAGTTTTAGTGTTAGTTAAGGATGTCGATCCTCTTATTGAAAACAAATATACAAAGTTACGATATAGGCATTTATGAGTTTGTCAAATATTAGATAATACACAAATATATTGTTAAAACTTTAAAGTTGAAAGTTGAATCTATTGTCATGTACTTTTGAATTTTAGATTTTTTTTTATTTAAGACTTTACAGAAATGGCACTGTTGTTAAATAAATTCAGGTTAAATGACCATACCGCTCTGTGATTTATTTTAATAACAATTTATAAATAGGTAAGCGTAATTGATCAGTTAAATTTCTAAATATCTGACCTTTAAACTGACGAAACGTTTTCAATTTCAATACAGACGTGTATTACAATTTTGTAGGAAATTTTTAGAAAATTACCAATGACTTACATATGTCATCAATTCTTTTAAAACAGAGACTGCCAAACTTCGACAAACCCGGACTTCGTCAAAATCAAACTTTGCATCGATATTCTATATGCCGAGCGATACCCCGTCCGACCGACCGCCGTACTATAAAGTATTAATCACAATCATGTTAAAAGAACCAGTGACAATTTGAATTTAATTAAGGCGATTATAATTTTTGACACGGAGTTTTATTATTAAACTGAATTGGAGTATTTCCACTGAATTTGTCCCGCTCAGTCACTGACTTATTTTTCATTACAGAAAATTGTTAAAACCAAATGGAATTCTGGTATAAAGCAATAATTTCGCCATATAAAATTGAGAATGGAAATGGGGAATGTGTCAAAGAGACAACAACCCGACCAAATAAAAAACAACAGCAGAGGGTCACCAACAGGTCTTCAATGTAGCGAGAAATTCCCGCACCCGGAGGCGTCCCTCAGCTGGCCCCTAAACAAATATATACTAGTCCAGTGATAATGAACGCCATACTGTCTATTTCATATGCACATTACCTTAAAATTTCAGCGATAAAAATTGTATTGTAACTATAGACTTTTTTGAAAAAAATAAAATTTGAATTGCAGAATTAGTGAACTGATTTTGCGTAAACACGTGGCAAATATTCCATATATTATAATTAAGGACATATGAGCCATTAATATTTCACGACGTTAAACTGTGACATATCGGTAAAAGATACATTTTTCGACTGATTTTTATCATTGGTTCAGACTCATTTAACTTGGAAAACAGTTCATGGAACCCTCTTTTAAAAACTGACACTTGAATTGATTATGTGTGGAGATTATGTATACCAATTTTTATGAAAAAATCACAAGAATTCTTTTTTTCAAATAAGATAAATATACAGCAAAACATGCCGTTTTCTGACTAAATTCAAAAACCACTTATGTATATGAATATATTCCAAATGTTTTTACAAAATTCTAGGACATTGCTATCTTTTGGAAAGACATACCTAACTCTTTTATTCCAAAAGATAAACGAAAGCAGAATATATTATAATAATAACTATTAGTGTCCTTATAAATATTATCATTATCATTGTTGTTATTTTTATCATTACAATTATTATTATTATAATACTAACATTTCTGATTCTGAATTTTAGGATTTCACTTGTACTAAATATTTTTACTTTTAAATAATTGTTTTATTCGTGAGAACAAGAATGACAGTTTTGTTTTTGGGGTATAAATTGTAATTTGTTTTCTTTTAAAGCCCAATGGTTGACAATTTAATTTGAATTTTATCTATTTTTAAATCTTATTTATCTTTCATTATAATCATTCATCATATCCTGATGTCTAGTTATTATAATAATGACGACAAAAGTATTTTCTAGTGTAATATATACATTACATTACTTGTCAGTGTTAATTATGTCTTTTTATTGGTTCTTGATATTGTTCCGTTAAGATTTCATTGATAGATTTAATCAAGTACATGTCAATGTTTTAAATTAGAATTAAAGTTGGTAAAAACCTTGTCTTAAATGCCAAAATATAACATGACATTAATCAATGAGAGAAGGAAGGAATATTTAATAATTAGGATCTTTAAAAGAGGCCGACATGACTTTGAATAAACCATCGATCAAAATTGATCCTGGTGAAGGTGTAATACCACCAAATCATGGTACGTCACATCCGGTTGTATACGAAAGTAGGTAGAAAAAATATTCCCTGGAATTTGTCAGTTGTAGGTAATTAATCGTACATTTTATTGCAGTAAAACATTTCTGTGTCATAAACATATGTCTTGGGTATTTCAAAACACCATTATTTTTTATTTGAGATTTCTATAGAATATTTTGTAATATTGAGATTACATGGTGACTAAACCTTGAACACAGATAAAATAAGGGGAGACATTTGATTGGTAAACTTCCAATAAAGGTTATTTTCTTATATGCAATGAAAATGTTATGAGATTTTTTTCTATAGTACTGGACAGGATAAAACTATACTCATGCCAAGAATTTCGCTATTTGAAACAAAGATAAATTCTGCACATTTTTCTGAAAAGTGCAAATTTAAAAAAAGACTAATAGGGGAAGATCAATGGTGGTATTACACCTGAAAAGCTAAAATGGTCAATCTTGATATTTGGTCTATTATAATTCATATCGACTGGTACTAAAGACTGTGTTATGACAAAAAAAACAAAACAAAAACAACACAAGTGTTCAACTGCACTGAAGTACGTCCATTATTCGTTTTTCATTATTCAAAATTCCACTATAAATAATTATTCACTATTCAATGAATAAGGAATAATGAAATAGTTTCTGTTTCAGTATTCAAGTTGAATTCATAGTGAATAATGAAATAAAAATACATTTTTAGACTATGACACTGTATCCCGTATTTCAGAATTCGTCATCTTATTGTTATCTAACAAAAACTCAAATTGATAACAGAAAAAAAAAAATTCAAAACACTCTTTAAATTTTTTTTAACTTGATTCATTTATTTATGTAGTTTCGGAGGATAAACCAGTGGATTTACCTAACTATTTTCACATAAATTCCTTGGTTCAATGTATGGAAAACCTGAATACAAAAACATAATTTTATATATCGATATTAAAATTCTCTACGTTGTCTTTTTTATTTTTACGTTAGCTTTGCTGTTCTCCGTTCCATATTTATAGATAACATATCCATTGTGCCACAATGACCTATTAGAGGGGTTACGGAGGACTTAAAATACGCGTGAAAATTAAGAAATAGCCAATTTTGACTAATGGAATGGATATTTGCAATAATGGAATGGACTGCTGCGACCCTTCAGCCCTTAATTCATATAACTTATACCTCATTCGAAAACCTATAAATAGAGGAACAAAAGGTATATAGTCAATATGTTCCGCAACGCATATTAGAGGAGTAACGAAGGACCTAAAAATCGAAATACGGGTGAACATTATGAAATAGCTTCTTTTCAATGATGGAATGAACTTCTGCGACCCGTCAGCCCCTAATTAAGGAAAACTTTATACACCATTTGAAAGCTTATTAATAGAGGAACAAAATGGTCATACATAATATCTACCGCAATGACCATTAGAGGGGTTACGGTTACGAAAATATGCGTGAAAATTAAGAAATAGCCAATTTTTAATAATGGAATGGACTGCTGCGACATAAGTAAATGAATACAACACAACACAGACAAAAAACTATTCGGACCAAAACATCTCGGACCAATCTGAAGACAACTCATGTCACTTTTAAAAACAACTAGAAATACTTTTAACGACTTTTGTTTTTTACATTCTGACCACTTAAGAAGCAAACAGAGCATAGTTTGAGAGAGGGTCGTATTGTTAAATAAGTAACGTTAAGAAAGCTGGCTTGTCCTGTTTTGGATTTTTTGTCAGATTTTTGGAATCCTCTTGTTTTATCCATTTGATTGCCTTGAAAAAATTTGCCCAGTAACCCCCATTTTTTTTAATGAAAATCTTTTACATGTATAATGATAGGCCATCAGTAAAAGTCTTATAAAATTTTAATTACTTTTAACAGTTTTGGAGAACTTCAACTTGAAACTATATATTTTTTGGCCCTTTGGATTCCTTTATTAATTTCCTATCAATATAAACTAGTGTTTTGAAAAGCGAACTCCCTTAACGGTATTTGTCTAACATCTCTGGGTCATGATCGTCACATGTATTGGGAAATTTTACCGCTAGGGGCAGACACGAACTACCATCATCACGTCTTTTTGGTCTGAAGTTCATTCGAAAAACGGGGAAAACGCATTTTACTACCCTTAGTTTTTAATACTATCGCTGAATCATACGGCAGCAAAAAGAACCATATTGTTTGTGTATCACTTTCATGTGTATCGTTAGTAAATAATCGAAAATAAATGTGCGCTATTCCAGTTCGTCAACTCTAACATTAAATGCTGATCAACACAGATTTTTGTTATACATACACAAAATTGAGAATGGAAATGGGGAATGTTTCAAAAAAACACCAACCCGACAAAAAACAGAAAATTGCCGAAGGCCATCAAATGGGTCTTCAATACAACAGGAAAATCCCGCACCAGGAGTCGTGCTTCAACTGGCCCTTAAACAAAAATATATACAAGTTCAGTAATAATGGACGGCATACTATACTCCAAAATGTATTATAAGAGAAACTAAAATTAAAAATCATACAAGACAAACAAGGCTACTGACTTGGGACAGGCGCAAAAAATGCGACGGGTCAGAGATGTTTTTTGATATCTCAATCTCTCCCCTATATCTCTAGTCAATGTAGAAAAAAAATACACAGCAATACGCACAGTAAAACTCAGTTAAAAGAAGTCCGAGTCCGATGTCAGAAAAGGTAACAAAAGAAACTAACCAAAATGACAATGTTACATAAATTAACAAAGGACTACTAGCAGTTACTGATCAAATTGCTCCAAACCTCAAAACTACTGATTGAAAGATTATGCCTTCATCATATGAAAATCAAAACCTGATGCAATTCAGGAAAATAAATGAACCAATATTAGAGCCAAAAATATGCCATCTTTAATGACTGACAACAGTATCGTAACAATATCTCTTCCTGTTTGAAGGTTTTGTTAGCTTTTGAGGTGAATGTGCTTTGTAAATAAAGTGGGGGGACAATAAACATACTCTGTACATATTCTGGCCTTTGTTAGTCACATGTACATAGTTTGAAAACTATGACCGAACAAAGTGAGGAAGGCAGCGCTGATTTCCCGTGATGTTTTGTCCTCATCCGGACATTTTTTAATTATAATTATTTTTTCTATATTTACGATATACATGTGCTTTTTATTTCTTTTCTATCGTGAACAAGATTTTTTTCATAATAAATCCTAATTGGACTTTATCGTACAGCATGCGACATTACCAACTTATTAACATATGACTCCTAACATTTGACATATAACTAAAACTGTGATGGCCAGCCGAACCCGGATCCCAGAAAAAATATTTAAGTTGCGAATAGCCTTGGTTAACACCTTTAAAATGGGCTAGCTCTGGTTCTGTCTTTGGCCATATGTGCTAACCGAAAGAATGTGTAGTTGAAAGAAAAAAGTCCGTTAAGGAGCAGCTTTAAACCTAAGTAAAATCTCAGACTTAAACATTGTACTTCGCAAGATCTGGTTTGCTCTTACCCAGTTGTAATTACCGTGGGGTGTTTTCTTCCTGTCGCTAGCGTTCCAGTATACTAACAGACTATAAAGTCCTGCAACTACGGTAGACTAGCACAAACCAGTCAAAATTATACATACACCCTTTGGTTTTTTATTTCTTTTATTTTATTATCTTTTTCTTAACTTTTACTTATTATTTTTGCAAAACTCACATACACAAATTTAGGCATATTTTGGTTTATACAACATATTTGTCATATCAAAATTATCCGCTCTTTACTTAGCAACTGCTGTACCAGGACCCCGTTGCTGCCGCTCATTGCTGTTTGTTTGGTCTAGATTTACTCCTGTTCCTACTTTTGGTGGCTCCGTTTCTGTTAATCATTTATTTTCTACGCATTTATTCTTTCATTTTTAAATTCTTTTATTTTATTTATATTCATTTATCAATTTATAATAGATTTTGTCATTTTATTTAGTCATTTTTATTTGTACTTTTTACTTACCTTTTTATGTCATTCTAAATTCTAAATTGTATCAATTACCATTTCGTAAAAATTCGAGGGTGAAAAATACATTATTTAAATGAAAAAAAAATGCGAAAGCCAGGGGCGAAGGTGCAAGGGCTGTATATCAAGTCAATGTCGTAAAAACTTCCATATATATATATATATATATATATATATATATATATACTTTGAACGGACCGTGCGATTGCTGTACAGCCAGTCAAGGTCGTTAAGCACTGCCGCCATCAACATTAAACCAGTGTGGTTGTCATATTGGTCCGGATCGATCCCAGAACAATATCTTAGTGCCGCATAAAGCCTCTGTCAACACATTTGAAATGAGCTTTGCCTTTTTTTATCTGGAATTGGTTGTACCTTGAGAAAAGTTATTTCAAACGGGATAGCACTTGCAGTCTTCCCCATGTTTTCGGAGATGTTATTTACTAAGAAACGCTCCTGGTTCACCTATCGATCCTTAAAATATTGTTTTTCTAAAAGGTTACCAATTCAACCCTGAATATTCTTTTTGATGATAATAATCTTGATTTTGATATCATTTAATTAAAAGCGAACTAACTATTATAATTGTAATATATAAATGAAAATTCATTGCTCTTCAATCTGTCGACTCGATACCTGTTTCTTGGCATTGCACAAGGTTATGCATTTTCTCTGACTGTTTATGACGTCTTTACACTTAAACCATTGGATTTTTGATATGTACTGATTGTTGCAATTGGCTTTGAACTAGCTGTCAGTTATATCAGATCTGAATTTAGGGTCTTGGTTCTTGTTTGGATATGCAAGTACCTGGCCACGTCCACTGTGTTTTTGGAAGATGTATTTCTATTTGTATTCCTCTGATGAGTTAAGCCTTTTTCAACAGATTTTTATATTTTGTTCTTATGTTGCACTGTAACACCCCTGTTCCAGGTCAGGGGAGGGTTTGGCACCCGCTACCCTATTTAACACCGCATTCTGAATGCATGTGCCGTCCAAAGTCAGGAGCCTGTACTTCAGTGGTTGTAATTACATATATGTTTACGTTGGTTAATTGTACATAAGTCATAATTAGGCTGTTCGTTTTCTCGATTGAATTGTTTTGCATTCGTTATTTCGAGGACTTTTATAGCTAACTATTCGGTATAGGCTTAGCTTATTGTTGAATGCGTACTGTAATCTATAGTTGTTAATTTCTTTGTCATTTGGTCTCTTGTGAAGTTTTCACATTGGCAATCATACATCCTCCTTTTATATATAGAGCATGAAATGTTAGAATTTTTTCTTAATATAACTGGATCATTTTTAGATAAAACGACTGCTGTATGTTAAGTCAATGATAATTGGTATGTAGTTGTATGAGCATTGGCTTTTATCATTTAATGGAACGTATTTATTTGATCCTGCTCCCTCAGTCTTAGTCCACTTGCATAAGAATAGATAATAGAAACAGGGAATGTGCCAATGAGGAAAAACACCGAACAAAGAGCAGAAAAGAACCTAAGGCTATCAACGTGTCCTTACACGACAAATAGTTATGTACTATATTATTCGTCTAATTTTGTTATTGTCCACTAAACATTTTGCAAGTTTAATGTTATTCGAGATATAAGAATCTAGTATGACATTAGAACACTTAGAAAATGAAAATCACCTTCAACTGAATGATCTGATAAACTAGCATCCGATTTTACTGTAGATATATTTTGAAAAACACATTTGCATCAAACGAATATTCACAACAGGAAAAGATAACAGCATATAAATAATCCTTTCAAAACAAATAGTTTGGAAAATTTCCTTGAATAATGCACTAATGTATATTCCATATAAAGCACTACACATGTTATCTAGCTTCTTTGTAAACAAAGAAACTAGTATGAAAAAATATTCAGGTGAAGACATGAATTATATCCGGATTACAGAAAATTTGTGTACTAACATAATTATCCATAATAGATGTTCTGTACTAATGATAACGAGACCAGGATAAGGTACCGGTATTTGATGTATCTATTAAGAAATGTAAATATTTTAATAAAACTTAGTTTTAATGAAACAAAAAAAAAGAAATTATTAAGACGATCAGGTTGAAAGTCCATTAGGGAAAGGTTTGCAAGTGTCTTTTTTATTTATCAAATCATTCCAGGGATGAAAACACATTACGAAGCAAATTACGGCTAGTTATCTTTACATATTATAATTTGAAATAAAAGTGCTTTTGTAAAAAATCACTTATCATTTGTACAATAATTTTAAGTTTACATTTTATTATAAAAAAAAAGCATTTTTACTTACAATAGAATTTAAATTTAATACACATTAAACCTTATTTACTTAAAACGAAAATCCCGATTGACAATCAGGATGACATTGACGTTGAAACACCAATCATATGTGATAGGAAGCGTGTGCTGTCTGGCCAATAGATTGAAGCCGATATTTAACAAAGAAAACGAAATCGAAATTATCAGAACTTGCTGATGGGTTAATTTCATTATACCAATTATTTGGTATGATCGTGCCACAACTTATCTTCGAAAGATATTAAGTGTAATTATTGAATCTCGAGAATTTGAGTACTGCACTTGACCGGTCTGTAGGAATTCAACAGGATATTTACCGAAAAATGAAATTGAAGCTGTTTAAGACACAAATGTATTCGCAGCAACGGTTCCTGTTTTACAACTTCCGCTACGTGAAGCATTCGTGCTCAAGTGACATTCAATGTAACCCCTTAGCTGGAGTAAGGGTTACTATTGTTTTCAGCTATTTATGGGAAAAGAATGTCCACACCGAAAGTAAAAAATACTGAACCGATTGCTGACTGATTCGATACACACTCAAATCGTTCTTAAAAGGGTGTACGCAGCTACACATCCTTTTTAACCTCCGATTGAAAATCAAACAGACCAACAAAAAGCCAGTTGCACGTGCACGCTATCTGTTCATCACGTCACTACAAATTGCATGCGATATGTTGATATATATATCGAGTTCATGCATTGGTAATATAATTGAAAATAATTATTAGGAATGTGTCAAATAGACAACAACCCGACCAAAGAGCTTTAAACAGCCGAAGGCTACCAATGGGTTATGTAAATACCGCACCCAGAGGCGTCTTTCAACTAGCCCCTTTACAAAAAATATAAACTAGTTTAGTAATAATGAACGTTCTACACAACTCTGAAATATATAAAAGAAACTAAAAACTATAAAAACTAACAAAGGCCAGAGGCTCCTTACAGGCGTAAAAATGCGGCTTGGTTAACAAGTTTTTTTTAGATCTCAACAATCCTCCTGTACAATTAGCCAATGTAGAAAAAACTAATACATCGCAATACGCACAATGAGACTCAGTTAGAAAGAAGTCCCAGTGGTGTTATGCTCATTATTGAAGGCCATAAGTTTCTAAATATAAAATCAGAATAGGAAACTAAAAAAAACACTAGCCAAAACTACGATGATTAACAGATGACTTCTAACAGTTACTGGCATGCCAGCTATAGATCTCAATTAAACTGATTGAAAGATCATGTATTCATCATAAGAATATAAAGCACACACTCTCTCGTTAGGGATTTAGTGTCATACCATCATTACATACATGAGAAGAACATAACCCGTATCATGCTAAAACAGGTTTTAAATTAAATGTGTTTATTTCTGATGCAAAGACCCTACAAGTGAATCTTAGCTAGTTATCAAAGGTTCCAGGATTATAATTTAGTACGCCAGACGTGCGTTTTGGTCTTCATAAAACTTATCCGTGACGCTCAGATTAAAATAGATATGAAGCCAAACAAGTACAAAATTGAAGAGCATTGAGGACCCAAAATTCCAAAAAGTTGTGCCAAATACGGCTAAGGTAATTTATTCCTGGGATAAGAAAACCCTTAGTTTTCCAAAAATTCAAAGTTTTGTAACAGGACATTTATAGAAATGACCACATTATTGATAGTCATGTCAACACTGAAGTGCTGACTACTGGGATGTTCATATCCTCGGTGACGAAACGTCCACCAGCAGTGACATCAACCCAGTGGTGTAAATAGTTATCAAAGGTACCAGGATTATTATTTAGTACGCCAGACGCGCGTCTCGTCTTCATAAGACTCATTCATGACGCTCAGACCAAAATAATTATAAAGCCAAACAAGTACAAAATTGATTAGTATTGAGGACCCAAAATTCAAACAAGTTGTGCAACATACGGCTAGGGTAGTCTACTACTAGGATAAGAAAATCCGTAGTTTTTTGAAAAATTCAAATGAGTTTTAAAGCCAGAATATGCCATCTTTAACTATCTGGTCACAGTATCGTAACCATATCTCTTCTTAAAAAGTCTATTTAAAGGTTAAGTTAGCTTTGGGGTGAATGCAGACATCGTGAGTCATCTATCATGTTATTTGTGAAATTAGAAACCCAGTGATTTGGTCTAAAGCGATAGGTCATCCTGGAGGAAAATAGGACGGAATTGTTGTGTCGACAATTGGAACATATAGTATCCGTCGTTTCCCATTGTTTTCCCTGTAACTTGAATGCGAGTGGATTAAAAGTGTTTGATTTGTTGAAAATTAAGTATCAGTCATTTTATTTGTGTCGAGCTTATGACATTAATGTTGCTGAAAGGAGACAAGAAAAACCTTCAATACGTCGTCGGTAATGCTGTCGGCGTCTTAGTGATTTAGAACGTTATGTTTTTCTTTTTTTTTACATTTGTCATTTCGGGATATTTCATAGCTTACTATCTGGTTAGGTTTTTGCTCACTGTTGAAGACCGTACATACAGTTATTAACTTCTGCATGATTTGGTATGTGGTGGAGAAATGTCTTATGTTGGCTATAATACAACATCTTCTTTTTTCTATATAGTTTTTTTTTTGCAGTCAATGAAACTGTTTTATCTAGACAAATTTGTAAATCTTCATGAATTGTATAAAACTTGTATAGGAGTCAATCCTTTAGGTGAAGATAAAGCCTATTTTTTTAAATCTTGTATGTTCCAAAAAAATTACCTTTTACAGTTGACATTACAATTTAACACTGCCAGCAGCAATCTTAGGCGAGACAGATAGTTCCGTGGAACCGTCACAAATTTATTATAATATTGATTCCATTTGAGAACTTAGGAAAAAACGGCCGGATTAAGTGGTGTGGGGATATCCCTCTTATTTCCGAATTATTGATATTTTTTTAATTACTTTTTTCATGATATTTGTCTGCCGTTCCCCTTTTTCATACCAAATAAATCTGAATATAAACTAGAACTTTAATTTGAGATTGAACTAAATGGATAGCGACCTCATCCGAAACACATTTAACAAAAGACATATGGAAATCAATCAAAAATTGACCTAATGAATTAAAGGTTGAATTTATTTGTACAACTGGACATTTGCACTCACACCACATCTTCCTATATCTATTTGCGCCGACTTTTAAAATTGTCATTTTTTCATTTGCGCCGATTTTAAATTTGCTCCTAATAGCATTTACATTTTAACACAGGTGAGAAAATACTTGTAAATGTACTATAAATTGAAGTTATATTGGTAAAATTTATTTAATAACGTTGAGCACTTATGTTTAAGTTCAGAAAATCAAGGCGATTACGTATGTCAAAATGCAAACTCTAGAAATGCCCGTTTCAGTACGTAAGTCAGAAAAAGGAAAAAATGGACTTCAATATTGATAATGACGACAAATGTAGAAGAGATGAAATCACAAGAAATTAACATTTTAGATGTGTTGCCTATAAAAACTCGGCAAGAACAAATTTAGGATTTTAATGTAGTCCGTTTTTATGAATTTTAATGTTGTAAATATATTTTTAATTCTTCATTTTAGAATAAAAAGAGTGCTTTTATCTAAGGTTTTTACTTCTTTATTTTAAAGTATGTGAACATAGTGCGTTGAAATTGACTTATCCTGCTCGACATCCTACTTCCACCTTCTCGTGGTGAGCACAGGACAACCATCATATACATGTTATGATTGACAATTCATATGATTTGTACAACTGTCTAACGGAAGAGTCAGTAATGATAAATGAAAAATAACATTCACCTGTAATTTAATTTTTAAAAAATCGGCGCAAATGAAAGAAAAAAATGGCGCAAATCCAAAACGCCAGAATTTAACATGTCGACTTCTAGTTACTATGTCATTATACATATATTAGCAAGTCGATATTGTAATGCAATTTTTCTTCATCATTCCGACAAGTTGACTACTTATGATGATTTGATTCCAGCTTACAACAAACAACATAACTAATAATTCCGACTTATTTGCAACAAAATTACTTTTTAAGGGGTGTACCATATGCGCTTCCATGCCATTGAGTTCAAGTTCAAATTAAAGTTAAATCTGGAATCAAATCATAATGTGGAGTCAACTTGTCGGAATGATGAAGACAAAAATGCATTACAGTGTCGACTTGCTAATATAAATGTAATGACAAAATAATAAGAAGTCGACATGTTGAATTCAACATGTTAATTGATTAAGTCAAAAACCTGGTTATTTAATAATAAGGTTAAACCACGTGATCATTTTGGAAACATAGTTCTATTTTTAAATCGATTTCCATAATAAGCATCGGATGAGTGTCGCTATCCATTGAGATAATTTAAGCTGAAATTAAAGTTTGAGTTGTTGTTCAGAGTTATTTGGTATGAAAAGCGGGAACGGCAGTCAAATGTCAGAAAAAGTACTGATAATTACAATATTTCGGACATAAAGGGGATATCCCAACCCTACTTGGTCCGGCATTTATTTTCTCTAGTTCTCAAACGGCAGCAGTTTTATAATAAATAAATGAAGGATTCCACGGAACCCTCTGTCTCGCCTGAGAATTGCTGCTGTTAGTGTAAATGGAAATATAAAAAAGAAGATGTGATATGATTGCCAATGAGACAACTTTCTACAAGAGACCAAATGACACAGAAATTAACAACTATAGGTTACTGTACGGTCACATAGTCAGCTATAAGGCCCAGAAATGACAAATGTAAAACAATTCAAACAAGAAAACTAACGGCCTTCTTTACGTAAAAAAAAATGAACAAAAACAAATATTTAACATATCAACAAACGACAACCACTGAATTACAGGCTCCTGACTTGGGACAGGCACATACATACAGATTGTGGCGGGGATAAACATATTGGCAGGATCCCAACCCTTCCCCAATACCTGGGACAGTGGTGTAACAGTACAACATAAGAACGAACTATACAAATCAGATCAAAAAGAACTAACTCCTCAGATGGATACAAATAGAAATACATAAACTTGTATATCCCAACAACAAAAAGACACTATAAGTTCAGATCTGAGAGAAGTCGCAGTTACTAACAGCTAGTTCAAATCCACTAACAACTAATAAAAAATTATGCATCTTAGACTAAATAATGAATTCAAAACGTTCATTGTTCTGTAACATACAAAATCTAAATAATAGATTTTCTGTAGCTGCTTTATCTTGATCAAGAAGATTAACGGTTGTACACGTTTTATAACAATTCATGGAGGGTTATATCAGGACAAAACAGTTTTACTTGCGACAAAAAGAATTTCCTGTTCCCTAGTATCTATGTAGAATCGCAGTGAATTATACACAAAGAAAGCGCACGGGGAAGGATCCGCTAGCTAAATAATAATCAGAAGATAAGCAAAACCTTTACCGCATTGTTAGCTATGAAAGAATCCGAACTGACATGTTAAACAACTCAATCAAGAAACATAACGGTATAAATGACGAAGACGCCGACGCCACTTCTAAATAAAATTAGGATATGTGGCGGGGTTGCCAATTTGGAAACTAGCCACCAGAATTTAAATGACTGAGAGGATGTAGGCAATCATAGGCAGCCGTACAGTCTTCAACAAATTGTATAGTCGGCTATAAAAAACCACCTCGTGGAAATGTGAAAAAAAATCAAACGAGAAATGTGACAATTTGAAAACAATTTTCGAAAAACAAATATGAAACACATGAACCAAAGACAACCATTAAACTACAAGCTCTTAACTTGGGACAGGCATACAAAGAATGTGACGGAGTTAAACATGTCAGTAAGCGCTCAACCCCTAACTCTAACCTGGGACCGCCGTGTAACAGCACAACAAAAACTATAAAAATCAGTTGCAGCTGACTACCTCAATAGATCGGTATAACGGGTTAACATAAATTCATCAAAATCCTGCGTAGATCTCGATTCTCCAGAAGAGTAGGCTGATCCTGCTCAACGTGAATCACCTGTCATGTTATTTGTAAAATTACAAACCCAGTGATTTGGTCTAAGGGTGGAGGTTATCTTCGAGGAAAGTAGGACGGAATTATGAAACATATAGTGTCCGTCATTTCCCTGTAACTTGAGTGCGAGTTGATTAAAAGTGTTTGATTTGTTGACAATGAAGTATCTGTCATTTTATTTAAGTCGAGCCTACGACATAAATGTCGCGGAGGTGAGACACAGAACACCTTTATTCCGTCGTCGGTAATTGTGTCGGCGTCTTAGTCATTTAGAACGTTATGTTTCTCTTTGTTTTTACATTTGTTATTTCGGGAAATTTCATAGCTTACTATCTGGTTTGGTTTTTGCTCACTGTTGAAGACCGTACATACAGTTATGAACTTTTGCATGATTTGGTATGTGGTGGAGAAATGTCTTATGTTGGCTATCACACAACATCTTCTTTTTTCTATATAGGTTTTTTTTTTGCAGTCAATGACACTGTTTTTTCCTGATGAATTTGTAAATCTTCATGAATTGTATAAAACTTGTATAGGAGTTAATCCTTTAGGTGAAGATAAAGCCTATTTTTTAAAAATCTTTTATGTTACAGAAAAATAACCTTTTACAGTCGACATTACAATTTAACAGTTCCAGCAGCAATCTTAGGCGAGACAGATAGTTCCGTGGAACCGTCACGAATTTATTATAATATTGATTCCATTTGAGAACTTACGAAAAAACGGCCGGATTAAGTGGTGTGGGGATATCCCTCTCATTTCCGAATTAGTGATATGTTTTAATTACTTTTTTCCTGATATTTGTCTGCCGTTCCCCTTTTTCATACCAAATAAATCTGAATATAAAATAGAAATTTAATTTGAAATTGAACTAAATGGATAGCGACCTCATCCGAAGCACATTTAACAAAAGACATATGGAAATCAATTGAAAAATTGATCTAATGAATTAAAGGTTGAATTTATTTGTACAACTGGACAATTGCACTCACACCACATCTTCCTATATCTATTTGCGCCGATTTTTAAAATTGTCATTTTTTCATTTGCGCCGATTTTAAATTTGTTCCTAATGGTATTTACATTTTAATACAGGTGAGTAAATACTTGTACATGTACTATAAATTGAAGTTATATTGGTAAAATGTATTTAATAACGTTGTGCACCTATGTTTAAGTTAAGAAAATCAAGGCGGTTACGTATGTCACAATGCAAACTCTAGAGATGCCCGTTTCAGTACGTAAGTCAGAGAACGGTAAAATGGACTTCAATATTGACAATTACGACAAATATAGAAGAGATGAAATCACAAGAAATAAACATTTTACATGTGTTGCCTATAAAAACTCGGCAAGAACAAATTTAGGATTTTAATGTAGTCCGTTTTTATGAATTTTAATGTTGTAAATATATTGTGAACATAGTGCGTTTAAATTGACTTATCCTGCTCGACATCCTACTTCCACCTTCTCGTGGTGAGCACAGGACAACCATCATATACATGTTATGATTGACAATTCATATGATTTGTACAACTGTCTAACGGAAGAATCAGTAATGATAAATGAAAAATAACATTCGTCTGAAATTAAATTGTAAAAATCCAAAACGCCAGAATTTAACATATCGACTTCTAATTACTATGTCATTATACATATATTAGCAAGTCGACATTGTAATGCAATTTTTCTTCATCATTCCGACAAGTTGACTACTTATGATGATTTGATTCCAGCTTACAACAAACAACATAACTAGTAATACCGACTTATTTGCAAAAAAATAACTTTTTAAGGGGTGTACCATATGCGCTTCCATGTTAAGCAACTGGTTGAATGTTTATTTGTTTCTTTTTAAAATTTTGATGTGCATTTAGTATGTTATAAATAAAAAAAATGGAAATTGAAGTCAAATTGGTGAACATGAATTTGACAGCTAATGCCCGTTTAATGTTTTCAGTTTATCATTGCATCACAAGAATATTGAAACTGCTTTCAATTTGTTATTAATTCAATTTTGTTCTGATCAGATGCTAATGTTACTACTTTCTTGTCAGGAAATTATTTTCCTTTTGAATACATGTATGAAGTATGAATTGGTGTTTATACTTATAATTAAAAGAAAGCAAAACCTGTGCTTTGAACCTAAGTGTGTCCGCTACTGTGTCTTAGAATAACAAGTTTTTAGACAGACTGTTCTAGATTTATAGTATGTATAAAATAGAACTTAACAAGCCGAAAAATGACAGCCATTGAAAATTTGAGACGATTCTCTCTAATCTTTATATTATTAAAATTGGCATTTGTTATCTTTCCCAAAGTATAACTAATTAACAAGGATTTTCAAAATGGGTTTTTACGCTTTATGTAATAAATTTCCAAAAAGAGAAAATGGCAAGTCGGTATGTTTTTATTGGCATCATATTAATGAAAACAGAGTATTCCCAATATCTGGCAAAAAATCACAAACACGACTTTCCAACATCCTTAGAATGTATCGAATATTATCGGTCTTTATTTATATTAAACAAATAATATTGATTGATCAGTATTCATTCTGTATTAAACGTACACTACCATGGTTGAGTTTTTTTTTAAATGATGCAGTTTATCAAATAATTAATGTTTCTACAGTACATTGACAAAAATTTGAAAGCCTCACTAATTCGAATTATTAAATTCATTCAAACATCATAATTCGTCAAAACAATAGTATTTGACACTTTAAACAGTCTTTTAAACATTTGTTAAATGAGATGTTTAAATATTTGTTGTCAAATTTAGGAGTGTTGAAGCTTCATAATTTTATTTCCGAATAGAAAATAACTTATAACTTTATATCGTGCCTCGTTTGTCGTGGGACAGAAACTATGATTGAACGATAGCACTTCAACAGAAAACAATAAAACTACAATTGCAAACAAAATTATTTTGTTTTCGTTTCTGTATTGTTCAGAAATTGTTCCTCGCTCTAAGTTAATATACGATGGGTCATATTGAGTATGAAAAAGTGTATTATATAGTTGATTGGTTTGACACTAGTAATTTTTGGGGCCCTTTATAGCTTGCTGTTCGGTGTGAACCAAGGCTCCGTGTTGAAGGCCTTATCTTTACCTATAATGGTTTACTTTTATAAATTGTTACTTGGATGGAGAGTTGTCTCATTGGCACTCATATCACATCTTCCTGTATCTATTAAATATATTTTATAGACTCGAAATTAATGTTTTACCAACGGAAATCGTCTTAATAAAAAAAAATACATGCGTACAATTTTTACCTGTTTTGCATACGTGAAAACAATTTAAAATCTAAATACATTTCCACTTGCGCAGTTTTTTGTTTAGATATTAGAAAGCAGTGTGTTAGAATTACCGATGGGATGCATCTAAAACCGAGCAATACACATCAGACAAGTTCGTCAGCGTACACCTTTGCTGACATGAAAATGTTTGTTTAAAACACTTATATTATAGCAGTTTTGATTTATTTTGTAAGATATAACTTTCTGTACTTTCAGTTTGCAATACGGACATTCAAAATAGGGATTGTTGAATTGCGGTTATGAAATTATTTCATAAGTTATCTTTCTGATAAAATACTATTATCTTTCTTATGATGATGACAAAATCTGTTAATTCGTGGATATTTTACGTCCAAATATTCCTACAAAAGTGTAAAAATAAATGAGTAATGATAAAATAATATGATTAACTAAAGATAATTACCTTAAATTGCAGTCAAAATTGTCGTGTCTGTCCTAGTCAGAAGGTGTTATACTCTTTAAGTTGATACGCTGATTGAGAATACGTCTTCAAAACTGAACTTTTTATACATCTTTTAGTAGGTCAAAATAGAATTCCGAAAATTTAAAGTCAACTTTTGGAAAATTAAAGGTCTCGTCAGCATAAGTTTCAATGTTGGTATTTTTGTTAAATATTTACGTACGAATGTACTAATCAGAACAATTTTTAAAATTTTTGTTGATGATCTTTTTAAAAACAACATATTTGTAATCCACTTATATTTTACCGTGGGACGATAACAAACCATTAAAAATCACGTAGCTACAATTACCAACACGACATTAAAAGCCCTAATTATGAGTACATTTCGTTTGTAATTCCGAATGTATAGCATTTTTTTCATAAATAAGGATAGATCTATTAACGTGTTTCATTTGAAATCACTGTTGACAATTCAAATTAAGAACAAATTATAGAAAAAGAGGTTCAAACACTCTAATGCGTTTATCTTAGCAATATTAATTGCTACTCCTTTGGTAGTCCTTTTGTTCATATACACCCTAACGCATCGGTGTACTATTTAGACATCTATTGATTGTAAATACATTCATCTGTGTATTCTTGATGATTTCAATTTGAGAAAAGAGTGTGGGACGCGCAAAATGTGTTAAGTGTGATTTTCTTTCGAATATTACCACTGTTTCGAATTTTAAGGTAATAGAATGGAGTAATACTTCAATTCCTCAATTTACACGAACCTATAAAACAAAAGGCAAAGTTAAAACGATAATGATGGCTGTCTTTCAGCTGGGGAATGGGGATCTATGAAAGGTGACTGGCCAGAATTAGAAGAAGCAGTTGGAAGTATTGATAGCACCTCCCATAGAATAAATCATCCAACCAAAACTAGGCATCCATAATTGTTTTATAATGGATATCCTTAGTTTAAACATATTTATTTATAGTGAATTGGAAAACAAGTTTTGCAACTTAAATTAATTCTTGTCCACTTGGCGGGTGCAAATACTGCCTTGTAGCGGCATAAGCCTGCTCTTTTTCGAAATCTACATGGGTGTCTGTTACGTGCAAAATATCCTTATATGCATTATATCCATACGGAAGTCATAATAAACAAATAAGATATATCAAATCTGGTTTCCTTTGTATTTACAATGACGTGATGACTTACAGGTTGATGAAAGCGATCGATCCAAACGAGATATTACCGTTTCCTCGTGATTATTACTTACTTTGCGATACCATATATCCATCTGCACATCTTATTGCAACACCATATACTGTAGGGCAGCCTACGCAGTCAAAATATAATAATCCAGGATCAACGCAAAGTTGCCAATAAAAGATATGTGCAAGAAGACTTTTTAGTTTAAACATATTTTATTTGCTGAATTTAAGCAAAATGGATTAGACACAAGTAAATCATACTTATGAAGTCTTCTCCATAATACAATATAAAGTTACAATAATAGTATAATATAATTGACATGCATAGAAAACAAACAGTTTATACAATATAACACTAGCTTTCGTAGGTGAACAAAGAGGAGAGAAAGTTAAAAGAGAAAAAGAAAGTTTGAAAAGTTGTATAATTCTGTGACGATGACTTGTGAATTGATGACAACGATAACGTTCCGTGTCAGTAATAATAACGCTCTATCAAGGCATAAGAAATCTGTTTGACCTTTTTATGGAATTTTGAACATGTTTGAAAATTTGAATATTTTGTTCGTTCGGAAGTTCCAAGTGTCTGCAAATTAATAGTTTTGTATCTAAAACAAAGTTTTCAGATAGCCAGTTAAGGTGATGAAATAAGGTTTTGTACATAATGTGTATTTTGGGCAAACAAAGAAGTAATGGTAGACATCCTCAATGTCGGACCCACAATGGCAAGAAGGATCATCTATAATATTAGCTCTAAATAGGTGATTTTTTAAGAATGAAGCGGAACATCTCAATTGCGTTAAGATAATATTTAATTTCCTTGGGCCGTACAAATAAAACGTTTCAATTTTACATAATAGACTATCGTTTTTTAATTATTTCTTAAATTTAGAAATAGAGTCAACACTGCGAATTTTTGGACCAAGAAGACTTTATGCAGAACATTCCATAAGACAAATGAAAATTCATAAAATGGTAGATATAAGAAGATACGGTTTGAGTTCCAATGAGACAATAATCCTTCCAAGTCACAATTTTCAAAAGTAAACCATTATAGGTCAACGTATGGTCATCAAGACGGAGCCTATTCTTACTATGTATAGACATAGTCGGAACGATAATGCACCTATTGTAGAACTATGTGTAGCTCTTTGCTTACGATGAAACCGGCTTCATAATTAACGTACATCTTAAATAACCTCATCATAGATACCAGGATTAAATTTTGTATTTACGCCAGACGCGCTTTTCGTCTACAAAAGAGTCATCAGTGACGCTCGAATCCAAAAACGTTTAAAAGGCGAAACAAAGGACGAAGTTGAAGAGCATTGAGGACCAAGTCATCAATAGATTGTATAAACATCTAAACTTGTATACTACTTGCAAAAGAGAATTTAACAGTGATTGATTTAACTTTGCTTTATTGATAGATTCATGCGAATTGATGAATTGAAGTAAATCTCTATCAAGTGTATTCAATTTTACAAACTAAAAGGGTTGAGATTATTAACATTATAACCATTTTCCTCACTATTGTTTTTTTTTTTTTTTGCTTACGGTATCGGTCTCGGTTTTGATATCGGCTTATGGTAAACATATCTAATTAACAGGTTCGTATAAAACAACATCAGTTCGACTATTCTCACCTCTAGTCAAAATTTACTGGTAGTATTCCTTTATAGATTTATATTTATAATGCGTATTTCAATACCTCAGATACAGCCTCAGATACAGGTATAAAACATAGGGTCATTTACGACTAAGTACGTAACACTTATGTATAAATAAGGATACGTGGTTTGCTTGACTCTTCCTTTCAATGCTCTTCAACTTAGTACTTTATTTCGCGGTTAACATGTTTTAGATGCGAGCGTCACTGATGAGTCATCTGTAGAAGAAACGCGTATCTAGTGCAAATATAAAATTGCAATCGTTGTATCTATGATGAGTTTATTTCTAACTGAAAATATTTTTTTAAGCTTATATACTCCTATCATTTGTAAATAATAATGAGTGGTTTGATTACCAATGAGACAATTTTCTTACTGAATAAAATATCAAGAAAATACTTCAAATCCTTAAGAATCAATATAATAGTATCGCGTAATTTTCAACAAATACATTTTTTCAACTAATTAAATTTGTTTTCAGCGCTGAACATTGATATTGTGAAGAATTGTTAAAGGTTTAAAAATTTTCTTTGTATATTTTAACCAAAGGATGTCTTTTAACAACATGAAAAGATTGTATTCCAAAACAATAGATAGTTCTACAACCCTTATTATTGTGTTGTTGATTTACGTCCTTTATTAAAAAACCAGGGATGTCAAAGATCTGAAATTTAAAAATCGGATTCTCGGTCATGATTCTCGCGAGTACTTGAGCACTCGAACGAATCTTAAACGTTTATTGAAAAGTTTAGACTTTAGGTGGGATGCGGTTTTGTTTTGCTATTATAACTTCATAAACATATTAACGAAATACAAACGTACTACACAAATAATTTGATCCTCTGTTAAGTGTATCGGTCCTTCTTTTTGTTTCAATTAAACAATTAATAACCGAATAACGTTTCTACAAATAACCTATCATAATAGCAATACTTGTGTGTGTACGTGTTCATGAACCAAATTAGAAATATGCCAATAAAAACAATAACTATTTACATATAAAAGTCAGACAAAGTAGACAGTATGTATCATCTGTTCCTGTTGAGTTTGTATTTTCTATATTACGACTTGTCCATTAATGAGGAGGGGTAGAAGGGTCCTGATCCCAAAATCCCAAGCTTAAAAACAAAAAAATCCCGAGGTTCCGAATTTAAATAAAATAAATCCCGACATCCCGAAATTCAAAAAAAGGAATTTCCGGATCCCGAAAGGGTCAATCCCGAAATCCCGAGCTTAAAAACACCTGATCCCGGAGTCCGGATAAAGGTCTGACCCCCCGTCATTTATGTGTCAACAACAATACTTGACTTCTAATTACACCTTATGTAAGAATCCCGGGTTTTGATTGGTCGATAGCCAGTATATTTTTCACCAATTTACTGTTAATACATGAATATCGTTCATTTTTAACGCTGCCAAGGTATATGCAAAAAGGATATGCCTTTTTACTCTCTATGTCGTGGTATTTGCCAAAAAATACTCTATCCGACTGGACGCTTGTAACACACGATCATCAATGTGTTTTTGAACGTTAACATTCGGTGTAATTAAACAGATATAGCATGTTCTTGAGGGGTATTTGCGAAAAAATACCAGTCTTGAGAATGAATTTCCCTCGCCTTACGGCTCGCGAAATTTACCATTCTCTCGACTGGTATTTTTCGAAAATAGCCCTCCTTAACATGATATATCTGTTTAAAATTACTTGTGCTTCTGTGAGCCAAAATTTTTTCCTGTGAAAAAAGTTCGGGTCAGTGCAACTATCAAATATCACAGGAAATTTGTAGATATAAGTATCAAGTTTTGTTTCCAAATCTCAATCCTCTGTCTTCCCTCTGTATCATTTGAAATATTGTGAATATAAGACGCCTTTTACATCAATAACAGATATTGTAAAACTACATCAAATCAAGTGGCGAACTTTATCTAGTTTATTTCCAGAGACCAATCTGAACTTTACATTATATGATGGTGGTGGCCTCTTATTTATTTCTCGCATGAAAAAGTGAAACGAAAAAAGCGTTTATTTGATTGGCCTATACCTCATGAAGATCCGATATTTTACGTTTGCATTTACTATTCTTAAGATCATTGATTACTTTTTAAAATCTAATTTAAATGTTGAACATCTGCTATATGGCAACAAAGATATGTTTTTTAATAACATATAACAACATGCAGTAACATTTTTCACTCACTATAGTATGATAAACAAAGTAAACATTTTATGTGATACTTTTAGTAAAATCTTCTTATTAAAGACTTTCAACATAAGTTCAAACATGATTAACATGATTATTGAAGATAACGAGATATTTTTGTTTGCTCGATATTTTTGCAGCCAATTTCGTAAACTTTTTCAAAATTGGGAAACATTTCAAGAAAATAAGTTGTGTAAATGCTATAAGAACTGGAAATCAAATTGAAATCGACCTATCTTACTTCAAATGTACATTTATGGTTCAAAAATCAAAATCAAAAGCTAAAACACATCAAACGAATTGACAACACCTATCATAGTTCTGAATTGGTACAGACATTTTCTTATTTAGAAAATGGTGGACTAGACCTGGTTTTATAACTAGCTAAAGCTCTCACTTGTATGACAGCCGCATACAATTCCATTATATTGACAAGATGTGTGAACAAAACAAACAGACATCATAGGGAAAAACTCGAATAAAGTTTAAACTCAAATCATTTGGCAAAAAAAATGCATGTTTGTTTCCTGTCTCCACCTTGTAAAAAGATTGAAAAGGTATGAAATTCAATTTATTTTGCAATTGTATAATATGTTTTTTTAATTCGATACATGTTAATTTTAAAACAGTGGATACTTCAAACCATTACCCAATGACCATTACTGGACATTTAAAAAGAGACGGAAACTAAATAAATTGATAATTTTTATCTCGTAATTGCCTAACTGATGGACATTTATCACATCTTCTAATGTACTTCAATATTGCTAGGACACATGAACATATAATGCAGGAGGTAGACCTTAGTTAGGAGAAATAACTCTAAAAATCATCAGTACGTTTGCGTCAACCGTTTTTATAAATGTACTAAGCTTCTAGGTTATACAAAATGTAGATTATTTCCAACTGTTTCATGTAAATGCTTACATTTACAATCATACCATATCTTCTTTTTTTTATATATATATCATAACATATTGATGAAACTTGACTTTTACAAACGCATCGATCATTGATTTAAAGACTTATCTCCCTTAACCAATGTCAACCCCTTAAATACCGGGTAATAATAATGTTTATTTTTCCTTTTATAAAATATTAAATATAACTTACGAATACAAAGAGAAAGAAAACAAAAATAAACTATATTCTCGTGTAACTTAAAAATATAGACTATAAAAAATATTTGTCATTTGATGTCTACTGATGAGTTGCGACGGTCTCATTTGCAACCATACCACATGTTTTAGTTTGTAAACCAGTATGTTGGAATTAAATCAAATGTTCAAGATAATTTTAAATTCATTTTCGAAAAAAAAATCTGTAAATTTTCGCAAATTCACAATACAAAAAAATAGTGTCAGAATGTCTTACTACTTCTGCTACTACCGGATAATGGCTACAACTGACAAACTGAATATTGCCATGACTTCGGTGCACATATGGACCATCCCATTATTGTTATAATTTAGTTCAGCTATGTCACCTTGGTTTTAAAAGCCTCAACTGACGACGCTGACACTACCCCAGAAGGGAGATTGTTCCAATATTTGATGGTCTTATACAGGGATTATCAGGACGCAGGAGATAAGCTATGCAAACATTCCATTCAATAAAACGTCACTGAGTAGGAAGTACAAAAAATCAGATGTGCAATGCTTATACAACTTTATACAAATTATCAATGATTTACAATAAGTAGTTCTTAATCTGGCCTTATCTCAAACTTTAACAAATTGTTTATTTCGAAGCTTTCACTGTTGTTTCATTTAGAAATGCAAATGTTGGTCAAGTTTTAAATTTATGTATAATTCTCTCAAATACCATGACACTGTATTTGTAGCTATTAATATTGTTGGTGAATAGTAAAACACGTAACTCTCATGGAAAACATAAATTTAAAGAAAGTCTGTATTGTTATTACTTAGGACCTTGATTGGGTTTATAAAATATTTAGTAATTGACCTAATCTACACACATGACAAACAAAAATCGAAATACTTAAAAAACACATATAAAAAATAGGGCAAAACAAACAACAAAAACAGAATAACGGGTTGTTAAACTAAAAACATTAACAAATTCGAGTCAATATATTAAAAAATAAAATATAGAAATGTCTTCCAAAATCAAAGAACCCATCAACAACCTCAAAACGTTTCGGCTGCATTGCAAAATATACAATTCTATTGCGAGCTTACATCACTGTAAAACTGTGTTTTGGTGTCAGGAAAAATTCACTGCATACGTTCAATTTCACTGAACTAGTACACATCTTTATTAAGGGGCCACCTGATGACCACCTTCGGAAGAGTTATTTTCTTGCTGCGTTGAATTGACCAATTGGTGGTCTTCTGATGTGATCTGCTCTTCAGTCGGGTTGTTGTCTCTTAAACATATTCCCAGTTTCCATTCTCAATTTAAGTAGGAAATTATGTGTTGTCGATTTCGATAAACATATATCACGTTATAAATGATGATTGACGGACAAAATTGATGTACGTGTTCATAAAATATATATACAATGAAAGAAAATTTCAGTTAAAAAAAAATGTTTGACATGCTTTGACTCTAAAATTAAATTCACTGACATCCATGTATTTCAAAAGAAATCCTGGGTGCTGTAGGAATGTTCAATTAAAATAATTGGGGTCTTTACTTTGAAATGTTCGAATTTATTTAAAATTGACTACATATTCATGGATCTGAAATTAAAGTCACTTTCGCAACTAGCTGTGAACGAAACGAAGTAAGCCAAAAAATTGTTTTAACTAAAAAAAATAGTCCAGCAATTAAGTGTAATACAAATTTAAATTGTACTTAAAAAATAATATTTACAGGATACCAAATATATTTTTGAATGCAACTTCACAACTGTAACATACATTTCTCATTTGAATTGTTTTACATTAATTTGCCGATACCTCTCTTGGTCATGTACTTATTGATAATTTAGTCTTAGATGCATCTTTTTTTTTATAAGTTGTTATTTGCTTTGAACAGAGATATATATGTCTCTGATTTGAACTAGCTGTCAGTATTATCAGATCTGTATTTAGTGTCTTTTTTTGTAGTTGGGATGTCCCAAATGTACAAGTACCTGTCCTAAGTCAGGAATCTGATGTACAGTAGTTGTCGTTTGTTTATGTAATATATACGTGTTTCTCGTTTCTCGTTTTGTTTATATAGATTAGACCGTTGGTTTTCCCGTTTGAATGGTTTTATACTAGTAATTTTGGGGCCCTTTATAGCTTGTTGTTCGGTGTGAGCCAAGGCTCCGTGTTGAAGGCCGTACTTTAACCTATAATGGTTTACTTTTTTAAATTGTTATTTGGATGGAGAGTTGTCTCATTGGCACTCACACCACATCTGCCTTTATCTAAGTACCCGGACACGTCTACTGTGTTTTTGATAGATGTATTAGAGTTTGAACACATCTGATGAGTTAAAAGCCCTTTTCAATTGATTTTTATACTATTAGTCTAGTTTGTTCTTATGTTTTACTATAACACCACTGTTCTAGGTTAGGCACCCGCTAACCTATTTTCAATAGCGTATTCTGAATGTATGTGCCGTCCAAAGTAAGGAGCCTGTAATTCAGTGGTTGTGTTACATATCTGTTTACGTTCATTAATTGTACATTAGCCACAATTAGGCCGTTAGTTTTCTCGTTTTGAATTGTTTTGCATTTGTCCTTTCGAGGCCTTTTATAGCTGACTAGTTTGCGGTATAGGCTAAGCTTATTGTTGAATGCGTTCTGTGACCTATAGTTGTACGTTTCTTTGTCATTTGGTCTCTTGTGAAGAGCTTTCTTATTGGCAATCATACATGTACTACATCCTCTTGTATATAGAGCATGACATATTGTAATTATTTCTTAATCAGTGAGTTTCAGATAAAACCCTGCTGTACGTTAAGTCAATGATAATTGGTATGCAGTTGTATGAGCAAGTTGTAAGTGTCTTTTAAATTGAAATTATTTAATTTGCCCTACTCCCTCGGTTTTTGTCTATTCGCATAAGAATAGAAAATAGAAACGGGGAATGTGCAAAAAAAAAACATTGAACAAAGAGCAGAAAGGAGACCAGGGATATCAACGTGTCCTAATACCAAATAGTTATGTCATTATAATGATATATGACATCGTTATAACGACACAGGATTTCCCTAATATGGCAATTTTATGACTTTATTTCAGTATAATTCTGCATTTATTCTGACGTAGAATGTCAAAAGTGCCCATATCGTCTACCACAGAACCATTTAAAATTATGCTAGTACAACACGACAGATGGCACATGTGGAGCAGGATCAGCTTACCCTTCTGGAGCACCTGGAGATCATCCTCAGGTTTATGTAGGGTTTGTGTAGATAAGTTTATAGTTTTCTTTGTTGTGCCTTGTGTGTTGTTGTTTGTTTGTATGTCTTTTTTTCCTTTATAGCCATGGCGTTGTCAGTTTATTTTAGATCTATAAGTTTGAATGTCTCTCTGGTATCTTTTGTCCCACTTTCCTTAAAGTTTGTTATAATATCAGTAATATGCCTGTTACTATCGGATTTTTTTTATAAAAAAACGAGACATATCTATCTATGTGTCAACATTTTTTAATACAAGGTTTTCATAACTTATAAATCAGTTAAGATCAATCTATCTTTATTTCTGAATATTTGTATCTATTTTAAGAATATGGAGAAAGAACACACTTTCAATTAAAAAGTACATTCATTTCTAATAGCATATTATGACAATTTAGGCATATTCTAATAGCAAAAGTTTACACCCCATAGCGTATTCTAATATTAAGAATTACCCATATTTGCTCTGCAGTCTTATGAGCATAGAATTATCCGTATTTGCCTTTCCTTCTTGGCAATTTTATCTTACAGACATAGTTGTATTTAAGATTACAATTTTTTCCAACATTAAAATTATCTCGATATAAATATTTTGCTAAACAATCCCCTTGCTCAGGAGTGCCTGGTGGTTGACTACTATACTGCAGTATCTTGTTTGAAACTGCTCCATGATTATTACCCCAATACCATTTGCCATTGACTCTGTGTCCACTTGTCCAGAAGTAATGAGTTCTTATCTGCAATTGATAAAAAATTGAATGTAAAAAAGAAATGTTTCATTTAAAGGAAGCATGCACAGGAATAAAACATTGTGAAGCTCATAGAATTATACATAAAATACATGTAGTCAGCAATTTTAATCAACATCATGATTAGAAAATTAAACCTGTAAAGTAAAAGTACATAATATTTTGGTATCTATCAAAAGACGATTTTTGTAATTACCGTCACTTATAACGTATTGGGCATGGCAGCCATTTTGAATATTCGATTAAAACAAACATTTTAAATTCTGCAAAGAACCCTCAAAGAAACATTTCTGTCAATATAAGAACATTACATGATTGCCAGCGAGACAACTATCGGTTCCATATGGTTTTGTGTTTTCAGCGGAGAAGATTTAAACGTTAACTGATGGATGCAAAGCGATGAAAAAGAACAAATCAGCATTATTATACATATTTACATAATTTGATAATTATTTCTACAAAAAAGATATTTAAAAAAAAAAAACAGAAAACAAACTGACCTACCAGCTTTGTGGTTGAACGTAAGACCAACAATCTCGCCTTGTAAAATAATGCAGTTACAGTAACATTGACGAAATGAATTTGAACCTACCATTATCAACTGTTCACAGGCACTAATGTTTTAGAAAAGATTTCCCATCCACCTTAATATAACGTGTTATATTAAGGTGTATAGAAAATTATTTTTCTGTGAAGCAATACATATTAAGATAATTTTGATTAAATCGAAACAAAATCATCACTACTTGTGGTTTGTGTAACTCTTGCTTCTGATAAGAATATAGCATTGAACCCTTTTTTTGTCTGAAATTTCAAACTACTAAATAGTTATAACAAATATAAATTGCATTACACCAACATGTAACAAAATTTACCTTTTTTCAAATAATGCTGAAGTTATTGCAATTTTGTCAGAGTATACTTGTTTATGATATAAAATGCAGAAAACCAGATAATCCATACGTTTCTGGTACAGTTCAAGAATCACCACCAAAAGGAACATCATTTGACTAAGTGCAACTAAAATGACTAACTATTTATTTTGTTTTGTTTTAATGAATCATCCCTGTAAAATAATTTTCCACAACTTTTTTTTAATATTAACCACATATCAGGCCCTTGACAGTCAAATATTCCCGAAAAGAAATCCAATACTTAGCAGTAAGTGAAGGTTAGAAAGTGGAAAAAAAAACAATAATAATTTCAACAGGATCTGTAATTGAAGTTTGATATTTTAAAGCTTATACGATATCCCAGCGCATGCATTCCATACCATTCAAAAATAATTAATTTCCTTGAATGCTTGATGTATGATTTCTGCAGTCTATGGAAACAGTGAACAAAACGGTTCTTAATCAAGTTAATGGTAAAGTTTAATTAATTCTTAAGAAATTTGTAGGTACTATGAAATACTTCCAATTCCCGTACTCCATTTTTCGATTGTGACATCACCGAATTAATGCGGCGTATCAACAGGAGTCGGTTTCAAAAAAAAAAATTGACCCCAAAAAAAAACAAAATCCTCCCTATATATTGCTCCATATTCCATTTAGGATAGTTATCAAAAGTACCAGGATTATAATTTAGTACACCAGACGCGCGTTTCGTCTACATAAGACTCATCAGTAACGCTCATATAAAAATAGTTATAAAGCCAAACAATACAAAGTTGAAGAGCATAGAGGATCCAAAATTCCAAAAAAGTTGTGCCAAATACGGCTAAGGTAATCTATTCCTGGGACAAGAAAATCCTTAGTTTTTCGAAAAATTCAAAGTTTTGTATCAGGGAATTTATAAAAATGATCACAATATTGATATTCATGTCAACACCGAAGTGCTGACTACTGGGCTGGTGATACCCTCGGGGACGAAACGTCCACCAGCAGTGGCATCGACCCAGTGGTGTAAATAGTTATCAAAAGTACCAGGATTATAATTTAGTACGCCAGACGCGCGTTTCGTCTACATAAGACTCATCAGTGACGCTCATATCAAAATAGTTATAAAGCCAAACAATACAAAGTTGAAGAGCATAGAGGATCCAAAATTCCGAAAAGTTGTGCCAAATACGGCTAAGGTAATCTATTCCTAAGACAAGAAAATCCTTAGTTTTTCGAAAAAAATCAAAGTTTTGTATCAGGAAATTTATAAAAATGATCACATTATTGATATTCATGTCAACACCGAAGTGCTGACTACTGGGCTGTTGATACCCTCGGGGACAAAACGTCCACTTGCAGGGGCATCGACCCAGTGGTGTAAATAGTTATCAAAAGTACCAGGATTATAATTTAGTACGCCAGACGCGCGTTTCGTCTACATAAGACTCATCAGTGACGCTCATATCAAAATAGTTATAAAGCCAAACAATACAAAGTTGAAGAGCATAGAGGATCCAAAATTCCGAAAAGTTGTGCCAAATACGGCTATGGTAATCTATTCCTAAGACAAGAAAATCCTTAGTTTTTCGAAAAATTCAAAGTTTTGTATCAGGGAATTTATAAAAATGATCACAATATTGATATTCATGTCAACACCGAAGTGTTGACTACTGGGCTGGTGATACCCTCGGGGACGAAACGTCCACCAGCAGTGGCATCGACCAAGTGGTGTAAATAGTTATCAAAAGTACCAGGATTATAATTTAGTACGCCAGACGCGCGTTTCGTCTACATAAGACTCATCAGTGACGCTCATATCAAAATAGTTATAAAGCCAAACAATACAAAGTTGAAGAGCATAGAGGATCCAAAATTCCAAAAAGTTGTGCCAAATACGGCTAAAGTAATCTATTCCTGGGACAAGAAAATCCTTAGTTTTTCGAAAAATTCAAAGTTTTGTATCAGGAAATTTATAAAAATGATCACATTATTGATATTCATGTGAACACCGAAGTGCTGACTACTGGGCTGGTGATACCCTCGGGGACGAAACGTCCACCAGCAGTGGCATCGACTCAGTGGTGTAAATAGTTATCAAAAGTACCAGGATTATAATTTAGTACGCCAGACGTGCGTTTCGTCTACATAAGACTCATCAGTGACGCTCATATCAAAATAGTTATAAAGCCAAACAATACAAAGTTGAAAAGCATAGAGGATCCAAAATTCCGAAAAATTGTGCCAAATACGGCTAAGGTAATCTATTCCTAAGACAAGAAAATCCTTAGTTTTTCGAAAAAATTCTAAGTTTTGTATCAGGAAATTTATAAAAATGATCACATTATTGATATTCATGTCAAAACCGAAGTGCTGACTACTGGGCTGGTGATACCCTCGGGGACGAAACGTCCACCAGCAGTGGCATCGACCCAGTGGTGTAACTAGTTATCAAAAGTACCAGGATTATAATTTAGTACGCCAGACGCGCGTTTCGTACGAACTTAATAATAATAATGTTGCCAATACCTAGATGCTTTCTCTTTTTGGGCCAGAACCAAACGCTGAAAAGATACAGAGCAGATGAGAGCATCTGTTTGACACTAATCAGGGATCAGTAAGGGGCCCAAGACATGTTAATCGGTTCTTGGTTAGATGTATAAACTCAACAAACACAAGTTTTGGACAAAGAACCACAGTTTAATATTTTCTTTGCATGTCAATAAAGCAATAAACATAATTACAAACAAAGCAAAATCAAGTTGAAAATCTGTACATGTGGTACTCCAAAATAAACCTCAAACCTGTGTAAAGGTAGAAAATAGGACATGCGTTAGAAACATGCTAAAGACTGAGGGCTGTTGCAAAACCATTGATTTTCCTTAGAAAACTGAAGAAAAGGCTGTCATTTCTGTTTGCCTGTAAGCCTAAATATAAGAAAACGGAGAGAATGACAGGACATGTGAGGAACAAGGTATTGCACATACATAGGGGTGGATAAGCATTCCTTCATAAAAAAAATGACATAACATTAATTCATGCAATCTGGAAATAGCATCATGCAGCTAAGACAATTTGCTTCCCAGGCAAATGAATTGCGACCAAATGAAAATGATAAGAAGCAGATAGCCAAAACAGTTCACGCAAAAAGGACATAAAAAGTTTGTTCCTTGAGGTACACTTATTGATGCAGGCAACAGTTGATGCATTATTACAAATAATATATACACGCCTATTTTGCCAGCACTTAGCCCAACGTTTGACTGCCAAAGAAAAATTCGAATTTCTGCTCAAAGCAATCGTTGCTTTCAGAATAATTATGTGCTTGTGCCTAAAACAAAAGCCCTGTTAATTAAGCGCTGATTGGTTAATTCAAATGCGATGTTAATTTTGATTGGTTAATTAGTATGATCACGAAAAAGCAATTAGTAAACGAGATTTCACATGCAGCAGTTACTGGGAAATTCTATGCTGATTGGACAAAATAATAGACAGGGATTTCCAATTAAAATTATATGTGCAGGCATTGAACAAAAACTTATTAATATTGTGTATTAATAATCTATTTTTACAAAATAGTTCCAAAACAAATCCTGTTTATTTGTATTTTCCTTCTAAATGGACTTAGTCATGTTAGTTTTTCTGCCAGTTAACATTTGACATGCACTCTGTGGTTAAAGTTTTAAAAAAATTAATAACTTTTTAAAACTATTCTGTATTTGTACCAAACTTGGACAGAAACTTGTTTATGATCAAAAGCTAGTATCTAGTAGGAACTTTTGTTAAAATTTAACAGACTGTTAAAGTTTTTAAAACATTTCTTAGATTCATAAACCATTATGGATTTTTACCAAACTTTGATAGATGCTTCTTACAATCAAAAGATAGTATCTAGAGGAAAATTTTCAATAATGTTTTCCCTTTTTGTTTAGCCTGCGACTAACAGCAAAAGTAGGCGAGGTACTAAGTTTCACCGAAACCATACAAGTTTTTATTTTTATGAGCATCATGTTGTGTACACGATGTTTTGTGATATGGATTGAGGACCGTTGATTGCATGTTATTTCGACATTTAGATATTGGTACAGATTGCCATTGAATGTTGTAATGAATGCTATCAGAAATAACATGAAATCGGAATAAACAAGTATGTTTGATCATATTGTTGTCTTGGGGTGAGTATAGGGGAGGGGGCATTTCAACACTTAATTGAAGGGGATGTTGCTGGAGTTATGTTGCCTCGTCCTTTTATATAATTTAGGGTAGGCAAATGTAACCTTTTCCCTTATTGGTAGGGTGTCGTGTGGTGTGTCCCGGTCTTAGCTTAGTTTGACAAGAATGAACGTGCAATACTGGCTGCTAAAAAGCTGATTATTACTTCATTATTTCACTTTCATTAATGATTGAACAAAACAAATTAATATACTTGTTTATATTTTATATATATCTTAGCTAGTGCCCCTTTAAAGGCGTGACTTTTGGCTATAAAAAATGACAGGGCTTTTCATATTCAATAGATATAAGAAGATGTGGTATGAGTGCCAATGAGACAACTCTCCATCCAAGTCAAACTTTATAAAAGTAAACCATTATATGTCAAAGTACGGTCTTCAACACGGAGCCTTGGCTCACACCGAACAGTAAGCTATAAATGGTCCCAAAAATTACCAGACAGTGTAAAACCTTTCACACGGGAAAACCCAGGACAGGCGCAAACAACCACACTGGGCCTATTGGCACCATCCCCAACCCCATCTGAAAAAAAAAACAGTGCAACACCACAACATAGATAGACACACCATAAAACATCAATTTAAATGGCCTAACTCAATCAAAAGACACATCAACACGAGCGAGCATACGTCGAACAAACAAATCCGATCCATGACACAATGCAAACACAAAACTAACAAAACAAGGTATAATGAATAACCAAAGTAACAGGACCATACCGCTGCGGAGCGTTAAACAATTTCAGAAAAACTTGAACAAAATTATCCACCATTTGCAATTACATTAAACACAGGCAAATGAAATCAATCTTGTTGCCAGGTGTACAGTTCAAATGGAGAAAGGAAACATCTTCACAAAACAAACAATCTTGATGTTCACAGCAGGAATAAGTGAAAAATTACAGTAACACCAAACACCCATCAAAGCTGGTATATAGACTAGATATAACCCTGAACAAGTATTAACATAACAAAAAACCATCACAAAAAGTATCAAATTAACAGGTAAAACAAGAAAGTACGATTTGACAGTATATATTAGAACTTAATTGACATAGTTATATATTTGTGATATTTTCCCCCACCTATTCACATATTTTCAAGCTGGAAAATGTTACCTATTCAAGCGGCACGTCCTATCACCTTGTAAACATAAAGTGCTCCCCCCTCTCCCCTTCCGAGATTGTTGTTCCTCTGTGTTTTGTTAAAACATAAATTGCATTGTTCTTGCAACCAATTTAAACTGTCTGATATACATATATGATATATATAGATTCTACCACTGCATCGAGTGTGAAAATTACGATATTTATCCACTCGAGACAACGCGAGGCTCGCCGAGCGTTTTAAATATTTCAAATTTAACTGTCGAGAGTGGATAAATATCGTATTACACGAGATTTGAAGGTAGAATCTGTTTCTCTAATGATTTTCAAACAATATGCAGGCAAACTTATTCCTTCTTTTCGAATAATCTGCAAAAAGATGTGTTCTTTCTATGTGACGTCATCAGGCATGGTCGCCTTTTTTATGCCGTCACAATAGGAAATTCAGAGGAAAGCAAGAAAATTCAACGTCATAATCGGATTTTAACCAATGAAGAACTCAGATCAAACGAACCACACGTTGATTAAATTTTTTTATACAATGGGTGCATAAAGGGATAAATTGACGAAGAATTAGAGAAATGTAACAGTTGTTTTAACCTTAATTTACAATAATGGTGTACGTGTCTTGTTATACGTACTTTGCTTTGTTTTGCAATACTTGACGCAATACGAAGTTCCCACTCAGGATGCATGTCAGCATATAACAACTCTGCTCCTAAGTTTTTGCATGCTTCCTGTAAGGAAAAAATACAACGTGATTACGTTCATATGACTCAAACGATTTTGGCTCGAGATATTATTTTGAAAAATGTCAACTAAAATAAATGTAACTTGCAGAAATTAGCAATCATGCAGTGCCATTTTGATATTTTTTTTAATTTCTTTTAAGTAGCTAGTAAACATGAATTTATAAAATGACATTAATGGTACTGTACAATGTCAAATCATACCAAGTCTAATTTTATCCGTGACATGATATAATGTACAACAAAATCATACATAGACAAGAAATATGTATACTAAAGTGTTTCGATAAGTACCTAAAGGGCTTTATTTTTATCAAACATGTCAATCAGTATTTAATTTGGAGTTTTTTTCACATTTAAAAGTATTATAGTTAAAACAGAGACAAGATAGAAAAAAGTGTCAAAATACATGTAACAGACCAAAATACACTACCGGTATCAATAATTGTTCACCTCAATGATTCAATGTAATGATGAATTTCTAGTTGGTGTCAATACTTGAAACATACATTACAGTGCTTGCAGTAAACAAAAAGATATGCATCCTTTTTTACTTCCCACAAATAACATATCCGGCCTAAATATTTAGGATGTAGAATCATGCGATGGTGTATGTTGTCTAAGGCTAAATATGCTTTATTTTCGTTCATTTTCTTTTTGTACACTAATTAGGCCATTAGATTTCTCGTATGAATTGTTTTACATTTGTGATTTTGGAGCCTTTTATAGCTGACTATGATGTACGGGCTTTGTGCATTGTTGAAGGCCGTACGGTGACCTATATAGTTGTTAGTTTCTGTGTCATTTGCCAGGTCTCAATTTGAGAGTTGTCTCATTGGCAATCATACCACATCTTCTTTTTTAGAACAAGTATTCAGAAGATTTTGACAAGTTTCGAACTAATCTGTTTTGTTGGCCTCTTTGGGCTTAAGACATGTAAAATGTCAACGACTCATTCATTGTCATTAGAAAATTTTTGACATAAATTGCTCTATTTCATTTTTTGTAATCTCTTGAAATAATTGTCTTGTTCTTTCTTTATTTTTTTTTTCGTTTGAATTGAATATGTGTTGTCATGATTGAGCGTTTTATAGCTGTCTGCTGACTTATGATACTGTATTGGTTTTGCTAATAGTTAAAGCCTACGTCGGACAATAGATGCTGAAATTTACGTCACTTGGACTTATTTTAAATTGCTATTTGGGGACAAAATAGTATAAGGCCACTTGATATCAATGATCTGGATGCAAATTTATGTTGCTTCGTAGTAATGTATTTTCTGTAGACAGATCGAGATTACAAATATATGTCTAATCTAAAAGTTATATACATTATCTAGATCTTTTAAAGTATATAATTATACAAATTATCCATCTTAATTTATAAAAATAATCTTTATTGCAAAATTACACCCATATAAAGGGTCAAAGCAATGCGAACAAGCAATACAATTAAATACTGTACAATGCAATATCATAGAACATATTTAAGAAAAGAGTTCAATTAACATTTTTTTGTAAAAAAAAAAACAATTATAAACTTGTCTGGAATGAGTCTGATCCCCTCAGTTGTAAAGACTGCTTAATGAAGACTCCAATATGACAAACAAGTACAGGGGTGAGGTTTAGAATGTGTTTTAGTTTATTAAATGCATCACGATGTTGAAATAATCATGTACATACTCACTGTCTTTTAGATAAGCAAAACTATTTGATCGCAATGCTAATAATGACTTAATAATCCTTTCAAATACCACATTACATAGTATCCGTTTAACAGAACCTTGTTACAAAAACAAAAGGGATTATAATTTATCTGTTCCTATTGTTATGTTTCCTTTCTTCGAGGCAATGTTCTGTTAGCTATTTTGAATGAAATTTATTAGTACATTTCTAAGTGGATTTGCTCATTTTAGCACTGACATCTCATATATTAATATTATATGAGATGTCAGTGCTATAAAATAAATGTCATAATTTTAAAGTAGAAAATCACAGGCACTTGTCTCAGATTTACCCCCCCCCCCCCCCCTAATATATAATTGTTTAAATATAATTATTTATAATTACATGCATGGATGTTGATAGTATAAATTGGTAAAAACGACATATCTATTGAAATCAGATTTGAAGCAATTTTACAAATATTACTTGACATGCTTTTCAAAAGAAGGTTCTTTGAAAAATTAATTTACATTAAGCAAGCCTCACAATGACCGTATACATAGTCACTACGGTCACCTAGTAGTGTTATTCTTTTTTGGTCATTTAGTCTCTTGTGGAGAGTTGTCTCGATGTCACTCAGTCAGTCATACCACATCTTCTTGTTTTTATAGTCTAACGATCCCTTTATTCATGTTATTTGTATATTTAGTACATAAACCCACTTACAGTAGCCTCACTCTGGGTTTTCGTATCATCAAAGGCAGAAATATAGTAACAGGCGCCTCCCCCAAGCCAATTATACCAGCCTTCTTGGCAACCTGAAATAAAGTTTCAAACGGCTAACATGGCTAAGTCGTTCATTCTTAAATAACACTCTTCTTCTTTTGCTTTGTAAATTAAAAGTAAAAGAAGACAATCATGTTCTTATCAAAGTAAAACATGAGGTTCAGATTCATGACGTCATGTTTTATCAGAAACTGACGTGACCCGTTAGAAAAACGACAAATCAGATGGAACATTGTAAAGAAACACCATAATGAAGCATTACACTTTCTTGTGGGAGCCGTACAACTGACCAGGTACCATTTAAGGTTGAAGATATAGCTTGACGATTCCCTTAATAGACGTATAAGTAAACGATATCAGTATTGCGTTAGAAATAGCAATAAGAGATACAGCATATTATAAGTTATTACGTCTAATGTTTAAGGTGGTACCTAACACTACAGGGAGATATCTCTGTAAAGTCAGCTAAACGTTTTAATTACGTTATGCTGTAAAAGGAATATTAAGCTTCTCAATGATCAAAATTGTTGTTTGTCAAATTGCTATATATATAACCAGTGTAATTTTTCTGGCAAAACGGTTGGTTCAAAATTTTTATATTTTTGTTAAAGGGTCAAAGTACCAAATTTCATGAAAATTAAACGAGCCAAATTAATTTTAGTGAAAGTGTTGGGTACCACCTTAATCCGAAACTTACTTGATCCTAAATAAAAACAACAAACGAATCATCACTCACTGTGTAAAGGAACGATTACGATATTATGAGTTATATGGTTCGCTGACTGAAACCCTACAGATCCTTAGAGGGTAAGTAAAATCCATAGGGGGTGAGGCAGAAGTACTGAACCGTATAACGAATTTATCACACACGGGACTTTTCCTGTCACGTTTTTTAGAAGAAAAAAAAACACCAAAAAACAATGAAATACAACAACATCAATAAATGACGTCACCATTAACAGTAGACTTGACGTCATGAACCCCCAATGAAATTTACTAACCTCCTTCGAATCCGTAGGGGGTCACCACGTGGCGGTGTTTAACAAACCACAACGTCATATTTTTCCCGCGGTGCGATAAAAAAAAAAACATTACACTGTCTTATAGGAGCCGTACGACAGAAAAGATTTAAAGCTGGAATTGGTGGCTTGACTTGATCTTCCCTGAATAAGTGCCCCTTAGTCTTATCCAACAACTTGTGTATAAATAATACCGGATTAGTACGATGTATCAAAACAATTACATATAATGCAGCTATAGAGGAGGAAACAAAATAGCCGTTGTAATGACATCGCAGTTTTATGTCTTATGAAAATTGCCGAACCGGAAATCTATTTTACATAATTTTTTTATATTATGTTCTTTTTATTTCGTTTTTTCTACAAACGTTTATTCATTTAATGTATTATTTAATTTTATCTCATGTATATATAGGGTTTCTGTTCTAAGATCACTAATAATGATTATTGAAGGTTTATTAACGTCAACCCGGTGGTAACCCAAACCTAAAAGTTTTTCTTAAACCAAAGCTTAATCTGTCTAAGTGTTTTAATTCACTTCCTTATTTTATGTCCTGAATATAATAATCTTTCATATTTTAACTAAAATTGTTCTTAAACTTTGTCGAAAACTTTTTATGGCGGATATTCCAAACAATTGGTCGTCCGAACCGGAAAGGGAGACAACTCTAATTTGTATTTGGGGTCGAGATCTTGAGAAAGGTAGGTAGGTAGGTAGGTAAATTAAAAATATTAGAACTATAAAGCTACTAAAATTTTATTGTATTTATCAGGTCAATGGTATAAGGGAGATAATTCCAATTGACGTAATAAATAAGTGAGATAATTCCAATTGACGTAATAAAAAATTGTACTGAAATTTATTAGGACAATATCAGGCAATCAAATTGCGAGAAATTACTCTAAATCAGGATAAATTTATTTATGCGGTAAAAGTTATTTTTTTTTCTCTTGTTATTTATACTGTTTTTTCCTGGTAATAATCTGAAAAGCATTGAATTGGTTAAAATCTTTCTAGAGCCCGGTTTTCTTACCAAAGTCCATCCGAAATCAGGGCTTTTCAGGTACGTTTTTTTTGTGTTCAAAATTACCTGTGCAAACTATTTCAAATACGAGTTGTCTCCCTTTCGGGTATCGTTTACCACTAATTCCTTTAGAAATAAAATAAATAATTTTTGATACAATTTGGAAAAAAAATCTGTTTTTAATATGAAAGACGTATTCATCACACTAAATCTGAGTGTTCCTTCAAGAAATCAGATAAAACAGTGAAAATAATTTATACATCCCCACAACAAAAAAACAATAAGTACATATCTGAGAGTACTCGCATGTACTGAAATCTCAGTTCAAATCGGATAAATATTAATGAAAATATTCATAAGGGGTCTGTATAACCTTGTGTCTTGCCTACGATTGTTGCTGTCAGTGTAAAAGTGTATTAAATGTTGACACCATTTATCAGTAAAATAAAGAATTTAAAAAACAAATTAAACTTTTTCATTAGATGCTCAATCTTGGAGATTAGCTTCTGTCCAAGTTTCATAACAATCTATGAACTTCCAGGTACTTTATAGCTTGCTGTTCGGTGTGAGCCAAGTCTCCATTTTGAAGATCGAACTTTGACCTATAAATCATAATGGTTTACTTTTAAAAATTGTGACTTGGATGAAGAGTTGTTTCATTGGTACTCATACCACATCTTCTTATATCTATTTACAAACTTATCATGTAAAAAAAATGTATTCACAGACCGTCTGTAAATGTTAATGTTTTTTGAATTTTCCTCGGAGTTCAGTATTTTTGTGATTTTACCTTTTTTTTTTATCTATGAGAAAAACGCTAAAAAATGAAAATATAGTTTCAAACTTTGCATCATACATTATCTCTTACTGTAATCACAAAAAAGCTTCTGCTCAAGTTTCATAAGATTCTAAGAAGATTTGAAAAAGTTTTTGAAGTGTAACCAACTTTAACCCCAAGTTTATTTATGATGGCTCCAAAGTGTCCAAATCCATACCAGTTTCTTCTACTATGTGTTTAACATATCAGAACCAAGTTTTGCTTTAAAATCATAGTTTTAGTTTTTTTTACGTTTACACTTTTAATTATTGCCAATGATCACAAAAAGCACTTACATTGTTTAAACTATTTTGTAATCCCTCCTTAGTTTCAGATATTAAAAGAAGATCAATTGCAAATAGAAGAGAGTTAATATTTGAAGAAACTAATGAAACTGGATCTGAATTTCTTTTATCTAACTCTTTGATTACATCATTATTAAAACAGTTAAATAATGTTGGACTCAATGAATCCCCTTGTTTTACCCCTCTTGAAATGTTAAAATATTTAGAAAATTGACTTTTATATTTAATTTATTATATTGCTCTTTTATAACATTGAAAAATTGTTTTCCAACACCTGTTTTCAATAATTTATACAAATGACCTATTCTCCATACAGAATCAAATGACTTACGGAGGTCAACGAAACAAATATATAACCTTTTTTACTTTTTATGAATGTATTTATTTATTAAAGATTTTAATACAAAAATACTGTCAGAAATCCTATGGTTTTCTCGAAAACCAAACTGGTTTTCACTAGTTGCCCGTCTATAATTTTATTCAATCTGTAATAGTTATTTAAAATTGCATTAAAATTTTTTGGAAGACAATTAATTAAAGAAATACCTCTGTAGTTATTTAGATCTGACATTAAGATCTCCTGATTTATGAATAACTACCACAACAGATTTTTTCTACGTATTTGGATAGCTAACGGTTATCAAGATATAGAGCGGACACAATCTTTATAGTGGAAGATATTAGCAGGCAAAATCGAGGGAATTGTGCAAATGATGATACAAGCATGAAAATTACCACAAAGCATCATTATTATATACTTTTAAAGAAACAACTGCTGGCCATTAAAAAAAATCATTTTTCCAAGATGGCCACCGCCGTTTTCTAAAATGGCTGTTTTTTTCAGTTTGAAAATACTGATTTTTTCTGGAAAACTTTTCGTTTACCTTCTTTTAGTGAAAAACAGCTGTCAGGTTTGGTAGCTACCTTCTTTACATGTGAATAATTCACTAGACATGAGTATTTGACACATACAGGGTTTGCGCATGCGCGAAAATGTAACAAAATTCATTAAAAAATATTTTAACTATTTACTATAAAATAAGTGATTTGGGATTTTCAATGATATTATGATTTGGTTTGATAACATTTTTCAAGGTTATGACACACATGATTTAACAATTTTGTGCATGCGCAAACTATTTATAGACATAATGAGTGATTTGTATGCACTACCAGGGCAAACTTGTATAAATCGTAGTTCATCTCATTACTCTAAAAAGCAAGTAAGTGTAAAATCTATGATGCCACTGTTTAAAAACAAGCCAATTCAGTTGCAATGATCAGATATTTCATGGATAAGACGGAAAATGTGGTTAAAACGAGAAAAACATCAATAGTAACGGCAGATCAGCCACTTTTGGTAATGGATATTCAGTGGGAATTGCCTGATTTGTACAGAGAAGATAAGTTTATCGTCATGTAAGGTGGATTTCACATTGAAATGACTTGTTATAAAATTCTGGGTGATATATTACGTGAAGGTAGATGGACACAGATAAATTTGCAAGATCTAGTGGTTTGAGGCATTCTAAAATAGATGAACGATTTAAAGAACACACTAGGGTTTCTTTAAAAAGATCAAAGGCAAATAATTTGAAGATCGTTTGAAGCAAATACAAAACGAAGGAGAACCGGTTTCTTATAACCAGATTAAAAAGAACAACTCCTATTATGTCGGTAAAATAAAACTGTAAACGTTTTTGTAAAAAACAAAGCTAGAGCTCTTAGATATCTTTTCTAGACTTTTATTTTTTGTCGCAGTGGACAAATTGATTTGGAATATTTCTTAATCCATAAAGACAAACTGCTCCTCCGTTTTTGTCTTCGGATGTCATTTTAAACAGTGGTATTAAATCGGTGCAAATGGATAAACTTGAAACATTTTGTAATTTGCAGATCCAAATTCTGACGCATTTATCGTTGATAGAGCAGCAATGGTTAATTCCAGGCCACCTTATAGGGAATCAATATTGGATGATTTTGCAATTGTGTTATACGGCCTTAAATAAAATCTTGCATCGATAAGTATTCAAGAGTAGATATTGGGTTAGATTTACTAAATGAATCATTGAAAGGCTAGATGTGAGAAGACAAAAGTTGGGTTCTGGAGTAGTTTTCTCTATGAAGATGACAACGAAACGAAATTTTTCAAGTGTCTTTGCCGACAGAAATGCTTCTGTAGAGACTGTATAAGGATACTTTCCAGCTACCCCTTGTAAGCATGGAGAAGCAGATATACGAATGTTTGTCCATGTTCGGCCTGATTATGAAAATTGTTGTAGGACGGTAATTTAAGGTAGCACCGACACAGATGTAGTAGTATTAAGAATTGCAGCACTCCAAAAATATGGTGGAACAAACTGTGAATAGGTTTTGGCAGGAATGAAGACTTTTGATGGCTTCCTGTACGTGATATATCAAATGCGTTTGGTCCTCGTGTAGCTACTCTTCTTTTCATTCATACATTCAGTGCATGTGACACTAAGGGAATAGGTCAGTTTGGATGACATAGGAAGTATTTCAACATGTAAGGGACGTACTTATTTCTTTGCTGATCCGAAGTATAAAGACACATACAAGGATATAAAAGAAGCATTTGTTTGCATCATGTATGACAGAACAACATCACTATTTGCTGTTAACGAGGCACGATGTAAATTTTTACCAAGGAAGCAGCGGCATTGTGATGTAGTTCCGCCTACAAGAGTTTTTTTTTTCGGAGCACATCCAAAGAGCAGCGTATCAAGGAGGATAAGTTTGGGCTCTGCCTGATTTATGTACCAATTCATGAACACTGGGGTTGGATGAAAGAAAAAAATCGAGGACTTCTTCGGCTACCGTTAAAGTTGCATCCTCCTGTCGGGAACTTTTGAAATGAGGAGGCGAAAAATCCAGTTGTGTTGGTGACTGTAAATGCTACCGTTCTGTCCTTCCTTGTACCAGTTTTGTTATTGGCTACTGTCCGATAATTTTAAGAAAACTAGGCATTTCATCTTAACAAAGAATGTGATATCACTTGTTAAGTTGATGAAAATTATAAAAAAATACATTTTCAAAAATTTTGCCGCCATTTTGAAACCGGAAATCACTCTTTTTTGTCATTTATGTGTTGTTTTTCCGTACTTTAGGAACTGTAATTTACGCTTAATAAAACCTTACATTGGATTATACCTATAACACAACTTTCAAAGATTTACAACTGGATATGACGCCATTTGCAAAATGATCGGTGGCCATCTTGAAAAAATGGAAATTTTTGATGGCCAGCACCTGATTTCTTTTAATCATCGTTTAGTCCACCTGTATACCAAATTTCATGCTTGTATTTCATGCTTGTGTTATTACTTGTTAAGTTGATGAAAATTATTAAAATATTTTTTACGTATTTGCATCTAATTTGGAACCGGAAACTACTATTTTTCTTCAGGTATGTGTTGTTTTGTCGTACTAAGGAGCTGTTTTTAACGTTTTATCATATCTTACATTGAATTATACATAACACATCTTTCAAGGATTAAAATCCCTTGTAAAATTGCTTGAAAGTAAAAAAAATCGAAATTTTTGACTCGTTAGCCGACATTTTGAAACCGGAAGTCACCTTAAGTTACATTAATGTATTGTCTAGTCGTTATTTATGAACATTTTCTTTTTATCAAATCTAACTATGGATTTTACATATAACACACCTTTCAAAGGATTAACAAATATTGGCTAATTTGTTATGACGCCATTTTCAAAATGTGTGGTGGCCATCTTGAAAAAATGATTATTTTTTCTGGCCAGCAGCGGATTTTTTATAAGTATCATTTAGTTAACCTTTATACCAAATTTCATGCTTGTATCACGATTTGCACAATTATGTCCATAATATCTCCCACTATTACCATAGGACATGGGGTTGTCAACTGAAACCAAAGTTTTTGACCTTTAACTTTGACCTAGGAAGTCGTACATAAATTATGACAACCCTATGATGTTGGTTTATATACATGTCAAGTATAAACTTTGAAATCATATCAGTTCTTAAGATATAGATCGGACAAACCTTTACTATAGGACATGGGGTTGTCAACTGAAACCTAAGTTTTTAACCTTGACCTTTGACCTAGGATATTGAACATACATTATGACACACCCTCTGATGTTAGTTAATATACATGTGTATGTCAAGTATAAACGTTGAAATCATAACCGTAACGGTTCTTTAGATATAGAGTGGACACAATTTGTTACGGACTGACAGACTGATCACTATAGGAACTATGTCAATTTTACCTGCTTTGATACGATAACTTCACTTGACTTTTTACTAGAAACATTTTTGTTCTCTATGGAGATTCCATATATCGTCAAATTATCTGAATTTCAATGAGGCCTAACTGTCTGTACACCCCTTATTGCGGACTTGTTTCTGTGGTGTAATGAGTTACAATTTATGACTGAAATCAGCAAAGACTCATCGAAACAACATCTGATATAAAAATGTAATAACACTTTTAGAAATATTTGAAATTATATATTAGCTCTCGATTTAGATGACTTCAGTATTATACTAATCTAAAGCGATTTATCCTGCTGAACTGACTTTAAATGAAGCTACACTGCCCTATGAATACTGTCCTTATCTGGATATTGATATCTATATATATATATTTAACGGGAAGCTTAATACCAAAATTTACGATTTAAGAGATGATTTTTTTTTATTTATTATTGTTTAATTATCCATTTTTAGATGGTGACGTTCCTTTGTTACCATCTTATGGTGTTTATATGTTAAAACTTGTTCGGTTCGCTCGTGTATATTACAATGATTTGATTTTAACGAAAAAATTCTCTGTATTATTGAAAAATAATTACACCAGGGTTTTCGATATCAGAATGTAATCAAAACATTTACTAAATTTTATCATCGGAACCAGGACATCATTCGTAAATATAAATCAACATGCAGTCATCATATGGGCTATTTCAAAAAAAATGATGCCAAAGTGTGACAAACATGGTAAAAAATTAAGTCATTGCTAATCTTTTTTCTATCATTTTTCTTTAATCCAGAGACATTCAAGTTTACAAAACTACCAAGGGTTAATGCAAAATAATAAAAACAAAAATTTTAACAACATTTTACTCATAAGAATTCATCCATTTTTCAAAGGAAACAACAAAATAATAATATCAACTGACAAACATAAATAAGAATATAAATATCAATGTAATTTTTTTGTTTGTTGCAATAAAGGTACTAAATGATTTTCCTGCAATTTCTTTTAACTTATAAACAGTTTTTTTTTTAAATATGTAAATTTCACCAATTTTTAGTGTATTCTTTAATATCTTATTTCAAAAGTTTGTATATCTCTTTGCAAAAGCTTTAATTTTATATAAAAAGTATAAAGAAGCAAACATATATGATCTAATTACATCCTCTGAAAATTTCACAACAATTGCTTCAGTCAATTCTAAGTTTTCTTCATTTAAAAAATACAAACATGTGTTTTTTATCCTTTTGTTACACTCCTGACATATTTTTTCAGTAACTGTAAGACTGTTTTTTAATGGAATGTTTAGAAAATCAGTAATGATATCTATTTTAAATTTACAATCTCACAAATCAATAAATTTATTAGATATTTGATTACATATTTTTGGAAAATGACGCAGTCATTGTTCCATAACTGGCGACCTGAACTTCATTACATTTCTCTGCCTACCGCGCTTGGTTTCGTATTTACTATTTTCTATACAAACTGGAATTTGCTTGTGTTATCATTATGCATGAGAGGTAATTGTGTAGTAATCAGCCAGGAACCAGTTTACAAACTAACTGGTTTCTGTTTGTATTCCACTACACTCGAACAAAGTGTTGTAGTTTGACGGGAACCAGTTTAGAATTTGTAAACTACAAAACGTAATCGGTTATTGTTCATTCCGTTTTGGTGTTTCATACCGACTTTTATGGTTTGAATAAGCTTAAGACCCTTCAAACATTAATGTGATAGGTATATTAAAGACTGTTTTACAAAAGGATGGAACAGTTTTGCTTTCAAAGTCGTACTATAGTGATATCTGTTATGTACGGATTTCCACTTTCACCGGTTAATTTCTTCTTTTACACGTGCTTTTGAAACTTCCTGTTTAAACATCGCAAGTTTTAAAATTGTTTTTGAATGAATTTAACTTATTTTAACAATCATGAAGCGTTCCAGAATCATTTTCAAGCAGTTTCTTCTTCTCTTTGATGATGGAAAATAAGAAAATACCGCAAACGATCGCAGAGGAATTGAAACGTACAAGTCAAGTCGGCACCTGGTTAAATTGGCATCTATTCAAATCGGCACCTATTTGACGTCCATTCGGCATCCAATAATATTTGTTATAATATTTTCTATTCAATTAATTAATAACTGTTACCAAGTACATAGTGAATATGTTGTTGTGTATAAAGGTAAACAACGAAGCCCTTACCCAAGCTGTTGTTTTAACAATTAGACAATTATTAAAATAAAATGGAAAACTATGAGTCCCTTTCAACAAATCAAACTTTCATGCCAAATAATAAGCAAATTTAAGGTGTTTTTTTTCAGTAAAGTTTAAAAGCATTAAACAAACAATCCTGTAAAATGCTCAACTGGTTTAAATAATGCATAAACATATCCAATATCTCATGTATTAGTCCAAATAATTATGACGTCTGGCAAGGCTATTTTATTTTTTTTCTGTGATGTCTTCCTATGAAGTTCGTAGGAAGGCGTCCCAGAAAAAAAATTAACATAGCCTTGCGGTCATAGAAAGGTGTCCCAGAATAAAATTAAAAAAGCCTTGCCAGACGTAATAATTATTTTGACTACTCATATATATATCATTAAAAATACACCAAAAAAGTCATTAAGTTTAGAAAAATAAATATATACAAAATGTACATGAACACCGAAAAATGTGAAAGTTAGTATTTAACTCTTTTTGCTTAAATACTGAAAAAAATTCTGGCAACCCCTTACTTATTTTTTACTCTTTTTGCTTAAAATACTGTTAAAATTTATATTTAACATGGGTGACGAATTGACTAAATCAGGTGTCGATTTAACCAGGTGCTGATTTGTCCAGGTGCCAATTTAACCAGGTGCCGGTTTGACTAGAATTCTTTGACAAATGTTTGAAATTACCTGAGTTTCATTAGACCTTTGATAACAGTAACAAAAAGATTATTTACTTAATATTTTGTGGGAGAAGGGGGTTCAGACTATGTGGTATCAGGTCTGTTCGCGCCCTATACACTTTCGCACCCTACACGTTCGCACCTCGCACGTTCGCACCCAAGGTTCGTTTGCACTCTACTCATTCGCGCCCAATTTTAATTCAAATTCAAGTTGAATAATTGGAAAATCATGATTGTTGTTTTAAATTGCTTTGGTGTAAATACTGAATGTATTTATAGCTTGGTATGAGTAAATAGTTATCAAAAGTACCAGGATTATAATACATTGAAGATTTTTAAGGAAAAACACAAAAGATAATTGTTTTTAACAGCTTGGTCCCTTTGATCTGAAACACGAAACAATAAAATATAGGAACCAAAATATAGCAATCCACTATTATAACCAAAACATGATAAAATCTATTCAACACACAGAAAAAAACATAGTCAGAATCTCACTTCATTTTGAAAGAAGTCAATGAAACAAAGTTATAGCAATACACTAACAAAACATGATTAAGAGTTATTCAACACAAAATAAAACTTTGAAAAAATACCACTTTATTTAGCAAGGATTATTATAATTTTTAACAATACGCTATCTAAAACATGATTAAGATTTATTCAACACAAAAAAAAATGCTGTCTCACTTTATTTTGAGACAATGACAACAATTATATTTATAAGAAAACACTTGCTTACAGAGTTATTAAACACAAAACCAATTAAGATTGGGTGCGAACATGTAAGGTGTGAAAGTGAAAGGGGCGAACATGAGTGGGCGCGAACGGACCCGGATTCAGACTATGTACCAGTGAGAAATATACAAGCCTTTCTACGGTATTTATTTGTACAATTCAGGTAGTCTTGACCTATCCGTTTGTCTTAAAAAACAGCCAGTTGCCACCTTCACTTCACACACACACACATATACGAATATCAATTATATGCTTACGAGACATGTTGCATTGTTAAACTAATTACGGTATGTGAAAATCAAGACTTGCATAAAAACTATCCCAATATTAGAGACAGTGGCGTCATTTTTCTTCAGAGCTTTCAGCTCTTTGATTTTAATTTCTGAGCAAAGAGCAAACTTTTAACATGTTTAATGAGAATTACACTTTAATTTTTAAGAATCTTTGGTGAATAGTGTGCAGAAAAATCACTTTTACAAGACAGATCGGCTTTCTCATTACATTGTAAAGATGTTACAATTATTTTAATAAAGAATCATGTTGAATTTTGTTATAGATAAGCTACATCAGAAACTTGTCAGGAGTGTAACAAATGTTACACTCCTGACCATAATTTATTGCTACCATATTTTAACCTGAAACTGACCTGAAATCATGTAGAGTCTTTATATTTCACATATTATTTTAGTGCAAATTAAGAACAGGTTAAAAAAAAATATATACTTCTTACATATTTACAAATTTTGCTAATTGTCTATTTAAAAAAAAGATGGCTTTCCTTTAAACCTTGTTCAGTCTCTTGTTTGATACTATATATATGCTGTTTTTATGTCAGATAATGTATTATGATAAGTTTGTTCATACTACCAAAGATGGTAGCAGTATGTGCTCTGTATATTAAAAATTGTCCAAAAATGTACCCAAAAATGTCAGGAGTGTAACGCTTTAAAATGTTTAAGTGTAACATTCATGTCATTTTTTATAGAAACAATGTTGTTATTATTGGTTTTCTTTTCTGGAATTTGAGTGTGAACACCATCTGCTGCATATTTTCAGTAACAAACATGCCATTATTATGGCCTTTATTGCTTGTTTATGCTCAATACTTGTATGTCAGGACTGTAACACATTTAAACAAGCTAGTTCAATTGCAATTTTAGTTCAAAAATTTCAAAAGTAATGATGTAGACTTGTATTCTGTCTTAAGCTGAGGTGTAGTAATGTCATTTTATAATAATTGTCAGCTTGTTTTTCTTCCAATAACTTACCTTTGCTAATAAGATTGAAATAAGGCATTTTTTGTGTTACACTCCTGACATTGAAGTATTGATGTGTGAAATGTCAAAGTGTTTAAAATTTTGTCGTTGTATTATGCTAACAATCATTATGACGACAAATGGCGATTGGTTTCTTCTTCGTGTACATAAGCCATCTGTAAGTAGGAGCACCTTCATAAGGAGTACATACCTAGTAATTTAAATCAATTATGTTCAGCAAATGCCGCAAAAAAAAGAATGTATGTTTACAGGATCCCAGTTTTATTTTGTTTGCCAAAGACGACAGGTGGCGTTTCGTTAAAACGTAAAACTATATAAAAAATACATCCCGTATAGTTCAGTCCCTCCACGTAATAGATCTCTCATATTGGCGAGGTTAATGAAATAGTCGTGTGTCAGCGGAATAAAACGACATAATTATTCAAGTAAATACAATAAGGAGATGCATTATTAAACCGTATGATTGACAATGAGACAACTATCCACCAAAGTTCAAATAAAGTCGATGTAATTAAGCAAGTATAGGCAACTTACGGCCTTCAACAATGAGAATACCTAATACAATATATAGTCGTCTATAAAAGGCTACATCATTACTTGAAAACCCAGGTACTAGTAATAAACAATTTCTGTGGGATAGGCCTAGGGCTGACAGATATAAATATATATTAATATACACGCCAACTGAACTATAATTCTTGTCACGAAGCTTAAGAATTGCCGCTACCTGATTTTTCGTTCTATAAAAATTTTCAACCAAAAATACCAAAATGTTCCCCTATCCCTCTCAACTGCTGCTCAACGCCCAGTACTCTCGATAAGATCCCTAACCGGTGCCAGATTTCCTTATAGCCCGGCAACCCGACCAAATCTAATATTTTGCGATTGGATCGTTTATTTACCGAGTTGATTCACGATGTTAATCAATAAAGCAAAATTTTTTGAAATTTGCATTTCATTTTAAAATAATTTGCAATGAGTTGGTAACAATATAGATATTTCCCGCCCATGGATATGTCAAGAAATGACGCTATTGCCAAACCATATTGTATCCCGCCTGGTGAGCCAGGGTCCCAGGCTACCCTTTTACTCTTCAAAATGACCCAAGACATACCCCCCCGGGCCAAACCCCAAATCATGTGCAAAGATTATCATGGTGAAATATAATTAGGGTAAGCATATGAAGCATACATTTAGTCAAATATTTGCACCCGAGAATACTGATATTAGTATGAATGTTCCAGCTCCGTCTCATATTTCATGTATTTCGTTTAATTTTGACCCGGTCAAATATTAAGAAGAAATATCCTGCCAAGTGACAGTAATATATTTGCAAAGTTGATAAGGAAGCCAATTCCAGCGACACTTCTGTATATACCTTAATACCGTGAGAAAGTGACACACCCTCCCAGGTTTGGTGACAAGTACAGTAAATATAATGTTTATTCGAGGTCACCTCTATATAAAACTGAGTCCCTGGTAGACATGCCATATAAAACAAACACTATGTTTTATGTCTATTTGTTTTCTATTATATGAATGTGCTGTATATAATTGATTTAAATTAGTTAGGTATATATTCCAGATGGAGGTGCTCCTACTTACAGAAGAAGAAACCGAGCGCCATCTGTCGTGACGTCATAATAATAGTTAGCATAATACAACGACAACATTTAAGACATTGACATTTCACGAATCGACAAGTTACAAGTTACAAAACATCAATATACAAAATGACAATTTACCGATAAAGAATTTTGAAATCACAGTTACAAGTTACAAATTGACAATTTACGAATTATCAATTTTGAAATTACATATACAAGTTACAAATTGACAATTTACGAATTAACAATTTTGAAATTACAAATATACAAGTTGCGAATTGACAATTTACGCATTATGAATTATGAAATTACACAACTACAAGTTACAAATTGACAAGTTACGAATTAAGAATTTTGACCCCGTTGGCTTTCCAGAATAGTAGCTACGACGTACCCATACAGATACAGAAATGTTGCGAGGTAGATGCAGAATAAACCATGCGTAAACTTTCTGCAACTGAAAATTTTACAGCACCTTTGTGAATAAGGTCACGTCGTCAGTCGTAAATGATGCGATCACTAGGACAAACCAAGCCTAACGAAATAGTACAATTGCTTAGATTCATCAGAATTATTCGTTACCCCACAGTGTATAAAATCACAACTTTGTATAAATGTATTCCTTGTATTAAGATATCAGGAAAGCCTTACAGAGCACCTAATCCGCAATCACTGCATTAAGACTAAATTAACAGAATTCAGCCTTCACGATTAACTTCGAGTACACAAGCCCGAAGCTCAATTTTTTGGAAATTTTAATTGGATTTTGTTGGCATGTAAAGAAAATTTTACAAGTCTGAAAGCAACTTTACAAGCCAATGCCGTAAGACTTGTGGTTAAGCGTGAGGACTGCATACTCCTTATTCGGTAACTGGTGTTGATATCCAAGGAAAAAGGAAAACAACGTTGTAAACTATGTCAAAACTTTACCTTATCCTTACTTGAGATGAATATTTTTTTATTATCCTAAAAAAGCTTGCAACACGCGTTCTATAGTGATCCAAAGTCCCTAAGCTGTCATTTGATACCACAATTACCTAAATATTGTTCTTGTTGACAAAGTTAGAGCTACGCATAGAAACTATTTTGTTTTCAAATATGTAGTACTACTTTCTGACCGGGCCTGCAATAGTGGTTCTACATATTAAAAGCTACACTAGGAAAATCGTGTGTTTCTAAAGAAAAAAATACAATACAATAGCTTTGAATTTGGAGAAATTTCAAACAATTGTCCTACACCATACACTTCTACAGTACTGATATTAAATATCCTGTGCCGCTAGCTCCAGCGCACCAGTTATTATATTGCCGTCGACTTGACACCAATCAAAATTAGAACACAACATTGACATGAGATTTGCACGTTATCAGACGTCATTCCGTGAATTCTACCATGCTGCTGCATCCGAAAGAAAAAACTAACAATTTATACAAATAGGAAACATACAGTACAAGTACACAATGATTTAAATCGCACAACGTAGAAAGTAGCAGTTGTGTATAAAGATTTAGTTCGCGGGAAATATAAACTGATTCGAAGCGCTGTTATTAGGACTAAAACACGAATTACCAATCTTTCAATTATGAAGATTTACCTTTTGGAAATGCGTAGCAAAAACTGATGCAGTATGCAAACTCCATACTGTCACATCGTTACTATTTTATCTAGTGTTTCAATGCTAAGAAATTTTAATTCAACTGGCAAAACTTTTTTTCTATTTTTTTTTTAATTTTTGTTCGTTTTAAATGTTCGAAGTATAGAATAAAACCTGTTAATATACTCACGTCCTCTGTCATGTGTTGATATTGGTACTGGTGCTGGTATTTTTAGATCCTCAGGCCCTATCAATTAGATATTATACATTAGATTTTAAAATCCTTTCTCAACAGCTATACAAAACTAGACAAAGCGATGTCCCGCACTCCACTCTGAAGTAACTGTATCATAACAAAGTTGATGTAGAACTTTCCTTGAGATATTATTATCTCTGGGAGACACATTTGATGTTTCCGCAGATGCAAAGTGTTATTTTAAAATAACTTTAACATTTAACCGCTTATACACCAAAAATGAGAAAGTTCAACTATCTCCAAAATTGGCTAAAAGAGCAAATACTATTGCGAACCCAATGAAAGTTTTCCACAGTGCCATCTCTATCTGACCAAGGTATTTAAACTTTTGTAAGTTCACCTCTCCTATAGTATTGAATAAATACAAAAGTAAAAAATTTATCTTATATATATAGAAAAAAAATACTTTTTTTATAATCATTAACTGCCTGTGATGATGTATGTATTTAATATTAATAATATATCTAGTAATCTTTTCAATATAAACCCTGTTTTAATCATAAACATTTGATTTCTAACAAAATTTTAAGTAATGTACCCATTGAAATTTGCATTTTTTTGTTTTTGTTTAGATGTAAAATAAATTTAAGTAGGTCTTAATTTGAACATCATAATTTTTCAAGTTTTTATTTGTCAAACATAGAAAAAAAAACATATTTAAAGTTTTGTCAGAAATCAACTTTTATTAATCATGTTAATGTTTAATCACTGGTTACATTCATCAAATTGAAATTATATTATTAATATTGAATAAATACAACATCACATGCAGTTTTGAGTATAAAACATGTCTTTTCGTCTATTTAGAAGATTTTTTTTTTACTCCGGTAAATTAATCAATGAGTGATAGATTTCTCTAAGAAGAAATTTAAAGGTTCCAGTAAATAAACTACACAGAGAACAATACTCAATAGCCATTCTATTTATTCACTAGGACAGGTGAACTTACAAAAGTTTAAATACCTTGATCAGATAGAGATGGCATTGTTGAAAACTTTCATTGGGTTCGCAATAATAATGTGTTTCTCGTTTTTTATATAGATTAGACCGTTGGTTTTCCGTTTGAATGGTTTTACACTAGTCATATTTTTGGGCCCTTTATAGCTTACTGTTTGTTGTGAGCCACAGCTCCGTGTTGAAGACCGTACTTTGAATTATAATGATTTTTGCTTTATAAATAATTAAATTGTGACTTGGATGGAGAGTTGTCTCATTGGCACTCATACCACATCTTCTTATATCTATAAACGTATATCGCTATTCAATGGTAGGAAATCGATAGAGAAAAAGCAAATCGTGGTTTATACAAACTAAAATCTAGGGAAACACCTCAACTATAAGAGGAAAACAACTAATGCCAACGTTTCATAGAAACGGACTATTTGATAACAAATAACATATTTCTGATTATTCATTAAAATCAGCGAAGACCTTGTTTAACAGCAGGGAAACTACTACTGAAGGTCTTAAAATCACCTTACTTGGTATCATGAAAACAAATTAAACAAAACTACAGAAACATACCAGGCGGTGGTGGCTGTGTCATTTGGCTCTGTCCTGTCCTATGGTTCTTATATCTATAATGGCATACTCCATTCTGATAATCACATATAGCCTCCCAGTAATATGGCACTGAATTTTGTATTCTTGCAAATTCACCTACAACAATGAAACTAGTATTAAATAAAAGAATAATCTATTTCTCTAATTAATTTTAGTAGGCTCCAAAGATCAACTCCAAATTATTCAGAATAAAAAAAAAATATTTTAATGTATTTTTTTTTGCATGATGATATTGTGTTCTTTTATATGGTCCTTGTGTTTTAGGTCTGTTCGAATCAGTCTTTCTGGACCATGTTGTCTGTGCCTGTTCGAATATGTTTGTCTGGACCTTGTGTTTTGTGCCTGCATGTTCGAAACGGTTTTTTATATTATGTGCCCGTTCGATTCAGACTGTTTGGACCATATATTTTGTAGCAGTTAGAATTAGTCTGTCTGGACCATATTGTTTGTGCCTGTTCATGTCTTCTCAGGTCTGGACTCTTTATTTTTGCAAAGTGCCTGTTCAAATCGGTATGTCTGGACAGTATGTTATACATGTATGTCTGTTCGAATCCGCCTGTCTTGACCATATGTTTTGTAGCAGTTTGAATCGGTCTGTCATGACTATATATGTGTGTCTGTACAAATCTGTTTGTTGGGACCATGTCCTTTGTTCTTGTTTATTTCGGTCTGTCTAGACCATTAATTTTAAGCCTGTTTAGATTTATCTGTTTCTACGGGGCGCTGAATGGGGCTCTTGTGGTTTTGTACTCGAAATTCAATTTTGTATGGACAAAAGTGAGTTTTGTTCAACAAAAATGAGTTCAGTTTAACAAAATTTGTAGCTTACTTAAGTTACTACAAATTTAAAATTTTGTCATACAAAATTATCTTTCAGTGGACAAAAGTTACTTCTGTCATGACAAAATTCATTTTTGTAACACAGACTTTACTTTTGTTACCTTATTTAAAAATTGTGCGACAAAAGTCAATTTTGTATGCAAATATGTTGACTTTTGTGAGACAAAATAGAATTTTGTGAGACAAAATAGAATTTTGTGAGACAAAATAGAATTTTGTGAGACATAATTGACTTTTGTGAGACAAAGTTGACATTTGTGAGGCAAAATTGACTTTTGTGAGACAATATTGACATTTGTGAGACAAAATTGACTTTTGTGAGACAAAATTGACTTTTGTGAGACAAAATTGACTTTTGTGAGACAAAATTGACTTTTGTGAGACAAAATTGACTTTTGTGAGACAAAATTGAATTTTGTCTCACAGAATTGATTTTTTTTGTCTCACAAAATTGAGTTTTGTCTCACAAAAGTCAATTTTGTCTCACAAAAATCAATTTTGTCTCACAACAGTCAAATTTGTCTCACAAAAGTCAATTTTGTCTCACAAAAGTCAATTTTATCTCATAAAAGTCAAATTTGTCTCACAAAAGTCAATTTTGTCTCACACAATTGACTTTTGTGTTTTACTTTCCTTATCAGGTAACAATTAAGTCAATTTTGTATGCAAATAAATTTATATTTGCATACCTTTTTGACAAAATTGACTTTTGTCATCAAAAAAATAAATTTTATCTACAAAAATGAATTTTGTCTACAAAAATGAATTTTGTCTTCAAAAATGAATTTTGTCTACAAAAATGAATTTTGTCTACAAAAATGAATTTTGTCATCACAAAATTGAACTTCTCATAAAACAAATCTGTATCACATAGTTTTGTAAGACAAAAATGATTTTGTTATGACAGAATTGAATTTTGTACAAAACCACAAGAGTCCCATTCGGCGCCCCGTAGTTTCGGCTCCGTAGTTTCTGTCTTGACCATGTGTGTTGAGCCTGTTTTAATCGGTCTGTCTGGACCATATTAATGTGTTGCTGTTCAAATCGGTCTGTCTGGACCATTTATTTGTTGCTGTTTAAATCAGTCTGTCTGGACCATATTAATGTGTTGCTGTTCAAATCGGTCTGTCTGGACCATTTATTTGTTGCTGTTTAAATCGGTTTGTCTGGACCATATTAATGTGTTGCTGTTCAAATCGGTCTGTCTGGACCATTTATTTGTTGCTATTCAAATCGGTCTGTCTGGACCATTTATTTGTTGCTGTTAAAATCTGTCTATCTGGACCATTTATTTGTTGCTGTTCAAATCGGTCTATCTGGACCATTTATTTGTTGCTGTTCAAATCGGTCTGTCTTGACATTATGTATAGTGACAACTAACATTCAAATCGGTCTGTCTGGACCATTTATTTGTTGCTGTTCAAATCGGTCTATCTGGAACATTTGTTTGTTGCTGTTCACTCGGTCCGTCTTGACATTGTGTATAGTTACAACTAACATTCAAATCGGTCCGTCATGACATTGTGTATAGTGACAACTAACATTCAAATCGGTCTGTCTTGACATTGTGTATAGTGACAACTAACATTCAAATCGGTCCGTCTTGACATTGTGTATAGTGACAACTAACATTCAAATCGGTCCGTCTTGACATTGTGTATAGTGACAACTAACATTCAAATCGGTCCGTCTTGACATTGTGTATAATGACAACAAACATTCAAATCGGTCTGTCTTGACATTGTGTATTGTGACAACTAACATTCAGATCGGTCTGTCTTGACATTGTGTATAGTGACAACTAATATTCAAATCGGTCTGTCTTGACATTGTGTAAAGTGACAACTAACATTCAAATCGGTCCGTCTTGACATTGTGTATAGTGACAACTAACATTCAAATCGGTCCGTCATGACATTGTGTATAGTGACAACTAACATTCAAATCGGTCTGTCTTGACATTGTGTATAGTGACAACTAACATTCAAATCGGTCCGTCTTGACATTCTGTATAGTGACAACTAACATTCAGATCGGTCTGTCTTGACATTGTGTATACAGTATAGTGACAACTAACATTTAAATCGTTCTGTCTTGACATTGTGTATAGTGACAACTAACATTCAAATTGGTCCGTCTTGACATTGTGTATAGTGACAACTAACATTCAAATCGGTCTGTCTTGACATTGTGTATAGTGACAACTAACATTCAAATCGGTCTGTCTTGACATTGTGTATAGTGACAACTAACATTCAAATCGGTCTGTCTTGACATTGTGTATAGTGACAACTAACATTCAAATCGGTCTGTCTGGAACATTTATTTGTTGCTGTTCAAATCGGTCTATCTGGAACATTTGTTTGTTGCTGTTCAAATCAGTCCGTCTTGACATTGTGTATAGTTACAACTAACATTCAAATCGGTCCGTCATGACATTGTGTATAGTGACAACTAACATTCAAATCGGTCTGTCTTGACATTGTGTATAGTGACAACTAACATTCAAATCGGTCTGTCTTGACATTGTGTATAGTGACAACTAACATTCAAATCGGTCCGTCTTGACATTTTGTATAGTGACAACTAACATTCAAATCGGTCCGTTTTGACATTGTGTATAATGACAACAAACATTCAAATCGGTCTGTCTTGACATTGTGTATTGTGACAACTAACATTCAGATCGGTCTGTCTTGACATAGTGTATAGTGAAAACTAACATTCAAATCGGTCTGTCTTGACATTGTGTATTGTGACAACTAACATTCAGATCGGTCTGTCTTGACATTGTGTATAGTGACAACTAATATTCAGATCGGTCTGTCTTGACATAGTGTATAGTGAAAACTAACATTCAAATCGGTCTGTCTTGACATTGTGTATTGTGACAACTAACATTCAGATCGGTCTGTCTTGACATTGTGTATAGTGACAACTAATATTCAAATCGGTCTGTCTTGACATTGTGTATAGTGACAACTAACATTCAAATCGGTCCGTCTTGACATTGTGTATAGTGACAACTAACATTCAAATCGGTCCGTCATGACATAGTGTATAGTGAAAACTAACATTCAAATCGGTCTGTCTTGACATTGTGTATTGTGACAACTAACATTCAGATCGGTCTGTCTTGACATTGTGTATAGTGACAACTAATATTCAAATCGGTCTGTCTTGACATTGTGTATAGTGACAACTAACATTCAAATCGGTCCGTCTTGACATTGTGTATAGTGACAACTAACATTCAAATCGGTCCGTCATGACATTGTGTATAGTGACAACAAACATTCAAATCGGTCTGTCTTGACATTGTGTATTGTGACAACTAACATTCAGATCGGTCTGTCTTGACATAGTGTATAGTGAAAACTAACATTCAAATCGGTCTGTCTTGACATTGTGTATTGTGACAACTAACATTCAGATCGGTCTGTCTTGACATTGTGTATAGTGACAACTAATATTCAAATCGGTCTGTCTTGACATTGTGTATAGTGACAACTAACATTCAAATCGGTCCGTCTTGACATTGTGTATAGTGACAACTAACATTCAAATCGGTCCGTCATGACATTGTGTATAGTGACAACTAACATTCAAATCGGTCTGTCTTGACATTGTGTATAGTGACAACTAACATTCAAATCGGTCCGTCTTGACATTGTGTATAGTGACAACTAATATTCAGATCGGTCTGTCTTGACATTGTGTATAGTGACAACTAACATTTAAATCGGTCTGTCTTGACATTGTGTATGGTGACAACTAACATTCAAATCGGTCCGTCTTGACATTGTGTATAGTGACAACTAACATTCAGATCGGTCTGTCTTGACATTGTGTATAGTGACAACTAACATTTAAATCGGTCTGTCTTGACATTGTGTATAGTGACAACTAACATTCAAATTGGTCCGTCTTGACATTCTGTATAGTGACAACTAACATTCAAATCGGTCTGTCTTGACATTGTGTATAGTGACAACTAACATTCAAATCGGTCTGTCTTGACATTGTGTATAGTGACAACTAACATTCAAATCGGTCTGTCTTGACCATTCGTTTTGTGTCTGTTTTAATTAGTCTGTCTGGACTATGCTTTTGTTTCTGTTCGAATCTATCTGTGCGGGCTATTGGGTTTGGTTTTTATCATGTCTTTGCTGTAAAAATCAATTGTTTTGTTGTCTGAGCCAAGTGTTAGTTGTCTGGTTTATGCTCTTTATGCTTGTTCGAATTATTCTGTCTGGCCAATGTGTTTTGGTTTTAACCATGGTTTATGCTATCTGAACCATGTGTTTTGGTCTGGCCATGAGTTTTGTTGTCTGAACCATGTGTTTTAATGTCTGGCCATATGTTTAGCTGTCGTCTGAACCATGTGTTTTGTTGTGGCCAATGAGTTTTGTTGTCTGAACAATGTGTTTTAATGTCTGGCCATATGTCTAGCTGTCGTATGAACCATGTGTTTTGTTGTCTGGACTATGTGTTTGTTGTCTAGATTACGCGGTTTATGCTTATTCGAATCAGTCTGTCTGAACCCTGCGTTTTGGTTTGGACCATGGGTTTTGCTGTCTAAACTATGTGTTTTTTAATGTCTGGACCATGTGCTTTGGTCTGGCAGTGGCCATATGTCTAGCTGTCGTCTGAACTATGCGTTTTGTTGTCTGGACCATGAGTTTTGTTTTCTGAACCATGTGTTTGTTGTCTGGATTACGCGGTTTATGCTTATTCGAATCAGTCTGTCTGAACCCTGCGTTTTGGTTTGGACCATGGGTTTTGCTGTCTAAACTATGTGTTTTTTAATGTCTGGACCATGTGCTTTGGTCTGGCAGTGGCCATATGTCTAGTTGTCGTCTTAACCATGTGTTTTGTTGTCTGAACTATGAGTTTTGTTGTCTGAACCATGTGTTTGTTGTTTAGATTATGTGTTTTATGCTTTTTCGAATCGGTCTGTCTTGACCATGTGTTTTGGTTTTGACCATGGGTATTGCTGTCTGAACCATGTGTTTTTATTGTCTGGACCATGGTTTTTTTCTGTATGAACCATGTGTTGTAATGTCTGGACCATATGTTTTGATCTTGCCATATGTTTAACTGTCCTCTTAACCATGTGTTCTTTTGTCTGGACCATCCGTTTTGTTGTCTGAACCATGTGTTTGTTATCTGGATTACGCACTTTATGCTTATTCGAATCGTACTGTCTGGCCCATGTGTTTTGGTTTTGACTATGGTTTTCTAGTCTGAACCATGTGTTTAAATGTCTGGCCATATGTCTAGCTGTCGTCTGAACTATGCGTTTTGTTGTCTGGACCATGAGTTTTGTTTTCTGAACCATGTGTTTGTTGTCTGGATTACGCAGTTTATGCTTGTTCGAATCAGTCTGTCTGAACCCTGTGTTTTGGTTTGGACCATGGGTTTTGCTATCTAAACTATGTGTTTTTTAATGTCTGGACCATGTGTTTTGGTCTGGCAGTGGCCGTATGTTTAGCTGTCGTCTGAACCATGAGTTTTCAGTTTTGTTGTCTGGACCATGTGTTTTGTTGTCTGGACTATGAGTTGTGTTGTCTGGACCATGTGTTTTATTGTCAAACGTCGTTAATTTTGTTCTGTTAGTCTCTTTCAGGAGTTGAGTATTAGCGATTGTTTTGGTCTATGGTGTTCTCTCAATAACTTAGGCCAAATAAAAATATATGTGTGGTTCCAGTTACCCTACCTACCCTACTTTTTTTAGTCTTTAAATTAGCCTACCCTAAAGATTGTCATTTTTCATTAAACACTGTAAAAGTCAGAATGATGCTCCCATAGACTCAATGTAAAAAAAAAAAATTAAATAAAAAAAAATGCCTACCTACCTTCCCTAACTTTTTTTCAGATGTAACTGGAACCACACATACTTTTTTATTTGGCCTCATTCAACATGATCATTGCTAAAAGTGATGTTAGTATGACACATTGTAATGTATAATAAAATTTTCTAAAAGCAGAGAATGAATAATGCGTACTTTCCGTTGTTTCTCTTTTCCACCTTGCTTCCACAATAATTGCACAAATCACGACTAAAAGTGTTATCATAGCAACACGTGCCATGTTGGTTGACTGTCTCTAGGTACGGTCGTGATGGTATTGTCTGAAAAATAGAGGATACAAATTTCAAATAATACGTACTATAAGTAGTTTTCGAATTTTGGTACGAGTAAATAAAATACTTCATAAAGCAGGTATCATTTTTCTCCGGACTTCGAAGCTTGTTAGCGCAGGGTGTAGTTTTAAGTCGTTATGAACTTATCACGGCTAATTAACCCGTTATAACGACTTAGACCCCGTTCACAGTTAGCAATTTTTTTTAATCGATCTAATTTGAATCGATCTAAATAAAACCAGTGAGTTACTGTCACTACAATTAAAAACGCAATCGATCTAACCTTTTTACCCGTAAAACATTGTGTATAAATAGAATTGATTTATTAAATTCATCTATTAATACTCTGACACACACACTTGAAAAAAAGGATAAAGTTATTGTTTCTCCTGAATCAGAAGTTAACAGTTTGGTACAGTCAGGTGTTATTGCCGATTTCTTTAATTTTGAAAAAAATATCTGTAGTAACAAAGTAACAACACGACGAAATATTGCGGTTCCTGAAAAGAAAAAAAATCATCATAAGAAACAGTCTTCACGCCGGTAAAATTGCTCTTGGGCCTGTAAAAATCAGACCTACAGGCCAACAGAATCTAACTAAAAATTATCAAAAATTGAGCTGCGGGCCTGTAGATTTAGCAGTTCAGCATGAAGACTGAAGAAAAGAAGACACAGATTTCGCAAATCTCTGCGATGGCAAAGACAAAATGTTTTCAGTTTGTTTTAAATGTCTGTAAACAGGGAAATATGGGTTAGGCCTAAAAAAAAAAGATATGTGTTTCTGGTAACATCATTTTGAAAAATAGGGTCGGTAGGTCGGAATTCTTTTTTTTTCTCTTGACATCGTAAATGAAATCCGGAAAATTATCATGTTTTTTCCAAGTCCGGATCCGTAATTAGTTTCAAAAACCGGAAGTGTGCCATTTGCAATGTTTTTGAAGCACCTGCTGTGCAAATTTCTTGGATTTTAACCTATTTGGAATACCTTTTGACATTAATAAAATGTTTTACTGGTTTTCTATGCAAGAGGAAGCAAGAGAGAAAAAATATTATGTCATCTATCAGAAGCCCGTGTCAAAAACAGGGTCGGTTGATAAATTTTTTTTTTTTTTGGAAGATCCAATAAAAAAGTTAGTGTCGGGGCTAAAAAAACAGGGTCGGTCGGGTTACCGGAAAAAAGTAAAATCACAAAAATTCGGAAAGTCCATAATCACATGGCAAAATCAAATAACAAAACGCATCAAAAACGAATGGACAAGAACTGTCATATTCCTGACTTGGTACAGGCATTTTCAAATGTAGAAAATGGTGGATTGAACCTGGTTTTATAGCTAGCTAAACCTCTCACTTGTATGACAGTCGCATCAAATTCCATTATATAGTCACCGATGCGTGAACAAAACAAACAGACATAATAGGTAAAAATGTCAAAAATAGGGGTACAGCAGTCAACATTGTGTTATCATCTTAATCACTATAAAAACAACAAATGTGACGAAGAAGCACAAAAAGGCATACATCAAATTAACATCCTCATTTTGATTATATTATACGATTATATTTGTCTATGTAAAATGCACCCATCAAGGAAGGAGGGTATGGGTACTGGTGTAAAATTGCGCGTTTGAAATTCGCACAGGTAGACATGAAATAATTTTGTCGTTCAAAGTATGTCGGGATGCATAAATACAGTCACGCAAAATAGATATAACAAACACTGACTTAGCAGTTAAAGTAATAATAATAAATAAAATAATAGTGTGGTTCAAAGTATGACGTGATACATAAGTACAGAGTCACGTAAAATGTATATCACAAAACAAGGGGTTGGTTAACAGTAAAAGTAATATTAATGAATAAAATAATTTTGTCATTCAAAGTATGACAAGATACATAGGTACAGAGTCACATCATAAAATAATTTTGTCATTCAAAGTATGACAAGATACATAGGTACAGAGTCACATCATAAAATAATTTTGTCGTTCAAAGTATGATGGGATACATAAGCACAGAGATACGTCAAAAGGATATCTCAAAAAACAGACAACAGTAAAAGTAATATTAATAAAGACAAATAAAAGAATAATATAACACGTAATTAAGATGATAAACAACGTCAGTACGCAAAATCTATACTTCAAGACCATCGTGTATTATTTGTGAAGTTGATACGGAATATTTATCAACAAGTTCTGGGTACCTTCCGATGAACTTTTTTAGAAAAAGGACGAGACGTTCTTTGACATACCCCTGGTTCATCAACTTTCTGCTCAGACACTGGTGACGTTTTACAAAGTCTGAGTAGGAGCTGCAAGCTCTTGAATACCGAATAAGTTGGGAAATGTATATTCCATATGCAGGTGAAGTTGGTATGTTGCTACTAAGGTGGGGGAAATTGATAATTTCAAAATCAAAATCGTCTCGTTTGTCATAGATTCTGGTACTAAGATGACTGTGTATGTCAAATTCGAGGTATAAGTCTAAAAATGAGGCGGATGAAGCCGTGTCTGTTGTCTCTTTAATTTCTAGTTCTGGTGGATATATTAATGGAACCCAATCAGAAAAGTTAGGATTGTTAATGGAAAGAACATCATCAATATATCTGAAAGTGAAATTAAATAACCTGGCTTCTTTGATCTTCTTGTTTTTGACAAGTGTCTGAAGGAACTCAGATTCATATGAAAACAAGAAGAGGTCAGCAAGGAGAGGCGCGCAGTTCGTTCCCATAGGAATGCCGACAGTTTGTTGAAAAAGTCTACCTCCAAACTCAACAAACGCGGATCTTTTTTTTCTCGGCCTTAAACAAACGAACCTCTGAGATAGTTTTGGCGCTGTACATGCGCATACGTTATTTTCGATTCAATCGTACTAGTTTAAACCGATCTCTGCTTTCACATTTAAAGTAAGATCGGTTTACTTTAGATCGATTAAAACTAAACTACCTCTTTTGGTGTTTTAGTTTAGACCGATTGAAGATCAATTCAAAGCGTTCACATTGGCCCTTTAATCGATCTAAAGTGAACCGGTCTAGTTTAAATCGATAAAAATGTCCTAGTGTGAACGGGGTCTTAGCTGACTAGTTATACTGTCTTAGCTTAACTTGCTTTAACGGTTTAACACTTACAGTGGTTGGCAAGGCTTTGAGAAATCGACTAAACATTTGGTTCACTAAACTTGTACTTAACTGGACCTAATCAATGTTAACTGGACTTTGCCCAATGTCCAGCGACTTTGGGAAAGACTACTACTTAGATATATAATAAAGAAGATGTGGTATGATTGTCAATGTCACAATGAGACATCTTTTCACAAAAAATCAAATGACACAGAAATTAACAACTATAGATCACCGTACGGCCTTCAACAATGAGCAAAACCCATACCGCATAGTCAGCTATAAATTAAAAGGCCCCGAAATGACAAATGTAAAACAATTCAAACGAGAAAACTAACGGCCTAATTTAAATACAATAAATGAACGAAAAACAAATATGTAACACAGCAACAAAACCGACAACCACTGAATTACAGGCTCCTGACTTGCGACAGGCATATATACATACAGAATATGGTGTGGTTATACATGTAAGCGGGATCCCAACCCCTCCCCATAACCTGGGACAGTGGTGTAACAGTACAACATAAGAACAAACTATAATAAACAGCTGCGCCACGAGCGCATGATACACCCGTTATCTTGTGTGTGAAGTTTTATGCAATAATCATAAATAGTTTATGAGATACGGCACGACATGTGAAAATCCTCCCTAAAATTTTTAACAAAAAACTCAATAACTCTAAAATAAAATTTTGAATCATCACCAAAAAGTATACAGATCTTACTAAGATTAATATAAATAAGAAGTGTGTAAAGTTTTCAGCAATAATCATAAATCATTTTTGAGATACGGTGTGACATTTGAATCCCCCACTTTTTTTTACAAAAAAACTCAATAAGTCTAAAATAAAATTTTGAATCATCAACAAAAACAATACAGATTTGTATACCATAATGTTGAAAAAGGCTTTACTCAGATGGATACAAATAGAAATACATCCAACAAAAACACAAAAAACAAAAATCTTATTTTCACCAAAAAGTATACAGATCGTTTGACCATAATAAGGAACAACTGTATTCAGTTTCATGAAATTTTGGTAAGTTGTTCACAAGTTATGGTGCGACATGTTTAAGACGAACAGACAGATAGACAGTCTTCACACTTAACCACAAGTCCTACAGCCATGGCTTGTAAAATTGCTTTCTGGCTTGTGAAATTCTTCTCTACATGCCAACAGAACCCAACTAAAAATTTTGTAAAATTGAGCTTCGGGCTTGTGGATTCAAAAGTTTATCGTGAAGACTGGATAGGCGGAAGGACGGACAGACGGAAGCCAGACATTTGTATACCATAATAGGTCCCGTCAAAATTTTGACGTGCGTATAACACATTTGTATGCCATAATGTTAATAAGGCTTAAATCATCAGATGGATACAAATAGAAATACATCCAACAAAAACACAGAGTGGACGTCGCCGGGTACTTGTATATCCAAACAACAAAAAGACAATAAGTACAGATCTGAGAATACTGAAAGCTAGTTCAAAGCCAATAACTAATAAAAAAAAAAATCATGCATCTAAGACTAAACTTGGATAGTTCGTTATATCTATTGCTAAGTCGAGCATTTGAAATTGTTGTGCAAAAGGATTTTGATAATAAAAAGTACATTGACTAAAGCAGAATAAAAAACTCGTCCTGCGTATTTTTCGATAGAACCATCAAACTTCGATAGGAAAACTGACAATCTTAGCCAATTATTACAATACAATACAATACAAATATGTTTATTATAGTGACATTGTGTATAACAAATTATGTACAATATTGAAATATTAATGAACAATGTATGAACGTGCGTGTTCTTGTGTATCATAATTTCATGCGTTTTTTAGACTAGACCACATTTAATTTGCCATTGACTGAGATGACCTCTGAAGAGTGATGACAGTCTTACTCTTAGTCCAGTGGAGGATCCAGAAATTTTCACAAGTGGGATCCCATACACCTTATCGCTATTTGTCCGCCATTAGGCATTACTAGATATCACACAGGTTCCCGTAAACTTTTGTCGTCACTAAACAAAATATCTGACGCCACAATGGAAAAGTGATTGTTGTATGCGTCAAAAGCTCAAGCGGTTGGGTCAGCCGGGATCAGCGATAAGGTATATTGACTGCCTAAAGCTAAGAGGGGGTCCGCTCCAGTTTAGCTGCGGAACTGTAGCTCATAGGTACTTTTGATATTTTTTGACAATTTGCGGACCATATTATATATCTGCAAAATCACTAAATTTTTAATTTATAATAAGGACCATGAAAAGCTACGGTCGGGTTCCGCAGCTGGCTCAAGTCATGCTTCGTTGATTCCTTTAAAACCAACCAATGACAATGTTTAATTCCCGTAACCTATATATATAGGTCCTTATGTCTATGATACTAGACCAGGTATAGACTTCTAGCTTTTAAATTTGCGGCAACCTTCATTAAATAATGGTTGCGTCAAGTTTGTAGCAAATGTTTGCTGCAAAACTTGCGGCAATGTTTGCTGCAAACTTGCTGCAAATGTTTGTCGCAGGGTTTATTTTTCGGTAAGGGTTACAGGTGGATTTAAGCCAAGGTGTCATAGCAAAAAAATATAACAACCTTTCAAGACGTCATAATTATTTGATCAATGCATTTGAATGGGGACATAAAGTTGGAACAACCCCCCTTTATCCTGGGTTGGGACCACCCCCTTTTTAAAATGACTGGATCTGCCCCTGGGCAATGTAAATTGTACACGGAGACTTTAATATTTACAAGGGAGACAGCGACACATACAGACATTGACAGAATACAGAAAACTGGCACACTTCTTCATTCAAAAGTTAAGAGACCCCCCCCCCCCTTTTTTGAAAGGAGTTTTGTATTTTATCTTCAACGAGACGAGTACCCAGGTACATTTGATTTTACACAATACCTGTTTTGCAAATATATCCGAGACCTATAGTACAGTGCATTCAAACCTCCTGCATTTTGATGTCGTTTATGGCGTTTGTTTATCAAGTGAAGTAAATGTAAGTGCAAAGACGTCGGTCAGATTAAATGACGTCAGAACTGTAACTGTGCAGCGAAACTACCTCCAATAAAGGAGAACTTCATATAGTTCGATTTACAGGGCTTCCAAAGTCGTTAAATCGCATTTTCAGATGCAGTTCATGCATACGTCATTGTTACGTACATGTCATAAATTAATATTCGATTACACGGCATATCAATTTTAACAGCTATAAGTTATCTCACAGTCGTTTGAATTTTAGTGATGAATAAACAAAACAAAATGAAAAAAGTCGTTAGATATATTAAATAAACAAAAACAAAAAAATGAAAAAAGTATATACATTTTTGTACCTAGCGACTTTTTTTCATTTTTTGTTTGTTTATTTATCACTGAAATTCAAACAACTGTGGTTATCTCTGAAAAGGGGGGTGGGGGGGGGGGGGGGGCACTTCCTATATTTATATACAAGAGGGGGAGGACAGGGGTAAGGGAGACAGGGAGAAAGGGGGTGGGAGAAAGGAGAAAGGGGGTAGGAGAAAGGAGAGGAAGGCTGGGAGAAAGGAGAAAAAGTTGGAGAAAGGAGAAAAAATAAAATATCTCTCCTTTTAAAAAAAATTCTAATATTTCAAGAAAAAATATCTCAAAAGGAGATGTTTTATTCTAATGGGAGAAAGGAGAACGGGGGTAGGAGAAAGGAGAAGAGGGGTGGGAGAAGGGAGAAGGGTACCCCCCTGTCCTCCCCCTCATACAAGGTGATAGAACCTGCTGCTGTAAGAGGTCACCTTTTCAAGCTTGAAAATATGTGAATAGGTCGGGAAAACTACCGGAAATATGTGATAAGGTCAGTAAACTTCCCATAACTTCTTCGTCTGTCATCTTTATCGGCTGTGTTTTATCAACCATTTTTCTCTTTTTAACACCGTCCCGGCTTTGGTATTCCACTCTTACATAACACTACGTTAAAGATGAAACACAAACAATATGGGAAAAGGTAACATTTTTAACCTACGCAATATATGAAAAGGTTAGTCCTATAACATATGACTTCGCATTCTTATTCAATTTTTAACGTTTTTATACTGATATTTTCATTTTTTATTTTTTTTGAATGCGAACGGGTGCTCGCATTGATAGTAAAAAAAAAATATCAGAACATTAAATAGAAATAGTAAATAATGCCCCCGAGGTCATATGTTATAGGACTAATGAAAAGGTATACATTTTTAAAATTTAAATTATATGAATAACAGAACCCCAGCGGCACCCGGCTATCATTAAAGTGAAGTGTCCCCCCCCCCCCCCCGAGTAAGTTATAACTTTTTTGCTGCCGGAGGAACACATGTTTCCACACCGGCTGTGCATATACATACATATGTCGATGTTTTAATTTCTGCAAGCTTCTCATCATTGCTGTATCTCTTTCAAATAAAATACTTAAGACTAAACAGTGTAATATTTTTCATCAATGCCCGTTAGTGCCCCAATTTAATGCCATTAGGGCGTGACGGCATCTATCAAATGACGTCATTGTTTGATATATGACATCACAAATGTCCAGCTGTCGTATTTTCCGGCACATGAAATGTATTTATATAAAACTAAAAAATATGTGTCTCCCTGTTTAACAACCTCATATATTCCCAACAACCTGGATACTGATTACTCATCAATTTTTACACCTGATATCAAGCTATGTGAAAAAAGGGAAAAGTCTGTGATGATCCTTATAACTGGAATAAACACTAGGGAGACAGCACCTCAATAACACAAATATTTTACAAATTATACCTTTAAAAAAAGTAAAATAACAAAAATACCGAACTCCGAGCAAAATTCAAAACTTTTCGTAATCAAAAGGCAAAATCAAAAGCTCAAACATATTGAACGAATGGATGACAACTGTCAAATTCCTTACTTGGTACAGGCATTTTCTTATGTAAAAAATGGTGAATTTATCAGACAGCTAATGCCACAGCAGGATGACTGAAATATCTTGGTATTTCTTGTTTTTATTCTAGTCATGCCACTTTCCATTTTGAAGAGCATAATGAAACCAAACAGATAATAACATGGTCATATCAGTGGAGAATGGATATCCCCTAAATCATCTCGTGCATAAAAGATAAAGCAATGCCGTTCGAATGCAACCAAATCTGCCATCAATCTACTCATCACCAATCGTGTACGTTGTGTATAACATATAAGACATCTATTTAATATTGAAAGTCTAAGGTGAAAGGTCCGAAGTCTGTTCACTATGGTACAGTCTGTACCGTTTAAAATATATAAATATGTATTTTGTCAATCAGCTTTTTATCTCTATAAAACTTCATAGGAGAATAAATACTTAAATTATAGTCGGGAATGGGTCAAACCAGTCTCCACACAGCACATTTCGAATTGATGTCTTTTTTCAAGTAAATATAAAAAGAAAATGTAATATGATTGCCAATGAGACTATCCACCATAGTTCAAATAAAATGGATGTAAGCAACTATAGGCTATCGTACGGCCTTCGACAATAAGAAAACCAATACTGCATGTATTGTCGGCTATAAAAATCCCTGACATGAAAAATATGACAATTCAATTGAGAAAACCAACAGCCTTATTTTTAACGAAAAAACAGATAAAGCAGACATGAACCAACGACAACCATTGAACTACAAGCCCCTGAATTGGGGCATGCACATGTAGAATATTGAATATATGGCAGTGTTAAACATGTTTGAAGGCGCCAACCTTCCCTAACATGGGACAGTGATGTAACGACACAACACAAGAACTAATTATGCAAACAATAAACGAAAAAAAGATACAAGAAACAGCAAAAAATTGCAACAACTCAATTACAGGCATGTATAGAATGTGGCAGGGTTTAACATATTGAATAAAGGTGCCAACCCCTCTAACCTGGGACAGTGGTGTAACATACAACATATATAAGAACAAACTATAAAAATCAGTTGAAAAGGGCTTAACTCATTAGATCAATACAAAACTGAAAAGCAGACGGACGGGACGTGGCAGAGTATACCAACATCACACATACCCGTTTTTTCACTGGCAGTTCTCCTTCATTTTTCGGGTCAGACCGACCACTTAATTTACAAAATCTATATATTGCATCAATTGTTCATTTTTTTCATCCCTATAATTTGCATGACCTATTCTACATTTGATTGGTTGATTGCTGTTAGCATAACGTCCGGTCACAATTATTTCATGCATACTTAGAACGAGAAACTATAAAAAACTATATAAGATGTAAGTTTTGCAAGTTGGGACAACAAGGATGGAGGGCGGACAATTTGAGAAGCCATAGGAAAACAGAGGTCTTTTTGGTATTCACCATTATACGTACTTTAAATTTGATAATAGGATTAATACAAAAATGAAAATAAAAGTCAATTTACAACCTGCAGTTAGAAATTGAGTTCGGATACCTATAATCCTCAGAGATGACAATTTAGCTATAATGGGTGGTGAGGGCAGCAGGATTTTTCTAGATATCATATTAATTTTGCTAAGCCGACTCAGTGTAGATTTCATTTTCCTGCACTTTCTTGGACAGAATTTACATCTTGGTAACTATACATGTAATTCATTATAGATATAAAAAGATGTGGTATGAGTGCCAATGAGACCACTCTCCATCCAAGTCAAAATTTGTAAACTGAAGTAAACCATTATAGGTCAAAGTACGGCCTTCAACACGAAGCATTGTACCGAACAACAAGCTACAAAGGGTCCCAATAATGATTAGTGTAAAACTATTCAAACAGGAAAACCAACGGTCTATATAAAAATCGAGAAACGAGAAACACTTATGAAACACATCAACAAACGACAACCACTGAACAACATGTTCCTGCATGACTTGGGACAGGTTCAAGCAAATGCAGCTGGTTTAAACGTTTTCACAGGCGCCAATCTTCATCCTAACCTGAAACAGCAGTCTAACATCACAACATTGAAAGACACACTATAAATATCAATTGAAATGGCTTAACTCAATCAAAAGACATATTAACACAAGTTGACATACACTGTATACAATGTAATTTAAATACAAAATAAATAAAATAAGGGATGAATAATTAAAGTTACAGTATTATACCGCTGTGAAATGTGAAACAATTTCAGAAAAACACAAAATAAGCTTGAACAAAAAATCCGCCATTTGCAAAAAAATCACGGGTAAATGAAAATAATTTTGTTGTTAGGTATACATGCACAGTTCAAATGGAGAAAGGAAATATGTATAAAAAATAAATAATTTTGAATGTATAACATTCAGACCATTTTAGTCTGTATTCCAAATTATTTAAAGCACAGTCAGAATTAGTAGAAAGTTCGCTGACTCCTTTAAAAGTATCTACTGTAACCATGGTAACGTAATCAAGGGAATAATGGAAAATTAAATGTTCTGTTATGTATCCTCAATGATATTGTTCAGGCTTGATTTTATTTAAAAACTTTGGTTTCTAAATTTTATCAATTTGATTCAATAGCATTACAACTTAAAAAAGATAATGTATATCCATTCATATCTAAATTGAATATAAATGACAAGTGGTGTACTTCAACTAGACATCAACACAACGACTCAATTTAACAAAAAAAACATAAACAGCTGGCAAACATATAATCTGTAATAATAGACTGGTTTAACATGTCAAGTCATATAATGTGTAATAATAGACTGGCTCAACATATCAAGTCATAAATGTGTAGGTCTGTAAAAGTATAAATAATAGACTGGCTTAACATGACGTCAAGTCAATAATGTGTAGGTCTGTAAAAGTATAAATAAAAACTGATATATACAATCAAACATATGCCATCAACACCCAATTTTTAATTATAATAATGAAAGACAATGTTATATAACATACATGTACAACTCTCTGGAGCATGCATATACCAACATGGGGCGGGGGTTGATTGTTTGTTATCATATTATTTTCTGTTTAAACCACGATCTGTATATATTTATTATCAATACACCTGCATGAAAATGCTGATATCTTTTTAAGAAAATTTTGTTAATTAAGTTTGGAAATCATTTCGAGTTGTATATGCCCGCTCCCTTAGGGAGCTACCATTTGATTTTTATGGGGGGCGGGGGGGAGGGGGCTAGGATGAAATATGAAAAAATAGGCAGGACAGGAGTTTTGAGTAATAAAAAGGCAGGATGAGACACATGCAAAAAAAAGGCAGGACCGAGCAGAGTGAAAAATAAAAAGGCAGGACAGAGATAACAACTAAAAACAATGCAGGACATTTTTTTTCATCCTGAAGGAAGTTCAAACTCTTATAACTCGAAAATAAACCGATAACGCCATGAAAAAATACCTAATTAAGAACAAACAGACAACATTGAAAACAAGATACTCAGAAACACGAACCCCACCAAAATACGGGATGTGATCGCTGGTACTCCGGAAGGGTAAGTTCATCCTATCACACTAGTGACACATGTTGTGTTGTTAATGTTCATGTACTAGGTTCATTTCCTACTAGAACACACCAGTGAAATCGCGGGCATATACAGCTTGTAAACTTCTGTAGGATGAATTTTTGTAAAAGATATTACAACTGGAGAATTTCATATAAGGTATCAAAAGCCCTCTCCCTTTTTTCCAGAGTCCGTTATGCGTTTCCTTTGTTAAATTCAATTATTTTGTTGTTGCTGGCCTTATACCACATTTATTCTTCCCCTTTGCTACAATTTTTTGGTAAAAGTCAAACTAAATTAAAATTTTACACCGCTTTAAACATGAAATAAATGAAACTGCTTATAGACCATTATTATTCTAATAAAATGTGCTTCTAGAACAATCCATCAGTGTTTTTCCTTTTGAGAGCCCAATTAAGATGCCAATGGTAGGATTTGAATCTCGTATAAATGACTAAAGCTCATTTGAGGGGTGGTCTGAGGGCCCTTGATCCTGAAATTCGGGCTTAAAAACATGAAATCCCGAGGTGCATAATCATATCCAACATCGCGAAATTGAAAAAAAATATTCCGCATCCCGTAAAGATCAATCCCGAAATCCCGAGCTTAAAAACACCCAATCCCGACGTCCCGAATAAGTCCTGCCTCCCTCTAATGTCTACTCTACTTTCATTTTGACCAAATCACTTCTTTCACTTTCAACAATAAATTGTTATGCCCCATGTTTTCTAGTCCGTTCGTCCGTTCGTTCGTTCGTACCGCTCAGTCTAGTTAAAGTTTTTGTCGAGGTAGTTTTTGATGAAGTCGCAACTCGCAACCTACTAAATATGTTCCCTATGATATGATCTTTCTAATTTTAATGCCAAATTAGACATTTTTCCCCGTTTCAAGGTCCACTAAACATAGTATATGAAAGTGACGAGGTGGCATTCGTATACTATGGACACATTCTTGTTTCCACATGTTTTACTTATTTCAATATATATGCATCTGGAATGACCCCTTAGATAGTAAATATTTCAGAAAAAAGTAGACAGAATACAGAGTTTCTGTATATCATGGTAGTATAATCGTAGTTTACATGTGGATAAAACGCGAAAAATTATTGTCTCTAAGGAGGTATAATAGTTGTGGTTCTTGCGATCTAAAAACCATGATATGGAGACCGCTTTGATTGGCTTATTTATTTTTCATTTTTGTGATCTATCATACGATTGGTTGTTCTTGTGCATGTTTAAAACCGGAAGTCTTGTCTATGACTAAAAGTCAGTCTGATAACGGAAACAATATCCGGACACCTATTTTTTCGTTTTTCTCCCAAATTACCTCAATCAGAATAATCATAAGAATGGATGACAAATGCGACTATGCATGTTACATAAAGAACACAGAGGCATGATGATTAATTTATTGCGGAAGGAAGAGAAGCGACACACAAAATGAGGTCTTCTCGTTTAATAGTATAGATTAGGTTTTTGAGCATCACTGAATAGAAACTAATAGACCATTTTCATATGTCCGACTTTTGACTCCGGAATTTATATTTTTCGACAGGTGACCTTTTTGTGGTTTTGGACATCATGGTGCTCGGTCAAGCAAGAGCAACGTAAATAAGTAAATTCAAGATTTTAATCGGTACAATATTGAGGGAAAGTTTACAGTTGAATTATTTCTATACATGACTAAATGATAAAAAAGCAGTAAACTCCCCCCCCCCCCCCAATTGCACCGTTTATATATTGGATTTTACTTATTTTGCTTGCTCGTAGTTGATCGAGTACCAGGATGTCTTACCACAGAGTAGGTAACCTGTCGAAAAAATATAGAGCCCGTAGTCAAAAGTCCGTAACATAAAAATAGACTATTATGGAAGTGCACATCCATCTGGTGCAGTAACATTGATAACTTAAATGGTGTTACACATACGTTATGATATCGTGTTCTGTCTCAATCTGATTTAAATCAAATCTTTTCATTGACTCGGTTCTTCCTAGGGTCACTGGGGTAAAGCTGATTACCGTAACTGCATTCACGGTCATCCCAAGAAGTCGGATGAAAAATTAGGTCAGCATTTGTATTATCTGTTAAAGGGTTTCTATATAATTTTCTTTGCAACGCATACATTGGTACGATGTAAATTTATAAAAGACTCATACGGAAGTCACAAATTACTAACGAAAAATGTGTATGAAACGGGAAATTGGATTTGAATAAATCGCTTAAGTGACCGTAAGTCATGATTGAAATATTTTCAAGATGACCGTAACATATAACAAGGATGACCGTGATTGGTAAAAAGATGACCGTAATTTGAAAAGGATGACCGTAATTTATAAAGGATGACAGTAACTTTTAAATAATGACCATCAATACTAAGAAATATCCGTCAGCGGGTCCCCATTATGAACAGTTCTGGATCCGCCACTGAATCATGTTGGTATTTAAACGTATTTATACATTGTTAGACAGTTTTATCCTACACGTATAGGTAGAAGAAAATAAGACGTGCTTCAAATACATAGTTCACCATATGTAGCTCCAACTGCAAGCCAAAAGTTTTTTTTTTTTTTTTTTTTTTTAATTCCTGGGATTCCTTTTAATGTTATCATAAATTCATCTTTTTAAAAATGCCAATGTTGATTTGCCATCCATTTTGTCTTGTAAGTAATATAGCAAAATGTTTTTAATATACTACGACAAAACTGGTGAAGGTAAGCTCCAGAAAAATAGATCATTAAAATAGTTTTGTACGAATAAAGTATATATATTACAAGGGGGAACCTTGTCAAATTGTATGATCAGAAATGTTATTCATATATAGTTTCGTATGTATTATCATGATTATTCAGAGTTTAGTATGGCATCCATTATCACTGATCTGGTATAGATATTTGTTTAAGGGCCAGGTCAGTGATGGACGCCTCCGGGTGCGGGAGTTTCTCGCTACATTGAAGACCTATTGGTGACCTTCTGCTGTTGTCTGTTCTATGGTCGGGTTGTTTTCTATTTGACACATTCCCAATTTCCATTCTCAATTTTTACATAGGCTCGATTACCGGATATTCATATGTTTAATTGATGTTTTTTTTCTTCAACTCTTTGTCTGTCGCTGTCAGTTTGTATTACAATTTTAGAAATATGCAATTAACTATCAATGTCTAAACTGAAAATACGGTTAATAGTTAAAAAGAAATTGATTAAACATATCTATATCCTTAAAAGTTTAAAAACGGTCATCCTATTCAAATTACGGTCATCTTTTAACCAATTACGGTCACCCTCAGCTTGTTATGAATTGACGATCCTGTTACGGTCATCTCGATAGTGATTTACGGTCATCTTAGCGATTTTTTGAAATCCAATTTCCCGTTTCATACACATTTCTCGGTAGTAATTTGTGATTTCCGTGTGAATCTTTTATAGATTTACATCGTATCAATGTATGCTTTGTAAAGACAATGATATAGGAACCCTTTAACAGACAATACAGATACTTACCTAATTTTTCATCCGACATCTTGGGATGAGCGTGAATGCAGTGACGGTCATCAGCTTTACCCCAGTGACAATACAGGCTGAAGAATATTTCATGCATATACAGTATATATGAACATTGTCGGGATATATCGTATTTATGTGTATGAGCTTTAGAAACAGGACGAAAGGCGAGGCTGCTAAGCTTTTCTCCTATTTTGTAGTTTGATTGTTTAAATTCATAGGTGTATTTGAGAAGAGAACAATTTACTCCAAAATGAACTGTTATCTTAATAGAAATACTCAAATTACCGCTAGCGGAGTAACGAGAGACTTTATTTGTATCTATAAGCCTACGAAAGTAAAACTGACCATTCATATGAAAACACATGCCTATTAGGGGATACTTGTCGTAGCTTTAATTCTGTTCATGCACTTGTTTACTCCATTATGGAATTACCGAATGAGAATTAAAGTATCAATCAGTACACAGACTTCTGTCGTAGAAAATTAAAAAAGAAAACCAAACTAAAAACAAAAACAATTCAAATACAAACATGTTAGTCTTGAATCAAACTTTTATCGGGTTACCGTATATCGGGTTATATTTGCTTTGGGTTTTTCTGTTTTATATAATGCATATAAACCAACATGTTTGATTAGATGATTTTCGAGTTAAAATTTCGAACGCAAAAAAAAAAAAAAAACCCCGAATATTCGACACAAGCGATCATTCCCCGATATACGGTACGATATTTACTGACCTTTACTCTTGATATGATTCCCTTTACAGTTATTTATTTCATATAGGTTAAAATACACCTATGATAATTGTTTGTTTTAGATAGCCAGCCATGGCTCGATTTCACTACGTTGTTGAAGTGTATTAGAAAGTTTATTCAAGTTGCCAACGGGACATATTTCGCTGACGATGAAAAAAAATAAATTTCATTTTACGTTTCTTTCATTAACTGTTACTTTCATTTAAAAAAAAATAAGGTTTTAGAGATGGAGAAGTTACTGGCAGGACAGTATCTACACCATCAAGAGAAGACGATTCAAAAATATGGTTTATCATCTTGATCATTGAAATAAAGTAATTCATTTATATATACGACGGAAAATCGAACGTACATTCCATGTGGTTACCTTCTACATACACTTTTCGTATAAGGATTGACTTGGCAGAACATTTAAAGTTATAATTAACTGTCATTTAAGACTACATATGCAACTAAAACTAATCGATTTTGACCATGAGCTGATCAGGGGCCTGATATGAAAAATGACATGTTGTATTCTTTTTATCATACACTTCAGCAGAAGACGTACAGACAAGAACTTTTTTTAAACTTTATAAAAGGATCATGTAAGACATGGTGTTACTGTATTTACGACCAGATGTTCTCTTAGTCATAATTGAAGTAATGCTTCATAAATAGATTAATCAAGCCCAAATTACGATCTAGGAATCATTTGTACTTCATACGAGGTTACTATGCATTTCTTGTTTGTATTTCTGATAGCCAGAACTATTTCTTTTTTATCAATATGGTTTATTTTATTAAAAATACTACCTACATTCTTAATTTTTTACGACGAAACTGAAGTTTTTTTTCGGCTTCTGGAATTATAAGACGTATATTAACTTATAATGATTTACTTTTATAAATTGTTATTTTGATGGAGAGTTGTCTCATTGGCACTCATACCACATCTTCCTATATCTATATAAATGTAATATAAATATTCAAGCCTTTAAAACTCACATTATTTTGATTGATCAATAAACATGTCCGTATTATTTGCCAATAAAATGCATACTTATTATTCATTTGGTGATGATTTCTTCATAAACCTAACTAAAGTAAAAAAAAAAAAAAAAAGATATGACCTAAAATGGCACAAAATATTTTGGTCGAAAAAAAGAAAATCAAGAATTAACGCAAACAGATGTTGTAAACATATTACCATATTTGTTTAATCACATCTTGCCGAGAATTACTTTTTACTTATATCTAAATACTATCCTGACAATATCTGAATTTTTTTTTTTTTTTTTTTTTTTTGTAGTTTTACATTCAATGAATTATGTCAGAAGTCATTATGCAGAATATATGTACACATAATGAAAATAATATTTACTGGTGTCATTCGGGTATTTTTCAAATTCAATTTTTAATTTCAAGCTCAAAATAGTTTAATCCTCTTATTGTTCGATACTTCTAAATAAAAAGTATACTAGTTGCAGACTTTACCACTTCCAATTCAAATCGGGTCATAAAGTCCTTTTTGTTAATGTTATAGCGGTGACTTTAACGATATAGTAATTTGAAGGAACATTGTGGTGTTTGAAAACTTGTCATGGTAATTTAATATCGGATTAGACTGGTCTAAAAGCAAATAAGAAACTCGCACCTTGTGACCTTGCATAGAATACGCAGAACAATTTAATATTCTGGTTAATGCGATGATGTTTCTTTTCTTTTCAATCATAAAATAGCACAATACATTCAAATTAGAAATAATACGAAAGTCTGTTGATTACAACATATGTATTCTTAAATTATATATTGCGTCAAACAACTTATAAATGGTTTAAAAAAGGATAATGTTGATTTGAAGCACACAAATAAACAATACAAAAGAACAGTACGACAAGCTTATCGTTATTAAAGATACCAAGCTTATGATTTAATACGCCAGACGCGATATTCCAAAACGTAATGCCAAATACGGCTAAGGTTATCTGCCTGGGATGAGCAAATCCTTAGTATTTAGAATAATTCATACTTTTGCAAACAGTGAATTAATAAAAATGACTATATAATAGATATACATGTTAACACCGAAGTTGTGACTAGCTACTGAATAAAAATGAATACGACTTACTGTAATGCTATTTCCGAAAGTAATTCAGAAGCTGGAATAGAAAATTAGTTTACAATTTTATTTCAAGAATTTCAATAATCAAATTATTTTCTTGATGTTCTAGTACATAACTTCAAGCGAACACACATTATTTACATAATATACTCAACACTTTTGTATGGGATCAGTTCGCCTGACAGTGTGCAGCAAAGCATTACTTTTATTCAGAACAAATGTATTATAAATTTTATATTTTACTGTCTGCATAGACCGCTGCTAGAAACAAAAATACCTGTCTATAAAATTAAAGCAATTCGCATAATGTACGCAAATACGTATTATGAATAACTTATCATTCGCATTTATTAAAACATACATATAGTCTGTTGGGACGGTTTGAACTTAACTGCACTAAAATCGAACCACGAATGACAATATCTAAAAATCACACAACCCCAAAAAGAATAACACGAAATATTTTAATTGACCTTATGAAAATATTATGGTCACGTCTAACTTGACAAATGAAAAACATTTACAGCTTTTACATTAATGCTAGCAAGACAAATCTTTGTTTGGCTTGCTTGCTTTGTTTGTATCAGTGTTTGCTCAAGCATGGTAATTAAGATAGGCAGGGCTTCAGCTTGTATACATCATACTTAGATTTTATTGGACGTTATGTCTGAGGTTAAGGACACTTAATTTTAAAACATCACATGACAAATATTCTCGCATGTTTTCTCACCTGTAAAAATACAATAATTTGTCAATGAAAGAAAAATACAAACTTTTTTCTTTTATGAGCTTAGAAACTGGCCTTCAACATTAATTGACCTAATATTGTTTTTATAACATATCAATTTATTAGTTCAGTCAGTTATTTCCATGTCTGTCCTTCGATTATGCAACTCGAGAAAATATTCCCAAAAATGGGAAACAATTGTATCGAAGAGAAAATCGAGTGCACCTTTTTTATGTTAGGGTGTGTTTGAGATGAATACTTTGTCTAGAAAATGTACAAAACAAGAGTATTTGATACATCATCTCGCTTCAGACTCTACCATTTTATATAGCAAAGCTGCAGGTTGACTTTATAACAGAAAAAAATCACAGTACTAAAAGATGAAATATAGGGGTCAAGTGAAATACCTATTCAATGGATCACAAAATCAGAGTAGGTGTGTTCTAATAGCCATTTTACTAAAAGTGCTTGACGACAGTCTTTAAGTTGTATCTCTGAAAAAAAATTGTCTTCCGTTTCTACGATTGTGAAAATGAACTGGCGAAATAGGAAGATAATTTCGACGAAGTAGAATCCTGTCTGTATTGTATATTTACAGGTAAGGAAACATAATATGAGAATACGTGTCATGTGATGTTTTAAAACTTATTGTCCTTAACCTCCAACATAACGTCCAATAAAATTTAAGAATGATGTATACAAGCTGAAGCCCCGCCTATCTTAATTACCATGCTTGAGCAAACATTGATACAAACAAAGCAAGCAAGCCAAACAAAGATTTGTCTTGCTAGCATTAATGTAAAAGCTGTAAAATATAATATGCTCTCAACACTTGTATAGTTATAAACAAATAAACTTAGCCATGTTATGTATTATGAATAACTTATCATTCACATTAATTAAAACATACATATAGTCTGTTGGGACGGTTGGAACTTAACTGCACTAAAATCGAACCACGAATCTCAATTTCTAAAAATCACACAACCCCAAAAAGAATAGCACGAAATAATTTAATTGACCTTTTCAAAATATTATGGTCACGTCTAACTTGACAAATGAAAAACATTTAAAATATAATATGCTCTCAACACTTGTATAGTTATAAACAAATAAACGTAGCCATGTTTACATACCTGTTAACATAACTTTGATAAGTATATTTCTTATTACAATACATTTTCAAATCAAAATTTTGAGCTACGACTGATTGATGCATCACGACTAAAAGCTTATTATGAATTAAGAAACTTAAACTTATGCAGTTATAAAGATGACAAATATGAATCAACAGTACATTTTGTAATGTTCTTTTTCAGAGCTCTGTTCGCAAATCTGATTACCACACTAGAGGAAAATGTATTCAAAGAATTAACGACGCTTGAAGTCCTGTAAGTTAATTGGTTTCATCATAAGCGTGATTGCCAAGATGTATTGGTAGTTTGAGTATGCATTTAATATCCCATATACTTTTGTGTAATAACATTTTGTGAAGTACCTTCGATTGCCCTTTCTGACGTTGTCAATTGCTAGATAATGTTTGAATTTTTTTTTATTATGCCATTCTACTTTTATATGTGTAACTCCTCGGAAATGCAAAACTGATGCGTTGTCGAGGGTTAATAAATGGATATAGTAGCTATAGTTTGTCAATGCAGATGGACTTAAATATAACATACATTGCCAAAAGCAGAAACAGAACTACATTATGAGTTTCGAAATTGTTGATATCATGGACATTGAATACTTCTTAATGAATTAGAAAAAAATCAGACCAATATTCCATTACACAAAATTACTAACTAAGAAAACACGGTAGAAACAATTGTGCGCAGTCTTAGGGACCGTTCAATATTTATCAGATGGATGGGCCGGTGCAAAATGGGGCGGGGCAAGCACTTTTTTTGTGGAAATATTTGGATGGGCAAGAACTTTTTTTTAAATATTAAGTGGATGGGCCAGAACATATTTTATAGGAAAAATTTTGTTATCAATTTTATTGGTTTGTAGGATATTTCTTTTGCGGGCACTCAAAACATGTCTCAACAAACTGGTAGCTTGGCTCATTTCTGTCAATTTTAAGGATTTAACTAAGGAATAAAAAGCTAGAATTTTCTGTTCAGACTATCTTTAAAAATTATTTTGACCTTACAGAATACCAAATTGTTTAATAGTTGGGTGTATTGCGGTAAAATTTATGAATTTAAGTAATAGGTAAGAAAAAAAAGCTCAAATTTTTAGATATGGCTAAATTCATATAGTAAACTTTAAAATTTTTTCTAACTTTTTCAAATCAACTTGGATTTTCCTAAAACTCTACAGCTATCTCATTTACATATTGATCTTATAGAAAGCCAGGTTGCTTGGAAGTTAGGTGTATTGCTGTTAAATTTATAGATTTAATTAATAGGTAAGAAAAAAAAAGCTCAAATTGTAAGTTTAGGCTGAATCTAGATAGTCATCTTTAATTTTTTTTATAACTTTTTCAAATCAACATGGTTTTTTATAAAACTTCACAGCTATTTTATTTATATATTGATCTTATAGAATGCCTAGTTGTTTGGTAGTTTGGTGTGTTGCTGTCATTCTTATGGATTTAATAAAAAGGTTTAAGAAAAAGCTTAAATTTTCAGTTTTTGGTTATTTCAAGATAGTCATCTTTAATTTTTTTCATAACTTTTTCAAATCAACATGGTTTTTTATAAAACTTCACAGCTATTTTATTTATATATTGATCTTATAGAATGCCTAGTTGTTTGGTAGTTTGGTGTGTTGCTGTCATTCTTATGGATTTAATAAAAAGGTTTAAGAAAAAGCTTAAATTTTCAGTTTTTGGTTATTTCAAGATAGTCATCTTTAATTTTTTTCATAACTTTTTCAAATCAACTTGCATTTTAATAAAACTCTACTGCTATATCATTTTTATATTGATCTTACTGAATGCCAGGCTGTTTAGTACTTTGTTTTTTTGCTGTCATTTTATGCATTTAGTTAATAGGTTGAAAAATAGCTACAATTTTAAGTTTAGACTAAGTTCAGATGATCACCTTTCATTTTTTTTATAACTTTTTCAAATCAACTTAGATTTTCATATAACTGTACAGCCATCTCATTTATATATTGATCTTAAAGAATGCCAGGTTGTTTTATAGTTTTGTGTTAAGCTGTCAAATTTAGGGAATTAATTAATAGGTGAAAAAGGCTGCATCATTAAAGTCAAAAACATGTCTGCCTATATTTGCTTAAAAAGACCATATTAAATTTCTATTTTGAAAAGTAGAATAGAGAAAGGGACATTGATATTTGAACTATAAACATGTTCTGTTATTAGGACAATAATTAGTAATTCAGTATATGATAATATGTTTACTAGTCCAAGAGTTATTGTCCCTTAATTTAAATTATTTCCTTTATTTTAAATCAATATTGTATTTGAGGCTGTACATATAAAATAAAATCTGTACAACTATATTCATACTGGTTTTGAAAATCAATAAAATGTATGGTTCTGATACACACATAGATATATACATATAGAATTAACTAGCACATTTTAAATTTTGTATAAAGTCTATTCTTTGATTTCAAGACATAAAAATTTAAAAACTTAAAAATAGAAAAAGAATCTAAATCATTTTTTATTGTCTTAGAGTTTTAGAGGGGCAATGACTTTTTTTATAGATTTTTTTAGATGGGCAAGGACTTTTTTTCAGAATTTAAAAGGATGGGCAATAACTTTTTTAATGAAACAATATTAAGAATGCACCGGCCCATCCATCTGATAAATATTGAACGGTCCCTTATTTATTTACTGAAACCTTTGTCGATATCATCATGACAATCTAAGTAGCTCAACTGAAAAGGATAACTGGTTTTCTGTCAACATATCGTTCAGTACATTTGTTTGCTTTTCTATAACTCAAAATACACCAACTTATTATTAAAGGAGATTATAGTGTTACTCGTTTGCATATTTATCTAAAAGTGTTTATAAATAACAAATGCATATGAGTGTGTTTAAAATTTAATGATTAACACAACTTAAAGTCAATTATTAAACTTCAAAATAATTTGTTTAATAGAGCTTAACCTTAAATTACCATTGTTTTAACCAGAACGACAAAACATCTAGTTCAGTATAATCTCCTTTAACAATGAGTTGGTGTATTTTGAGTTATGGAAAAGCAGACAAATGTACTGAACGATATGTTGACAGAATAAATGTTTTGTCGCAAGTAGAAGCCAATTAAAGTCTGTTCACACTGATATCATTCTGGTTACAACAATGGTAATTTAAGGTAAAGCTCTATTAAACAAAATATTTTGAAGTTTAATAATTGACTTTAAATTGTGTTAACCATTAAATTATAAACACACTCATATGCATTTGTTATTTATAAACACTTTTAGATAAACATGCAAACGAGTAACACTTTTCAAAAGAATTCTGTTTCGTCTTCACCTGCGTATTACTAGCTACGTAAATGTAAATTAATTGATAAAGATAACACTTGTGATGAAGTAGAACATTTTATTTTTTCAGGATGTTGCATGACAATCAAATTACAACTGTAGATGCAAATGCATTCAACGGCTTAACTGCTCTCCGAGGCGTGTAAGTAGTTTGGGCCATCTAGAAATTTTCCAAAAAATCTATGGCTCGAAAGAATCATTTTATTTAAATTTTAATATCATTTCAAGATACGTATAATGTGATACATAGCTCATAAATACAAATTGGGGTGATAGTTACTTGTTACTGACTTGATTACATTGCTACCATTATTTCAGGTTTGCCTATAGAGAGGTGTGAAAATATAAAACAACACGTTTAATAATTTATTGCGTCCGAAGCGCTTTTCTGGATTTACCTTCATCAGGAACGCTCAAAGCCAAACATTTGAAATCCGAAGATGTATAAGTACCGAAAATAGTGAATATTTTCTTAAATAAAATAATAAAATGAAGTAATAGCAAATTTACTGGGTGTTATATAGTCTAGTAGGTAAACCAGAGAAGAAAATAAAGAAATGGGTTTGAAAACGTTTGGTTTTATACAGGACAAAATAAGATAGACATACTATTTGTGAACCAATATTCACTAACAAAAAATGTTCAAAAAACATATACCATATACATAGTGGTGCATAAAACACTTGTTTTTTTTAACTTCAAAATGACTAAGGTAAGTAGCTAAGGTAAGTAGCTGCTGAATTGAATAGTTTTGACTTACCATTGTCGCAGTAATTTGTGGGACCTTGCACAACACTATATTACTATGTTGTAAAGTAAAATTTAGTAGTTCAGACTTGTGTTGGTTTCATAATGACGACCTTAGTAGTTAAATTGAAATGTTTTTATTGATATTTTCTACAAACATTCTTTAATTATTTTTCTACTTTCACACAGTTCCACTAAATCAAACACTCCACTGATGATGATTATGTAAAACTTAATGTGTTATTTTCGTGCTTTTCCTTTCACCAGCAGAAGCCAATTAAAGTGTGTTCACACTTTCATCGTTCTGGTAACTGCTTAATGTTTAGAGTTGAACCTTCTTGGATTTTCATAAATGAAGAAAATTAAGGCAGACATAGATAACAAAATATATTTTAAAACCTCTTTCAGTCCTTATGCAAAAATATAAGTTCTAACACAGCTCCTTGTCGTTTGCACACGTTTATTATTCGCTACGTAAATCTGTTTAAATGTTTGAAGATAACATGTGTAATATAGTATCACAATTTTGATTAACATTTTTTTTCAGGACCTTATACAGCAATCACATTACAACTATTGATGTTAGCCTGCTCTTATATTTGTGTAAGTAGTTTGAACCATATGGAAAATTCCAAAAAATGTAGGACTTTATTATTTCTTAGATTCGTATACAGTTACACATATAATCTGTCAAAACCCGTATATTGGCATTGCATACGGTCACGTTTTTGACTGACTGTTAATGCTGTGTTTACACTAAATCAATATAATGTCTAGGATTTAAACTTATTGTCTTTCTTGTTGTGGCAATACACAAATACCTCACAATGTGCAGCCTGTGTTTTAGTTAAATGTTTTGTACTGTGTACCCTTTTCACTACTGGTAAAATACACAGTCTTTTTTGTAACATATCAGGATCTGCAAAGCCTGAACAATAAATCATTAAGACATTTTCGCATTTAATACTTATTCATTGCGGAATATTAAGTACTGTTTAGACAGTACGCTTACAGTGACGTAAATGATGTAACATTTCGGAAAATTCAGTATAATAATGATGTGTACAAGTTAATAGCAGCCCCTGACCAGTCTAAACATAGACTGATCGTAATGGACTTCTAAAAAAATGTCTGAACAGTACTGATTTTACGACAATGTCAATTTCCAAAATTGTTTTTGAAAAACTGAAAAGGCAAAATGATTTATTGGTAATCTTTTAAGAGTTGATTGGATAACAACGATCGTTTTATATTCAAATTATTTTACTAGAGGTCGAGTTCAGGCAATTAGCAACTGATTTTTGTCTTTATAATGCAGGTTTTATACGTAACTGTCCCAGGTTAGGAGAGGGTTTATGCCATCAAACTAGTTAAACTCCACTGCATTATGTGTATGTCTGTTCAAAGTCAGGAGCCTGTAACTCCGTCGATGTTGTTGGTTGTTGTTTATGAATTGTGTATTCGCCCACTGTTCAGTATGGTAATTTTTTCGTTTGAATTGTTTAAAATTTGTTATTTCGGGGCCTTTTATATGGATAAATTTACTTGCGGTGACCCCTATGTTATTTGGTCGTTTGTAAATCGTTTGTCATTTGCAATCATATTACATCTTCTTATTTTTATATATATTAGTTCTTGCATAGTTTTGACTAAAAAAATCCTAATTTTGAAATAAATAGGACGATCTTTAACAGTGTAAATAGTTTAAGTTGTTTATTTACAAACAGTCTGAACAATAAGTTAATATCCTGATCAGATAACAAAAAGTTTATTAACTTTTTAAATAAGGTCAGAATTGAACTAGGTAATCGAGCGTTTAATGAAAGTATTTATTTGTGTACTCGGTGGAAGCTTTAAACAAGGATTCTTTTCAAAATCGATATGCAACGGTATGATTGCATCAATTCCAGACGAAAAGCGCGTTTGGCGTAACTAAAAAATTTCAATCCTTGGACCCATGATGAGTTTGCTCACCAAAACAAAATATATTTTTTTTATTAAAGAGAGATATCTGACAATCCACTGAAATGCACCAACTGTGAAATGAAAAAAACTAAGAATGCTATTAGAAAGACTGGTTTATGGGATCCTTACCAGTGCCATGTGTGATGGCGGAACATTGCTAGCTGACTATAGTTTCGACGACTGCTCAGGTATTATGCTACATCAGGATTTAAAATAGGAACAGTGTACATTAATGTTTTGTTTCTACAGAATACACAAGGCAAACATATTTATAATGCAATGAATAGATACTTAAAGGAAGACTAGAATTAGTGTAAATTCTGAAAAGAGACCTTGTGTTCTTAAAATGAAAAATAGACAAAGTAGATGAATCTTTAAATTATGCGTATTCAAACTGTAATGTTTATTTATAGGCTGATTAATATCGTAAAAATCGCCAATGGTGTTACTGATGAGTCTTATTTAGACGAAACGTCCGTCTGGCGTATTAAATTATGATCTTTGTACCTTTGATAACTATTTACTGGGTCGATGCCACTGCTGGTGAAAGTTTCGTCTCCGAGGATATCATTAGTCCAGTAGTCAGCACTTCCGTGTTAACATGAATATCAATTTTTTGGTAAATTTTATAAATTTTCTGTTGCAAAACTTTGAATATTTCGAAAAATTAAGGATTTTCTTATCCCAGAAATATATTACCTTAGCCGTATTTGGCACAATTTTATGTAATGTTGGGTCCTTAATGCTCTTCAATTTCTTACTTGTTTGGCTTTATAACTTTTTGATCTGAGCGTCACAGATGAGTCTTATGTAGACACAACGCGCGTCTGGCGTATTAAATAATAATCCTGATAACTATGTGTTAACTGGATTAAAACTAAATTAACAAAAATACCGAACTCCGAGGAAAATTCAAAACGAAAATTCTCTAATCAAATGGCAAAATCAAAAGCTCAAACATATTATACGAATGGATAACAAAGGAGGGACGAAAGATACCAAAGGGACAGTCAAACTCATAAATCTAAAATAAACTGACAACGCCATGGCTAAAAATGAAAAAGACAAACAAACAACAGCACACACGACACAACATAGAAAACTAAAGAATGAACAACACGAACCCCACCAAAAAACTAGGGGTGATCTCAGGTGTTCCGGAAGGGTTAGCAGATCCTGCTCCACATGTGGCATCCGTCGTGTTGCTTATTTGATATCAAATCTGGTAAATAGTCTAATTCGGTAGGTCACATTCATGAAAGGGAAGGGGATTGTAGTTACGACGTAAGGAACATATCCGATAACAACAGCGTTTTCCTGACTTTGTACATGCATTTTCTTATGTAAAAAATGATGGATTAAACCTAGTTTAAAATATGAGTTTTATAGCTAATCTTCTAGTAGTTTGTATGCTCATTGCCTACTAGGATTATGGATTTTAGGCAACAGAAAAGTTAAACAAGCTACTGATATTGAGTATAACCATGTGTATACGTGTATATATGATGTCCTCTTGTACACCTATGTGTCTGAGGTTTATTAATAATAAAGTATTGTATTGTAAGTATTGATAAGATACGTAAATGATGAAACAGAAAGGCGAACGATACATGAAACACAAAAAAATGTACACGAGGGACATTAAGGTAACAGGTACGTAAATGGATTGTCCTGCGATTTTTAAAAGAAATTCCATGCACGTAGATCTTATTAAAAGATCATGAAAAATCGAAAAAATTAAGTTGGTCACCGATCTAATTTCCGAGTTCCGGACTTTTGAAAATGGTAAGGAAACACCATAGTGTGCATAGACATAACGTCAAATTTAAACCCAAAATAAAAATTTAAAGCTTTAGTTATTCTGCAGTTTAAACAAATCCTACGATTTTTCTATAAAAATCAAATGTTTTTAAGGTATTGTTTTCCTTTCTTTTGATATATAATTTTCATGGGGTTACCGAACTCCCTTTTTATATATCAACCGTTTAAAGGGTGTTGCTGACGGGAAAAGAGAGGAAAATCATGACGTCGCCGAAAGGATTACGCAACGTAAAGGCTATATCAGCAGAATTGTAAAGACAACGACTGCTTCATTATAATGTGTTTGCCTATTCAAATACGCTATATACGCTATATATTAATATGTTTGAAAAAGGGATTCATTAACTTTTATTTTTTTTTCAGTGATTATTCGAGATCCTAAGTATTTATAACGTATTTCTGGAATGATTATACACAATGTAAAAGGAAATCTTTAGAAATATACCGTGCGAACATACTGACAATGCCATGGTAAAAAAAAAGGAAAAACGGCAAAAAGACAAACAATAGTAAATAAATATGGAAATGTGTCCATAGGACACTGATTATGCCCCCGCTTGTGTATAAGTCTTCTAAAATTTGATTGAGGCAAACTAAAATTAGAGGACGGAAACAAAGTTTGGACGGTACGACGGACGGACAGACGGACAAGTGTTAAACAAATGTCCCCTCCACTACGGCGGGTGCATGATTTTTTTTTTAAACACAACAGTAAACTTTTATTCCCCGATTGTTGCTGCTCTATGACCCCCCACTCAGCTATATATATATATACACATGGAAAAAAATTTTGCAACACCAAATTGAAATTGAAATTAAAATAACACTCTTTATTTTTTGGTGATATAATTTGATAAAATAGAACTAGTTTAACATTATTCAAGTATCACCTGAGTTTAATCAATAAATATCTACTCGATAAGTTTTTATCTGCACATGCAGCTACTGTACCCGTAAACAGCAAAACAGATGTTTTTATCCTCATTGTTTTCAACACTTTAAATAACAAAGTTTTTAAAGTTATGTGATTAACACCTTGTAATGGGTCCTTGACAACTCTTAACTGCAGCAAGATGGTAGATTATCAGCATAAGAGAAGCAGAGATGTCTCTGTAACAACTGCACGTATTTTTGGTCAGCAACATTCCGCTATAAGTCGTTTTGAGAATAAAAATCTGGAAATAAACGCTGTTAAAGACCTTCCGATATAATAAAGACCCCCTATACCATTTCTAGAGAAAATCAAGCATAATGAAGGTTGGTCAGAAGGAAACCCAGTGCATACAAGACAATCATTAAAAGAGAGTGGTGGCCATACAGGAGTCTTTTAACAAGAACTGTTCGAGATCAACTCATCGCTTCTGGTTGTCGTGCGATAAGACCATTTCGGAGACCTTTGCTGACGAACAGACACACAGTTTTCCGTATCCAATGTAGTGCATAGCTCGCCAAACTTTGACAAATTTATCCGTGTTAACCGTAAGACGTGTCGCTTTCATGTTCACACTTTGTATCGGTGTCAGGAATACCTATCCCGAACTCACCCTGTGAGTCGAAATATTTTGTCGGTTCGGAGTAATCCCTCCGAAACCCAAAAACCTTGTTATCCTTCCAACACCGTAACCGTAATAGGTAGAAGAAAAACGAAGGGTGAAATTTGTTCAGGACCAGACCCTGGTTCTTCATTACATTTGGATCGAAAAGATTCAACGACTCATTGGTAGGGTTATGCCCCTATTAAAATTAACCGGTGTCGGTTGGCCACCAAAACTCAGAAACCGTAAGTCGTAGACACCTAGGTTCTCACCATTCATCATTAATTTATGTGACTTTGAAAAATATCTCAAGGTCAAATGTGTATGTTGACCTTGACCTTTGACTTAACACCTTGATAGCGGATAATCTCAGCAACCTTAATACTTTCAGAAGTGTTGTATAGTGCAAAAATGTTTGGGTCATTAATGCGCAACTTTGTTACATTTTGACCGAAGAGATTTGACCTTTCTGTAAGGGTCATAACTCTTGTTTTAGGTTTCTGAAAAGGCAAAATCAGCTTTTACTATATGACTAAAGGTCCTAAACCCGTGGGGTCTTCAGCAATAACATTGGGGACTTTTGACCTTTGTCAAGGTCAAAAGTCAAAGGTCAAAGTCATGTCCCATATAGCGAATTATGTGTTTTGACCTTATTTAAAGGATTTTCAGTTTGTTTTAAAGCTGTTTAAGGTCGACCTTGACCTTTGACCTTACAACTTTTTAGTCGATATCCCAAAAGCGATTGTACTTACAGAAATAGTAAATAGTGAAAAACGTTGAGGTGGATGAGGCGCAACTTTTTACATTTGACCGAAGAGATTTGACCTTTCTGTAAGGGGCATAAACCCTACGTCTACTGGAACATGTATTTTATATTACAAAAGGAAAGACCTCTCAATTGTTCAAGAACAATTGACATTTTAATTAAAATTGTGGTTCTAAAATCATTTTTTTTTCAAACATTTTTTGTTCGTTTCAATGCAAATATTATCATAAACTATGTTTCAATATTATCATACACACATTTTATTATATTTCATCCATAAAAAGAGGCTGATTTTTTCACGTTTTTAAAAATCAAGGTGTTGCTATACTTTTTTCCATGTGTATTTATGCGTGTTGTTATATGGACTTTGAACACACATTATACAATGTTATATGACGTTCAGATAAATGTATCCAGTCTAGATTTTGTGAGCTGTAATGATCAAGCTAACAAATTATGTAATGAATAGAAAAGCTGTATGTGATTTTGAAGAACCGTCTTCGAGGGATATTAACGTATTAATTAGATGTTGCACATGTTGCAGCGATTGGAAATCGCCAACAGCATTAATATGTACTTATTTAATTTATGTAATTTATGCCAAAAATATTCCGGTTCGTACTTTAGATTTTTTTGCAAAATGAATTTATACAATGTTATAAGTATAGCAAAAATGAAACTCTGATTCTATTTTTATAGCAGAACTTGCACATTTATTCAAACAGTATCAACTGAAATCGAATTAAATAACTGTAGTTCCGAAATTTTGCGCATTTTAAAATGAATTGATTGATGCAACCAGAAAATTCTAAATCTTCTGTATAATATATTTACTTTGCTATATATATAATTATTTTATTTTTGAAGTGGCGGTATAGAAGAGTAATTTTCAATCAGCGGATCTTTATTTTTACCTTGCCGCTTTTTCATACTGGAAGCTTGATCACCATGTTCTATTCAATTCAAATTGACTGAAAAGCAACGTGTAACATTTATTTTAAACTTTTAAACTAGTTCATTTTGAAATGCAGTTTTACTTCCCGTTTTTCTGTAGAATGCTGATAAGGTTTCATAAATAAGGCCGTAAGATTTCTCGTTTGTATTGTTTTACACTGTCAAATCGCGGCCTTTTATAGCTGACTATGCGATATGGGATTTACTCATTGTTGAAGGCCGTACGGTGACCTAAAGTTGTTAATGTCTGTCATTTTGGTCTGTTGTGGACAGTTGTCTCATTGGCAATCATATCACATCTTCTTTTTTTATATCCCATCCCCATTACGATTCTGGTTCAAGTTTTTTGTCCCTTTCTCTTGCTTACCCGTCTAAAGTAATTTCCGACATAATATTTTACATGTCACACAGGCAGCAATTAAACTCTTGTTTTTCTATATTGTTTTACTATAAATTATTCGTTTTAAAATAGCACTAGTACTTTCATTTTCAAATTCTATTTATAGACCATATCGCGGACGTGAAAGAAAGCACTGCAAAGAATGGTTTATTTCAATTTTAAAGAGAAAATGGTTACATAACAGTCATAATAGGAATATCAAATCAAAAATATTAGTATTAACCTCTTTTTTTTTGGGCGAGGATTGAATACGTCCTTGCCGTTTTCACCGTATGACAGTTGTTTTGGGAAATTTTATTTCTTTGAATGCAAATGACTGAACACTGAATGTAAGTCTGTGACAAAATAATTTAATTTACTATGGAATTTCAATATAAAACAAAAATACATAGTGGAAGCTTTAATTTGTTATTGTGGGAGTTTATGTACGTGTGTAATGATATTCTTATCAATACTATATTTTGTTTAACTTTTCATGCACGTCACATATCGACATTCCCGATTTTCAAGTTATAAGATCGTATAAGGTCTCTGATCTGTGCCGGTAAGTTAATGTTATGGAAAGTTACCCCAAGATATAAACACAATACTTGCGAGACCCATGCTTTGTACTTTTAAAAACAGTTTTGTAGAAATATTATGGTGAATAGAAGTTCTTGCAAGCTTTACGTTGGTCAGCTAGTAAATCAAACTCAATCACTCTCCAGCCATCACGACACGCCAAGTTTCTTTCATTTTCATGGGAGGGAAGCACTGTTTAACTGTTCAAGATATTTCAATTTACATTCTTCAATTTTTGCTACATTTTGATGAGATGCATTCAATACTCTTCCACCAAATTGACCATTATTCCGACGAAGAGGAATATATTCAGACATCTTGAAAATATTTTTTATGGTGTACGGGAGATAACTCCCATAGCAACAAACGTCGATTTTTCCGTTTTCCGCTAGAGGCGTTCATTTACGTACATCTCACCTTAAAACTCCTAAATCGAAAAAAAATGACAAAGACAACAAAAATGCTAAAAGAGAACAAGAAACATCACGATAGCTGAAGAACTTCTAATTCATGTAATTTATACGTGTTTCTCGTTTCTTGTTTTTTTTTATAAAGATTAGACCGTTGGTTTCCCCGTTTGAATGGTTTTACACTAGTAATTTTGGGGACCTGTATAGCTTGTTGTTCGGTGTGAGACAAGGCTCCGCGTTGAAGGCCGTACATTGGCCAATAATGTTTTACTTTTATAAATTATTCTTTGGATGAATAGTTGTCTTTCTATGTTGTGTCATGTGTACTATTGTTTGTCTGTTTTTTTTCTTCATTTTTAGCCATGGCGTTGTCAGTTTATTTTCGATTTATGAGTTTGACTGTCCCTTTGGTATCTTTCGTCCCTCTTTTGTCTCATTGGCACTCATACCACATCTTCATTTATCTTATAACAGTCTAGCCATGTTTAAAACACAAGCACGTTTTGATTTGTATCGTTTTTGATAACGATTTGGTGAACCATTACATTCTACATATTCTTTTTGACATGTTTTTTTCTGTACTCTGATTTAAAATTTTAATTGTTATCAAGTGTTTTTTTTTATTATTATGATCATGATTATTTCGATTTTTAGACGCAACGGAAAAAACAATGAAAACTACTACTCGACTTTCCACCAGCGTTACAAGAACAAGTCAAGGTTAGATCAGAATTAGTTCAAATATTATAAAAGTAGACACTGTACTCTTAATAGGAAATATATTATTAGAAGACTTTGCTGATGTACTATGAACTTATTTACTATTGTTAATATACATGTAGTTCTTTGCCAATAAACACATTACAAAAAAAAAAAAAAAAAAAAAAAAAAAAAAAAAAAAGTATGCGTATTCAAACCGTTAAATTCATATAGGCTGACTTGTATCATAACATACCTTCAATGGTTAATTGGACAAACTAGGGAATATATTCCTGGCTTGTATCAGGCACATATACACGGAATTTTAGCCCGTTATAGTAATGTCTTTTGAATGCAGTGCATCTTATATGAGTTGTGTTTTAATGGTTGTTACAAGCAATACTTCACAAATAACTTACGTACGATGGTCCATACTTGGCGTTCGTGAATGTAGTGTGAAAAACTCCCAAAACTGCCTTTTATTTCTGCTATTATACATGCCTTTGCCTTTTATGATTTTATGACAATACACCAATCAAAGCCGTGTCGGGAGAGCACAGTGCATTTAATAAAACAAGAATATGTTATTCCCCTAGTGTTTCTTGTGTTCACATGTATACTAGTACAAACTTTAAACTTAACTATTTATCATTATAATTTTTTTTAGAATTTTGTTGGAACCATGTGGGTTTGTTTTTTTGTCATCTCTATCCATTGTATATCTTTCAACTTTTTCATATACTTTTGTTTATTAGAGATAAAAACAGAAGCGTACCCTACTACAACTCTAAATGGAAACAGATCAGGAAGATAACGATCATGCGAAGAATAGAATAGGGTCAATTTCTTCATCATCGTCTATGAATCCATAATTACATATAGCTAAAATTTAGAACTTTAACAACGAACAAGTTCCTTACTTGAATAGGACATCTCTTATTTTCAGTATCATTCTTACCAATTTAATCAAACCATTTTTGAGGAAATCGAAGTTTTGCAATTCTAGAAAACAAACACATGCACATGTATCTAGTTAGTGTCATTTCTTTATTTCTTTGTGCAATGTATTTTATTTTTGCATCAAGATGAACTTATACATTATATGATTATTTGAGCTGCAGTTGTAATGCCATTGCCCTAAGAGAATGGAAATCGGGAATGTGTTAAAGAGACAACAACCCGACTTAAGAACAGAAAACAACAAAAGGCCACCAATGGGTCTTCAATACAGCGAGAAATCCTGCACCCGGCGGTGTGTTTCAGCTGCCCCCAAATAAAAATATGCACCAGTTCAGTGATAATTGACGTCCTACTTAACTCCAATCTAATTAAAAACCGATCTCTCATCGCTTCTGTTTCTGATATGTCGCGTGGGAGATCTAACGAAACCGGGTTTGAGGTCACATGTGAGTGAACTAAAAGTTATGAATTTATAAAGATATGCAAATGAGTTGACGACCTATTAACAAGCCAATCAAAAAAGTTTATGAATTATTTTGACTGACGATTTCGTCGTAAATAAAATGAGTTACATCCCTTTGCCTTACGTTAAACTTCCAACATCGTGGAAGACTCAATTTCATTGGTCGAAAAAGACACACCTACGAGGTCACTCACATGTGACCTCAAAGCGGGTTTCGTTAGATCTCCCATGCGACATATCAGAAACAGGAGCGATGAGAGATCGGTTTTTAATTAGATTGACTTAACTCTCAAATATATCAAAGAGAAACATTTTATCCAACTACTTCAACTTCAACTGCATACATATTTACACAGAGACAGTATTAGCATCATTTGTCATTAATGAAACATGAGCAACACGACGGATGTCAGATGCGGAATACCCGAGTCATCCCCCTGTAATCAACAAGGGGATGACTGAAGTGCTCCGGTCGGGGAAGGAGATATTGCCCATATCTGACATCCGTCGTGTTGCTCATGTTAGTTCAAAACCGGTTATAAGTCTTTTTCAGTAGCTACATTTGTGGAATAAACATTCATGAAAAAATATTCGATAATTAATTCAAGTATCAATATATTTCAGATCTAACATCTACGAGTTCGACTAATTTTCAACGATTAACGGAGCCGCTGTTGATAGTTTTACTTAATTTGTTGCTGTAACCTTATGTACGTAATTGATACTTTAAAACCGGACAATTTATATATTGGAAGAAACAAATTTAAGATATTGAATGCATTGATTGTTATTAAACACACACTATAAAGATTATTGTGCGTGGTGCCATTGCCAAAGGATGACGTTTACAGTACTATTATGACGTCAGTACATATATTTAGATTTTCTGAGGTCCGATAAGTACTTCCTTTAAGGAATCTGTATTTCAAAGATTTTAATAGATAAGATGTAAACTGGGAGGTGCGATTAAGACACCGAGGTACGATAGTCAGCTAATGTGCGATGGTCGTTTCGTTGATGCAGGATGATCTATATGACGCGTGATGACTTGTCTAAAATCGACTGCTGTACCCCTATTGTTGACATTTTTACCTTTTTATGTCAGTTTGGATTGTTCACACATCGTTCCCAATATAATGAAATTTTACTCAAATGTCATTCCAGTGACAGGTTTAGCTAGTTTAATGTACCATTTTCTACATACAAAATGCCTGTACCAAGTCAGGTACATCATTATATACATGATATATACATGTAACAGTTGTTATCCATTCAATTGATGTGTTTGAGCTTTTGATTTTGCCATTGATTTGAGATTTTTCGTGTTGAATTATCCACGGAGTTTGTTTTTTTGATGATTTACTTGTTACAAGTAAAATCGTGCAAAACGATGCAACTGCACACAAAAACACATTTCGAAAACGTTCTATTTGAATATTTAGCTACAACATTTACTAAATTCAAAAAAAATATTGAACCAAAACCTTAAAATAAATTATGCAAAACACATAATACGTCAGTTGTCTCTTATTATTGTTCAGTTTTACTTTACATACTAAAATAACAATCGAGAAAAATATCGTTTGTTTTCCCTAACAGGGAAGCGGCATGGGTACCGATCGATGTTGTCTAAAACAGACCAATGCTAACGTTAGTTTCATTTTGGTTTAAACATATTCATTTATAGTGGATTGGTAAACAAGTTTTGCAACTTATATTAATCCCTTTCCACTTTGCCAACGTTGTACAGAATCGATCTATCTAGAGACAATTGTTTTTGACGTGCAAAGAAAATAGATGTTGCAATAACAGATTATAATATTAGTCATTTTTTTCATTTTTCTGTAAATAGTTTGATAGACATTCTATACTTGTATGTAAAATTTTAATTCTTGTTAGACAAAAACAAATATTAAATTTTGGCCCTTGTGTTTACGGCTAATCAGATATTTGGAAAAGTTCTTGTCGTTTGCAGTCAACATTTGTGGGTTCATATTTCAGTTCCAAACATTTTGTAAATATAATGACTATTAGAACGAATTAAAAACATGTACTTAAAGTGATTATTTTTTTTATTTTTTATTTAACAAGATTGTATAAGTTTTCGTGTGCATTTTCTTCACTCTATTAGATTTTTTTTTATAAATTATCTTAATATGTAAAATGGAAGGTGCGATTAAGACACCTAGGTACGATACTCAGCTAAAGTGCGACGATCGTTTCGTTGATGTTGGATGGTCTATATGACGCGTGAAATCGACAGATGTCATTACAATTAGAAATGAAATATTCGATATTTTCCTCCCGTTTTAACATAATGATTGTTGAATTAATTCATCATAACTAGTACTGATTCAAATAGAATATTCAACGACTTTATAGCATTACTGATTAAACTAAAACGTATTATTTTCTCAAGTTTTTACTTAAAACACTGACCTACACATCTAAGGTGTAATTTGTTCATGTTTTCGATAAGCCGCCATCTAGGCTTTTAAACGTCAAATTCCTAATTTTATTTTTATGTCATTGTCATGCAAATAAAATGTTCAGCTAGCTATGTAATACCATAACTGTTTTATTTGGTAAATTCTATTATATAATGTGGATATTTCATTATATGAAGGTGCTTTTTTATTATAAGATTGTGCTTTTTAATGAAAGAAGGTGGTATTTTATTATAAGAAGGTGGTATTATTAGTGTAAGAAGGTGCTTTTTTATTGTAAGAAAGTGCTTTGTTTTTGTAATAAGGTGCTTTTTTATTATAGGAAGGTGCTTTTTTTAATATAAGAAGTCACTTTCTGTATTGTAAGAAGGTTCTTTTTTTTTATTAATTAAGTCATTAAAACTTTTTATAGGTTATAATATTTGAAACAATAAAAAAAACAATTAAATATAATTGATAAGTGATGTCTACCAATATATCAGAATTCGACCATCCGCTGACTCGGCATAATTTTCGGCGATATATCCAGGTTACACTTATGACAGAACAATTGCCTGAATTGTGACAAGAAATTGACCGGATGAGATATAAATAGAAAGATTTTTTTTGTTATTTGGTAGATTATTTCAATATTTTAAGACCTAAGAGATACCTAACAATATTTTATGCAAATCTAACAAAAAAAAGTAATAAACAGCGAATTGGTCCGTTTCTGTTTTAAAATAGTGCGACACGCCACACCTCCGGTTAATCACGGGAACGCCAATAACATTAAAAAAAGCACCTTCTTATAATTACCACCTTCGTATAATAAAAACCCACCTCCGTATAATAAAAACCCGCCTTTGTATAATAAAAAAAACCCCACCTTCTTATAATAGAAAACCACCTTCTCCATGTTCTCATAATAAAAAAAAAACACCTTTTAATGAAAAAGAGCCATCACATAATAGAAAGCTCCTTCTTATAATACAAAAGCACCATCACATTAAAAAACCTACTTCTTATAATAAAAAAATCACCTTCACATAATAAAAAAGCACCACCTTATAATACAAAAGCACCACCTTATTACACTAAAGCACCATCTTATAATAAAAATAAACACCTTCATATAATGAAATATCCACAACATGTAATAGAATATGTCACATAAGACAGTTATGGCGTTCCATGACTAGCTACATGTATATAACAATTTTCTTCATAATGAAATGACTGTACCGAGTAAAGAATATGACAGTTGTTTTTGATTTGTTTGATGTAATGAGCTTTGGTTTTGCCATTTGTTAAGGACTTTCTATATTTAATTTTCCTTGGAGATGGGTATATTTGTAATTTTACTTTGTTTCCCCACATATAGTATTGTAGTTTCATAAGTTTAAACTATGCAGTTTCCATGGTTTCGGTTAATACTTAACTATCATAGTCTACAAGGTTTAAGTTTAGAAATTTTATCAGGTCACCCGACATATCCCCTAGTTCTCAGTTTGGATTTGACTAAGGTGATACCAAGTTCATTCGATGTCATCGAAATAAAATGACCTTTAAAATATGAAACGACACTGCTGACATACCAAATTATTTTTTTCAAACACCATTGCAATATCAACGGGAAGTTAACAAAAAATGCATACATATTATGGTTAACAGGTTTCCAAACAGCGGACACTTAACATAATTTGAACATGATACATGTAACTAGTGTATGAGATCAACTTGTAATTATCATCCTTTCCTCAAGTTGAATTTATAATTTTGACTTTGAATTCTTCACTATCAGAAATCTGGCGAAATAAGCGAGATCATCATAAATGTATGATAAAAGGAAAAGGTTTTTGTTATAATGAGATTAGTACATATGAAGTGGCTTTCTTCAAATCTTGGAATATTTGCATATAATGTTTTAGTTTTTCTGTCTACATTTCAAAATTGTCTGTCTCTCATGATTTGCTGCACGGATAATATTGCATTCTTTCTTTTTCGTGTAACATGCATTATCTCATATGGATGTCCTAAGTTTCGCTTTCTGCTATTAAAAGTCGCCGTCCCGAAAAAAAAAATTAAGAGATTGACGTTCATTAATCACATATCATCTCCAGAAATTCTGCATCGAGACCTTTGTGGCAAAAAAAGATTAAGTTATAATCTTTTTTCCTTTTCACATTTGTCAATGCTAACTGTTTTGAAAAAGTTTGTGCTTTGCAATATCTGAAATGATAGCTGTAAGTTTGTATTGGTTCGAATGAAGTTAGGTAGCAGTGGTTTTCACACATTAGTTGTGCAGAGAATGGAGTGTTGAAAAGGGCATGCATAAAGCTTCGTGCAAAAAAAGACAAATAGTAGAGTTGAAAATGTTCATCACATTCACTAAGCTACAAGAAGGATAAGGTATAATTCTTATACCATCAATGTTGTCATTGAAACTATATGGTGTTGCAGTTCTCAATTTCCGAATCCAGTAGTCTTCGTTTGTCTATGGCAAGCAATATTCGTGAAAGTATTTGTTTCTTTTCATTGTGTACCCATGAAAAACATAAAAAAGAAAAAAAAAAACTGCTGATGACAAAAAATTAAATTGGCATAATGTTATGCTAAAATTGACATAAAGCTGCTTTGGGTAGCAAATATATTTATAATAATTCCTTGAATGTGTCCAGTCTTCATACATTTATCTTGTAAAATATGTTTCTCGTTACAAGTATAAAGAAAAAACCTCTCTTCCTTAACACTAGTCTTTAACATATATCTAGTGAAATACTCTCTATGTTGGTTACAAACTAGCCTTTCTAACTTGGATCGACCTTTAAAAATGTTTATATATGGTATGTTGCAATGCGTTATATCACCTCAGTCTATAGAAATGTTCACAAAAACAATGTTACGTCTTTAATCCTGGTGGACTTTCTTTTAAAATAAATTACCTAGATTTGGGATCCCTCCTAAGTATGCATGTGCTAATTGTTTTGCACCAGCCATATGCTTATTATATAGACCTTTTAAAAAATCTTTGGCTTATTTTGTATTGATTTATTGGGAAAATAGTCACCTTTTGAGCTCCAAGTCATATTTTCCTTAAAAAAATACAAATGATAAAAACTTTTTTTCATGTCTCAGAGATGAAGTTCTAATCTCATGAATATCATGTAAAGAAATACGAAAAAGAAGAATAAGTAAAAAAGAATGCCAAACAAGTTTTTATTATCAGTACTTTAAACACAGGTGTAGACAAACACAAATTTGAAGTAGTAATAGCCATCACCATGTAGACACTAGACGTTTTATACTGACCGACTTTAGAAACGCAACACTAGATTGTTCTTTTTAATTCCTATTTTCAAATATTCATTTTTTTTAACAAACTTATGAACGGAAAGTTATTTCATTACTTCAATGTTTAAAAACAAATGTAGTTCGAACGTTAAATTGATTACGTCATTTTCAATGTTCAAATATTGTGGTATACACTGAAACCAGAAGTTTCCCTTTACCAATGAATGTGTCACCGTCAAAAGCAATAACTGCCTGTAACAAACGCCAAAATGATTGTCAGTAAGGTCAACCAATTCTGTTCGCCACGTTTTGGTTTTAGTTTTGCACCTTCTGATTTTGCCGTTGTTCCACCAATTTCAATGAGTTTTGGCAATTATGCGGTTGAAACGTAAAGGCACTAATGTTTTTCTGCAGTCGTTTCTTTGGCAGTTCAGTTAATGGGAAACATTTTCATTCATCAATTTGGTTAGCAGTTGACGTTGCGGCCGAATATCTGTCTCGCAAATGACGTTGTGTAATAAAATTCCATTGACATAACATTGTCACGACATGTTGATCTGGTCTTTGATGGTCTTCAACAAATCCCGTCTACCTGTATCATTGTCGGAAGGACAGTAAGATAAGTTTCTGACGTCAAATAGTCTTGTTGCAGCACGTTCACGTTTTCCTGTTTGCAGTATTCTAATGGGTTGACTCAGATTTTTATTCCTCAGTCTTGGCAATATGGAGATGCAATATTTTTTAGATATTTAAGTGTGGCCAAGGATTGAACGAACTCTTTCACAAAGAAAAAAAAAATGAAAAAAATCTTTTATTGGCTCGAAATTTCGCTTTCTGAAATTTGTGCGATCTCAATAATCCGGTATGTTCAATAACCACAGGTTAGTCAGATGTTGATTTTTTCGAAAGAGAAAGAAGTAAATGTATGATGAGCACGAATAGGAGTTGTATGAGGATCAAAAATGATTTGGTAAAGTAAAATCCACAAAATGAGTGTTGCGTTTTTAAATTCAGTCAGTATATTTATGTATTTATTATATGGTTAGTACTCAATATTATAACTTCGAACGTAGAAACAGGGGTAGACTGTTTATGATGCATTTTAAAAGTTTTTATTAACATGTTTAAACTTTGAAACCAGAAAGGTACAAGTCATCTGTTTTCGTTACTGACAAATTGCTTTTTAAGGTTAGGTGAAAATCAAATTTCATTTATCCTGTACCGTGTAGGATAATCATCAAATGTACAACTGTATTCATTATCAAGTATAATAAAAATAAATACATGTAATAATGTGTTTGTTAAAAAAAAATCTAACAAACATACCGAACTCCGATGAAAAATCAAAACGGAAGTCCCTAATGAAACAGAAAAATCAAAAGCTCAAACACATCAAACGAATGGATTGCAATGGTAAAAAAAGACTAAACAAAATTCTCTAGATATGTTTACATTTTTTCCAAGTGCAAGGCTACATCAATTATAAATATATAAATGTACAAAACGCACTTCATATTCCATATTTTAAGAAGTATAAAAATCAAATCCACAGTCTTTTATAATCGTCTCTAATATTGTCATACATGTACAAATAGTTGATGTACATGATAAAGTTCAATGCAAACAAATATAAGATAAAGGTAAAAAAATATATATTAGACAAGGACAGAAACATGTCAGTTTGGAAATATGAATGTAAAGACTGGCCATTACATTGCGTTTAAATTAGGTGCAACCTCTGGGCTTGTCTTGAATAAAAAAAAAGAAGATGTGGTATAATTACCAAAGAGACAACTTTTGACAAGAGACCTAATAAACAATAATAGGAGGTCACCGTACGACCTTCATAAAAGAGTAAAAACCATACCGCAAAGTCAGCTATAAAGGTCACCGCAATGACAAAGAGAAACTTAACAGCTACAATCATCTCATCGCACCAGTAGTGAATCTATCATATTTACCTCTCTCAGACAGAAAAAAGGCTTTAAATAAGTTGCAAAAAAAAATTGGCATTCCGATTTACCAAATGATCCTTGAATCTTATACGAAAACTTTTGTTTGACAAGATTGTATGGAAGTGTAGTGTAAAGAGTTGAAAAATCAACCTGTAAACAGAACTAAAATGATCATCAGAAGCACGTTATTTATCTTGAATATCAAATGAATTTGATACACTCTACAAACAGTTGAATTCCAACAGTTTCATATATTTTATTACAAATGTTAATGATAAGTTCGTTAATAGTAGTTACGGAACTAGTTAAAAGTACTGAAATATTAGTTGTAGACTTCTTACCAGAGCACATAAATCAGGGCCGTGTCATTATGCTTATGTGTAGCTTCATTTTAGATTCCTTATTATAAAAATATAACATCTTTTTACTGTGAACAACAGGTGCGACAACCAACGAGTACATTTATGGAAAATCGAGTAAAGATCTTCAAAAACTTTGAATTTTTCGAAAAACTAAGGATTTTCTTATCCCAGGCATAGATTACCTTAGCCGTATTTGGCACAACTTATTTGGAATTTTGGATCCTCAATGCTCTTCAACTTTGTATTTGTTTGGGTTATAACTATTTTGATATGAGCGTCACTGATGAGTCTTATGTAGACGAAACGAGCGTCTGGCGTACTAAATTATAATCCTGGTACCTTTGATAACTATATTCAGAACATTAAAAGATGGAAAAAAGTACAAAAATATTATCATACATAAATTGAATAGTATCCCGTCGTCTGCTTTTAACTAAAATATTTACCCTCGTTTACCAACCTATACAATAGGTTTGATACTACTTCAAGTTTGGCAAACAACAATCATTCAATCAGTATAGTCTAGGATATTACAAGTCTTATTTTACTTGGGATCACTCTTTTGTTTATTAGATTTTAATGATTGTTACTGTTTTTCACTTATTTTCAATGTTAATATATCCATTGTAAATATCTATTATATTTTCACTTCAAAATACATTTAGTCTGCGTGCATAAAAACATAGAATCTGTTTTCCGACATTGTGAAATCGGACAAATGAAGGATACATTAATCAACTGATAAAACATCATCGGTGTCAAAACTATACAAAACAAAAAGAACTCCAATGTATTTTCTAATCGGGGAAGTATATACAAATTGACAAACTAAACTATCTATTATATACACTAACGCTACGATAATGATATACAACGAAAACATTCTTAGTCTACAATGTGCATGGCCTGAGTACAGCATGCACGATTACTCTGACTTAACAATTTTGTTATGCTAGTCGATCTCCATTTCTGTGTGTGTTCAAATATTTAGTATTAAGCACAATATCAGTTATTTATATGAATTATCACACTGATTCAATTATTGTTTTCATTACTAAAGCACGCGTCGACTAGATGAATGAATCTTATTCATTTATGTATCAATATTTTAAATGATATATTGTATATAAGAAGTTCCAACATTGATATGCTGTTAATATAAATAGTATCCGTAACCTCTTTTATTAGTATCGACATTTAAACGTATAATGAATCGTATCATTTATACAACAAAAATAAGTTAATTTAGTGTTGGTCATATTATACAGTCAACATTACTCAAGGACTGTGAAAACTGTGAAATGATAACTCTGACCCCAAAAATGGAAGGTTTTATCCGTTCATATGCACAGATCGGATGGAAAAGACAAATTCCAGAGGTTGATAAGAAATGCATAACATTTTTTTAAGAGTTGAAAACTAAATTTAATTTCAAATTAACCTTGCATTTGAAAGTTAGGAACATGACAAATACAAACAAAACGATTTACTTTTTGTTATTTATGTAGTTGATAGTTAAGACTGTTGGTTGTATTACCTCGTCTAGAGGTCTTGCACATTAATGCACGTTGTGACGAATTATCACAGTTAAAGATGAAGTGGTTTTTGTACATGCCTTTTATGCTATGTTATACTAAAGAAAAACATCTTAATAGGGTTCACTACACGAGCAATTTCCATAATGATAATATGTTGAATGGATAATTTCATATAATGGCATTATTTTTCATATTAACAATAAGTTTATGAATATTTGATGTGAATGTGGAGTTATCCTACTGCATATTCCTTATAAACTGATTGTCTCCTCTCTATTATTAAACAATTAGTAAAAACTAATATTTATAAACAATGGTAATTCTAATATTTTGATCGCATTTGAATTTTTCGAAAAACTAAGGATTTTCTTACCCCAGGAGTAGATTACCTTGGCCGTATTTGGCACAACTTTTTGGAATTTTGGGTCCTCAATGCTCTTCAACTTTGTATTTGTTTGGCTTTTTTAACTATTTTGATCTGAGCGTCACTGATGAGTCTTATGTAGACGAAACGCGCGTCTGGCGTATAAAATTATAATCCTGGTATTTTTGATAACTATTTACACCACTGGGTCGATGCCACTGCTGGTGGACGTTTCGTCCCCGAGGGTATCACCAGCCCAGTAGTCAGCACTTCGGTGTTGACATGAATATCAATTTTGTGGTCATTTTTATAAATTTTCTGTATACAAAACTTTGAATTTTTCGAAAAACTAAGGATTTTCTTACCCCAGGAGTAGATTACCTTGGCCGTATTTGGCACAACTTTTTGGAATTTTGGGTCCTCAATGCTCTTCAACTTTGTATTTGTTTGGCTTTTTTAACTATTTTGATCTGAGCGTCACTGATGAGTCTTATGTAGACGAAACGCGCGTCTGGCGTATAAAATTATAATCCTGGTATTTTTGATAACTATTTACACCACTGGGTCGATGCCACTGCTGGTGGACGTTTCGTCCCCGAGGGTATCACCAGCCCAGTAGTCAGCACTTCGGTGTTGACATGAATATCAATTTTGTGGTCATTTTTATAAATTTTCTGTATACAAAACTTTGAATTTTTCGAAAAACTAAGGATTTTCTTACCCCAGGAGTAGATTACCTTGGCCGTATTTGGCACAACTTTTTGGAATTTTGGGTCCTCAATGCTCTTCAACTTTGTATTTGTTTGGCTTTTTTAACTATTTTGATCTGAGCGTCACTGATGAGTCTTATGTAGACGAAACGCGCGTCTGGCGTATAAAATTATAATCCTGGTATTTTTGATAACTATTTACACCACTGGGTCGATGCCACTGCTGGTGGACGTTTCGTCCCCGAGGGTATCACCAGCCCAGTAGTCAGCACTTCGGTGTTGACATGAATATCAATTTTGTGGTCATTTTTATAAATTTTCTGTATACAAAACTTTGAATTTTTCGAAAAACTAAGGATTTTCTTACCCCAGGAGTAGATTACCTTGGCCGTATTTGGCACAACTTTTTGGAATTTTGGGTCCTCAATGCTCTTCAACTTTGTATTTGTTTGGCTTTTTTAACTATTTTGATCTGAGCGTCACTGATGAGTCTTATGTAGACGAAACGCGCGTCTGGCGTATAAAATTATAATCCTGGTATTTTTGATAACTATTTACACCACTGGGTCGATGCCACTGCTGGTGGACGTTTCGTCCCCGAGGGTATCACCAGCCCAGTAGTCAGCACTTCGGTGTTGACATGAATATCAATTTTGTGGTCATTTTTATAAATTTTCTGTATACAAAACTTTGAATTTTTCGAAAAACTAAGGATTTTCTTACCCCAGGAGTAGATTACCTTGGCCGTATTTGGCACAACTTTTTGGAATTTTGGGTCCTCAATGCTCTTCAACTTTGTATTTGTTTGGCTTTTTTAACTATTTTGATCTGAGCGTCACTGATGAGTCTTATGTAGACGAAACGCGCGTCTGGCGTATAAAATTATAATCCTGGTATTTTTGATAACTATTGTTATTTAGATGAAATGCTCGTGTTTAGCCTTATGGTTTAAAAATGAAATATTGGTTTAAGAATATAAGTATTTGTAAAAGTTTTAAAAATTTAAACCTTGTAAAACACTGACACTAAACGCTATGCTGACAGATTTTAACAAAAATTTGATCAGGCATTTTCCTAATAATTATGCATTAAGCTGAATTGCTTAATAAAAAAAAATGTACTGCACATGTGTTATTATATATTTTCTCATTCTCTCTCTATTTCTTGTCTATACAGATGTCGTTGTTGACAGACGTCTGTATTTAAAGGTTGTTCTATAAGAAAGAAATAAACAATTTGATAATAAATAGGGTTTGTATCAAAAATAAATGTTTTTGAAATAGATTATAAAACAGGGTTCAAATTAGTTAATAATAATACACATATTACTTTGTTTGTGTGTTGTTTTTGCTGACATGAATTGATTTTATGTTATGGATCATGCGGATAGATTCTCCAAACCCTCTCTTAATAAGTATACATTGATAATTGTCTTAGTAATAATGTTCGTTCGAGTAGAAACATTTTTAAGACAACAACAGCCGTTTAATTTTGTGAATATCAATTGGTTTGACTTGGTTTTAACGTACATTTTTTTCAAGCGATATCTTTAGAAAAGAGATATATACGCAACCTTTCTAATCTCACTTATTACTGACCATTGTTAAGATAGGTTAAAGAATCTGAAAAGTCGACCGACTGGACTTTTTTAAACTAATAATTTTACGTTAATGGATTCTCTCAAAGTAACTATCATTGGTCTGTGTAATATTGTTTTAAAATTCTAATTTGGTCATAAGATTTTCATGCAATATATTTATTTAAATCTGTCCTTCCATAATTCTATCATCAGCATAACTGGATGAATTATTGCCAACGGTATTGTGATAAGCCAAGTCCTGTTATTTGAGAGATTTTCTGTAGGGCTAGAACATCTTAATTACATAATTAAATTATGCAGGTTTATAAATTGTTTCACTACTGAGAGTATCAGTACTAGTGTACACGGCCAGAAACATGAAATTTTCCTATTTAAACCTATCAGAAGTAATATAAAGCATGTGTACATTTTGTCTTGATTTCGATGATATACTATTCATTGCTTAACTCATTCATGTATACAAATGTACTCCTACTTGTTTATGGATGATATCTCTAGTGTAAATAATGATACTAATATCTAAACAATACCAGCTAAAGACTTGAGGAAATAGAATCGTTGTATATACTTCTCACATATACTCACAAAATTAGTAGACTCAGTCGATAGTTTTAAGTCCAAGCGACTGGCACGACGTCGTCTCTGATAATGACGGTAACCTTGTCTGACCTAAATGAAATAAAACATAACTCATATATATATATATATAAGTCTGAAAATTACACCAAACAGTGTTAGAGTTAGATTTTCTACTGACAATGTTTTGTTCGTCCCTCAGCGGGATTCGAACTCACATAAAATGCATATATAATATTGTGACATGATATAAATAAAACATTGAAAATGTAAGAACACGATGAAATTATTCGTATTGACAACATGGCAGAATTTTTTTAAACTGTTATAAGTTTGTTTGTTTGTGCTGTATCATCAACATTCGGTCCAATTGGCCCTTTTATATGCAATGTGAATTATATTCACAATAGACCCATCATAGATACCAGGATTACATTTTGTATTTACGCCAGTCGAGCGTTTCGACTACAAAAGACTCATCAGTGGCGCTCGAATCAAATATGTTAAAAAAGCCAAATAAAGAAAAAGTTAAAGAGCATATTATTCTTTCTCAATAACATGCATATGCTCATGTTCCTCTGCATTATATATTTTTTGTATGCATGTACTGACTGATCTTATCGATATTTCGCTAAAAATAAACAATTGGAGTAAAACAATTTCTTAGACAACACAACCCGTACTTGTTTTGTTAATATAATTTCTATTTGTTGTTGTAATGCATTCTTTTTAAGAAAAATTATAACAGTTTTAGGATACAAAATAAATGCATGGCCAATGGCTTACGGATTTGGTGATGTTTCACTTCTTTAAAGTAGTCGCTTACTATTCACCTGTTGTTTGTAGGTTAATTGCTTGGTTTTACTAATCAGCATATTTGATAGAATTCACACAACGGGGTGTCATATGTGGAGCAGGATATGGTAGCCCTACTGAAGGATTTGAAATCATACCATTTTTGTTTAGTTTGATGTTTGTATGTTGTGATTTAGTGGAATGTTTTGTCTTTTTGTCGATTTGCGTTTCTTTAATTTCTCTTCAAACTATCAGTTTTGAATGTTCCCATAAAATATCGAAGATAACAAATCGTTCTGGCTCGAACAACTCTGACCAGAAATACTTTTGAAACAGACGTCGTCTATAATAAAATATGTCATCTAAACATTTCTTTTAGCCAAGATTAATAAATTTATGATCCACACATGAATCGCAATAAATATAACTTTCGCCCACAACAATGTAGAACTCTACTTGAAAATATTCGGAACGTTTAAGACTCCCAGGAAAACTGCCAAAAAACTGCACTTTCTCTCAATTTACAAATGCCAATATTGTAAGAAACAACCTTGTTGTCATCAGTAGTGATGCTGATCTGAATTGTATATCTATCCGAAATCAGATGAAACGTTTCGATTTAGTATTTGCTGGTTGCACGAAAGAAAAGATTGACAAATATACATGCGGTCTTAGATCAAATAGTGACAACAATGTTCTTGTCATTTTTGATCAATTTTTTACGAGTTTGATCAATAAAACTTTTCTTTGGAAGTTCACATCATCGTCAAAATATACCAACGAATTTAAAATGCCTATCTTTCAACTCCTCCCAATAGACAAAAAGACGACCATTTTCTTTAGTAGCTTTCAAGATTTCAGTGAACTGTAGGCAGCCTATTTATATCTACCACACGATTATTAACTAAATTCAAAATAAAAGAAACTGAACGTTTTTTTATTTAAAGTATCATATTTATTTTGAAAGTTGAGTCTTAAAGGTTTATTGGAATATCTGGAAACACATACTACAAGCTCTCATTGACTTTGAAACCCGGTTTTTATTGCTGCCTTAAGTTCACAGAAATATTGAAAGGTACTGAAAATAGTAGGAAAATATACTGTTTCTAATACGTTAATATTTGAAAATGTTTTCGAGCAATACAGACTTTATTTATTTTTACACAACAGAACAAGAGATCAATATGATGGAGCTTCCCCTCGACAACTAATTTGTTGAATATGGAGGTGTTCTTTTTCAACAATTTGTTGGCATTCCTATGGTATCGTTTTTTGTGTTCTTTGCCCATCTTTTCCAGTTTTCATATGAGTCGGAGTTCCTTCAAACACTTGTCAAAAAGAAGATGATCATAGGATTTTAGACTTAAACTTTGAATTTGACATATGGGTTTGTCTCAGTACCAGAATTAATGACAAACTAGACGATTTAATCTTCTGATTATCAGTTTATCCCACCTTGGTAACAGTTTACCACTTTTACCTGCATATGGGATATTCGTTTCCCAACTGATTTGTTTAAACCATCACCAATGTCTGCTCAGAAAGTGGTTTATTGTCTTAATAACGTGTAATGTTGTTCTTTCATTTATCTTTGTAAATGATTAAGTTACTGTTAAGTCATTTTTGGTAATATTTTTCTGGCGTGACTCGGTAGCTATACATCCCGTCTTGTTATTGTGCTACCGTTAATTTGTGTATTCTTGTCTTTCACTTTTCTTATGTGTTTTTTCAATAGGCCTTTTTTTCATTCTTGACATTTTTTGTTTTTATATATTATAACACATAGTTGACTGCTGTACCCATTTTTTGACATTTTTACCTATGATTGTCTGTTCATTTTGTTCACACATTTTTGTCAATGTAATGTAACTATATGCAACTGTCATTCAAGTGAGAGGTTCAGCTTGCTGCAAAACCGCGTTTAATACATCATTGTCTACACAAGGAAAAGCCTGACTGAAATCCGTTATATGACAGTTGTTTTCCTTTCGTCTGATGTGTTTAAGCTTTTGATTTTACCATTTGACAAATTAAAGAACCTTCCGTTTTGCATTTTCCTTGGAGTTCGGTATTTTTGTTGTTTCACTTCTTTGGTCAATGAAGCAACAACAAAAAGGTAATAAATAGTTGCATACATATATTTCTTTTGGACTATGTTTGATATGTGTCGCATTGATAATCATAGAATATCTCCGAACTTAACATGATGGTGAATGTTTGAAGTTTTCACCATGCAGGGACTTGCATGTAAAATTATATTTAATCTTTTTCTTTTTCATGAATATGTGATGTTTTGTGTGATATGATATTGAAATTAACTTTAAATCAGTATTATAAATACAATCAACGCTTCTTTTTACGTCTCATTATTGCTTTCTATTGTTATAATAAATACCTGCTCGTTCAGACAACAGTGAAACAAAAATATAAAAAGACCCTGTTTAAATAATATAAAACATACTATTATTATGTGAATAGTGTATAATGCCCGACCAAAAACTATACTTTTGGACTTAACACGTGTTGTTGTTGTTTGTTTCATTTGGAAAGGGCATTATCCGATATCTGACACTGTAACGTCCTTATTTGTTTATATAAATAGTATTTTGTATTAGATAATGCATTTCGTAATCTGCTAATATATCATCAAACATACCAGTTTAAACGTTTGGGACAACAGACTCATCAGTTGTTCTCAACAGGATCATACAGTATTCATTGTCCGAAATTATAGATTTAGTCAGAAATATGTCAAAAATTATTTCTTTTCCATAAATGTGCTAATTGTGGTAATTATTTAAATTAAACACAACAATGTTAAAATAAATTGCTCAGCTGTTTCAGTTGTGTACTTTCAATTTCTCTGTAGTATCATTCCAAAAGTGTCTTCATTTGGGTCATTACTTTTTAGTTGATACATTATTCAATGTATTTTACTTAATGAGCGATAAGAAGCATCAGCAAATGTGTACTTGCATGATCGTCATGACGGATGCCACATATATATAAAATAAATGTTAACCCTTTCAAAGCACCTGCTATTAAATAAAGGCAACTGTAGTATACCTCTTTTACCCATGGTCTTTTGTTGGGGTTGTTGATACTAAATCGTTTGTTTGTAGTGTCGGTGTTTTTTATACTTTAGATAGTCTTAACGTCGTTTTTCGTGTTTTTCTAGAACGTTGTCAATTTGCATTTGACTGATGAATATCCCCTTGATAATCTCCGCGTCTCCTGTTTATGTTATCACACTGTAAAGAAACTCACTCTAAATTATTTTTAAAATAAATATTCGATCACAAAATCTGAAATGATTTGTTGTGACTCATTGTAAAATGCACGTGCCAGCCTGATAAACAGGCAAACGTAGAAAGTACCTGAAGTGAGTTGAATATCGCAAAAAGGTATTGGAACATGACCAGATCATCATTCAACGAAAATGCTCCTAGTACCCAAGTTACTCCAAACAACGGTAGAATGACACAGATACTTTTTAAACCAATCCTATGAAAGAACAAAAATATGTTTTATAAAATTACTAAAATTGGGCATTGTTGTGTTTTGATTAAACCGCTTTCATACTACATAACGGCAGGCATGTAGTACAATGTATATAAAGGCAATAGTAGTATACCAATGTTCAAAACTCATAAATCGATAGACATAAATAAATCCGGGTCACAAACCAAAACCGACGGAAACGCATTAGATATAACAGGAGAATGACGACACAACATTAAAATGTAACACACACAGAAACGGACTAAGCATTAGACAAAATCCGATGAGATTTGCTTTTTGTGTCGTTTTTGTCATGGTTTTATGGAGTGAATCAGTATAACGAAAACTGATCTCTTCGATACCATTTATTATAATGGATGATTGAACAAAAACAAACAGCCACTTTCAAATAAACAAATCAATCCAGATTTCGAAACTTTATACGTATCTCATTTAACGTGGTCCTCTCACTCAATGCCTCAACATTTGTTAGCTATATTAGACGCAGTTATCATATCGAATGTGAAATGAAGAATACAAGAGATACTGTTTCATGTCCATAACATATTGACTCCCATCTAAACATTAATAGTGAGGGCCCAATTAAGAACATCATCTTACCAAAAAAGAGAAGAATTTAGTTTTCTAAATCTGAAGTGTTCATTTCAATGTAATACTATACCAGTAGCACTAGGGTTTGGCACATAAATTTCCGAGGTGATACAATATACCAGAGCTTGCTTTGCCTACTCGATTTTTCACTTGTATAAACGACACTATTAATGTCAATTGTTGAGAAGGAACTAGCCATCCAGATAAAATGCGCTCAGTCTAGATGTTGATGTTCTCCTTGTTGTTAATTATTAACTTAGGTATTCATGTCTTTGTGTGAATTTGTCGTATTTCGGTGCTTTTCCCATGACGTTGACAGATTTACATTTTTTGTTTTGAAGCAAGTAAACAATTATCCCATCTTCATACTAAAAAATCCCGTTCTTACAGCTTTAGTCTCATATTTAATCTTTTAATTATATAGCTGAGTTTTATTTTTATTCACAATAAAAGATGGATTAATGAACACACATGTTGAACATTTTGTGCAACCTTGTATTATATACAGATATGAAATCCATATCTGGTAATAACACCCATCTATCCTTGACATTTCCAAAGTTGAACAAAATTGTATTTGATTGTAAACACATGAATGTTATTCTACATACTTGGATTTGACTTTGAGGGATTTTGCAGCTATGCCTCTACTTGTCATCATTTTATACATCATAATAATGATGATGATAAAATTAATCTAAAATACACAATATACAAAATTCAATAACAGTGCATCTTGATATCTATATCACTAATGGAAAGCTGAATACTAAAATTTATGATAAAATGGATGATTTTTCATTTCCTATCGTTAATTATCCGTTTTTAGATGGTGACGTTCCCTTGTCACCATCTTACCGTGTTTATATATCCCAACTTGTACGATTCGCTCGTGTATGTAACAATGTTTTAGATTTTAACGAGAGAAATTTATGTATTACTGAAAAATTGTTACACCAGGGTATTCGATATCACAAACTAGTCAAAACATTTACTAAATTTTATCATCGGTATAAAGACATAATTCGTAAATATAGCTCATTATGCAGACTTCTAATACGTTCAGGTATTTCACATCCAATTTTTTATGGAAATATTCTTTATAAAGCACAAAGGTGTCAGTATTCACCTCAGAAACTTACAAAACCTTTGAATAGACTTATTAAGAAGGGATATAATTATGATACTGTTGTCAAGTCATTAAAGATTGCATATTTTGGCGTTAGTATTGAGTCACTGATAAGGTCTTTGCATCGGAACTAAACACATTTATTCTAAAAACAGTTGTTGGCATGACACGGGTTATGTTCTTCTCATATATGTTATGATGGTATGATACTAAACCCCTAACGGGAAGGATTGTGCCTGATGTTCATATGATGAAATCATAATCTTTCAGTCAGTTTAATTGAAGTCTGGAGCTGGCATGTCAGTTAACTGCTAGTAGTCTGTTGTTATTTATGTATTATTGTCATTTTGTTTATTTTCTTTGGTTACATCTTCTGACATCAGACTCGGACTTCTCTTGAACTGAATTTTAATGTGCGTATTGTTATGCTTTTACTTTTCTACATTGGTTAGAGGTATAGAGGGGGGGGGGTTGAGATCTCAAAACATGTTTAACCCCGCCGCATTTTTGCGGCTGTCCCAAGTCAGGAGCATCTGGCCTTTGTTAGTCTTGTATTATTTTAATTTTAGTTTCTTGTGTACAATTTTGAAATTAGTATGGCGTTCATTATCACTGGACTAGTATATATTTGTTTACGGGCCAACTGAAGGACGCCTCCGGGTGCGGGAATTTCTCGCTACATTGAAGACCTGTTGGTGACCCTCTGCTGTTGTTTTTTAATTGGTCGGGTTGTTGTCTCTTTGACACATTCCCCATTTCCATTCTCAATTTTATACTGAAAAAGTAAAACTATTGCTCCTTGCTATATAATACTCAATCTAACGTTCTCGGGAATGGAACATTTTCGACTGATGTTCGACTTTTACATTTATTTCAAATGTTGTTATCTTCGTTTCGCTTCAATTTCTCAATTGCAAATATGCATTGGCATCTTTCATATTTGTTGCTTTTTTATTCGAGTCAATGCGGTCAGTATAGTTCGAACTTCAAAAGAATTTAACGTTCAAATGTCTGAACAGCATGATAGAATCTGTGTCCTAACGTAATATGTGTAAACAATGTATTAATTTTATTGTCAAACTGTCAATTACTATAACAAAATGTTGATATATTTTAAACACTGACATATATTACGGCTGAAACTGATTCATTTTGCGAGAGCATATCCAGAAAAACATCGATCGTTTTCATGTTGTTATCTTAAACGTTTTTTCATGCCACTTCGTTAATATCTTCTTCTTTCTCTCTTTTTGATGATGTGCGTTTGACGGGGTTTTCCGTTAATACACATTCAGATTCCATGTTGTTAAAAAATGTTTTTCAAACCGTAGCCGTAGTAATTGATAAAGTAAAACTATTTCCATTTTATGCTTTATTCATTCTCCAGATTTTGATAGTTGACCGTTAACTAACGTTTTGAAAAATTAGAAGTTAAGCTAAGAATGACAGTTTAAAAAAAAGAAATAATAACGTAACCGGTCGTTCATCATGTTCATACATACCACAATTACAAGTAATGCTGGTCCGATGAACGCCCATATGAGGTTTGATTCAAGGGTTAACCAACAACTGAAATGATTAAAGCAATCCGGTAATGAGTCATATACATGTATGCATGTCGGATATTTTATTGTGTTTTTCTTCTTTAAATGTTAAATGTTAAATGTAAAATATTTCAGCCTCGAGCATCACTGAAGAGATACTAATCGTCGAAATGAGCATGTAGTGTAGTAACATTGTTTTTAAGAAGATTAACACTGAAAAAACCTAGAGAATAAAGAGAAAAAATAAACATATAATTCGTCCATAAATCCATAAATAGGCACCTGGATGGCATAAGCCATGAACTAAGTGCCTGTTGTATTACCTAAAAAAAATATACACAGACACGTAATCAACATTTATTGACAACATACCCTGGTGAAAAAGAACAGCATAATCTAAGTGTGATACAATCATCCTAAAACGTATGTGCAAAAACATAGTTTGTTAATTTACCTTCGGGTGATTGTCTGTATTCGCATGGTGCTTTCTTTTATACTTTTCTAGTTAAGTAGGGTGAACATAAACTCGTAGATGACCAACACATATTGAGCGGAAAGAAAATTCACACATGTTCAAGGAATTGGAACCTGGTATGCATGCATTATAAATGTGTATCTAAAACATTACTTTTATAAAAGTTCTGAGTTGTAATTTAAAATTTGATAACTTCTTGTTTATTATATAATGTATATTTCGATAAAATTGCGAGGTAAATACGTACAACTGTTGATTACCATATCCTTTGAAATTAGTCACACCAGTAGAAATTCCAACTATACCAGCAGGAACCACTATAAATAATGATTGAAATATTTTGTAGCGAGCAAAGTCTACTTACTATCTTAATACATTCAATGCAGCAGTAATAAATGTAATATGTGCAATTGTCGTTGTACAATAAAGCTTATACCTATAATGAACACTGCACCTTCCGAGATCGTGATATTTATTTCTCTACTAGGAAGCTTAATACTAGTATTTTGGATACAAGCGATGATTTTGTGTTTCCTTTGGTAAATTTTACGTTTTGAGATGAAGATGTTCCCTGGGACCATCATATCGTCGCTTGGCTTCTAAGATGTCGTATATGACTTTATTGGCTAACTTTTTGACACCAATGGTCTGGGCGGGAGAAAATCTTTGGAATTACAAAATAGCATACAGTTAGACCAATTAAAATATGTGAAATAAGACATATTACAAAATTGCCAATGTCAGTTGTTTGTAAAGTTTGCTTCCAAAATGTTGTATGAAAACTTGAAAATCGTTGTAGAATGGCTTTGGGAAAAAAATAATTGTACATTTCTTTGTTTCTGTGAAAATAATTTAAGTTCTTGGATAATCCAGAAATCTCAAAGTTTTTATTTCACAGCTATTTACAAAAATGTTCAACTTCACATACGACATTTTAGAAGCATGCATTTTGCCAAAATTTTCAAAGCCTGTTTGTGAGATATTTTTTTCTTGAACAAATTGTAATTTACAACATTTTAGAAGCCCAGCGACGGTATATTGTTTATATTTTTAACACCTTCGATTCGTTCGTGTATGTAACAACATATTTGATTTTAACAAATTAAATTTCTGAATAATAAAAAAAATATTACTCAAAGGTTATCGATATAACATGCTTGTCCAAATTTGTATTTAATGTTTTCATCGGTACAAGGACACCATTAATATTCGAACATATGAAGCAACGGTAATCATCTTCTACGTTCGGGTATTTCACATCTTATCTTTTATGGAACCACACAAATGGTGTCATTCACTTCAAAAACATACACAACCTTTAACATACTTAGTCACAAAGGAGATAGTTATGACACAGTTGTCGAGTGATTAAAGATGGTATTTTTGGGGATACATATTGATTTACTCATAGAGTCTTTGCATCTGAATAGGCACATTTATTCTAAAAAGAGTTTTTTGAAACGTGTTATGTTCTTCTCGTATATATTAAGATACCTAATGGGGGAATTTTTGTTGATTTAAATATGACGACCACATAATCTTTTGATCACTTTACTATTAATTGAGGTCTGGAGCTAGCATGTCAGTATTTGCTTTTACAAAATGTTTTAGTCATTGTTATGTTTTGTTTATCATTTTATTAAGTTTCATCAGTTACTTATTATTAGACAGAGTTTAACTGTACGTATTAATGTGAGTTTATTAATGCAATATTGACTAGAGCTAAAGGAAACGGTTTAGACCAAATAAACATTTTAACCGAGCCGCAATATTGTGCATGTCAAAAGCAATTAATATCTTGTCTTTTTAATTCTGTGTTGTTTTGTTTTTATTATCGGTTCATTTGAATGTTTCAGAGTTTAATGTGGTGTCCATTTTGCTGAACTAGTATTCGTTGTTGTCTAGGTGATAGCTGAAGCCCGTCTCTAGCTACTTGATTTTATCATTGCGTTGACTACCCATTTGTTGTTTTGGGTAGTGTTTCGCTTTTTGTTTGGGGTGTTGTCTTTTTGACACATTCCTCCTTTTCATTATCAATTCGAGCAAACGGTAGTTTCATGTGTCAAATCCAATGAGTCATCCAGATTTGTTATTTGTGTATTTACTTTTAACAAAAATATAAAAATTGCGGTTTTTATTCAACGCAATCATAGTTTTGAACGTTTCCTAAATTAAGGAACATTACATGGCCTTCCAAATACCGTTTCGATTCCTAACGTGATTGAAGAGACATTTATTGTCCAAATCCAGATATGGGTGTATTATTTTTTGCATCTTTTGTTTGCGGTATACATCTGGGGGGTCGTTTATCTGGCAATCGCCAATGACAGTCAGCAGGATATAAGAACATCCGTTTTTCGACTTGCTAGTCAAATGCGTTTTTTTTAAATGAACTTTTTCACTTTCTTTGTTGTTTTGGAAAATGTTTTATGTGCTGTTTTTAGACCCCTCTACCAAGAAATTTGTTTTGTATGTACACGTAAAAAATTTCCGGTTTTTCTCCAACTCAATCATAGGTTTGAACGTTGTTTTCAATTTAGACTTGTTTATATTTTTTCCTTGGCTTGTATTAGATTTCCGTCGGGTTTATATTATCCATTCATCAAATTTCGACTCTTCACATTTCAAGAGTCTATCCTAAATTGAGGTAAATAATATAGCATTTCAGAGTCCGTTTCGATTCCTAACATCACTGAAGAGACATCCATTGTCGAAATTCGAATATGGTGTACTAATTTTTAAAATTGAGAATGGAAATTGGGAATGTGCCAAAGAACAACAACCCGACCATAGAAAAAAACAGCACCTTTTGTTTGCGGTATACCATATTAATCGCAAGTTTATAGTTTTCTGCTTGGCATTAGATTAATAATTAGATGCATTTGGTTCCATCTGGTGATCCGTTTTTTTGTGCAATCGCCAATGGCAGTCAGTAGGATTTAAGAACATCCGTTGTTCGACCTGCTTGTCAAGTGTGTTCTGTTAAAATATACTTTTTCCCTTTTTTGGTCTTTTGGGAAATGTTGTTTCTGCTGTATTTAGATCCCTCTACCAAGATAAATTTGTTTTTCATGTACACGTATTGAAATTGTGGTTTGTGTCCAATGCAATCAAAGGTTTGAACGTTGTTTTCAATTCATACTTGTTTATAGAACTACCGCCGTCAATAAGGAGTTTTTATGTAAATGTAATGTAATGCAAATGTGTTATACTTACTCCAACAGGCTGGTATGAGCTTATGGATTATAGAACTTGTTGGGAAAATAATTACTACCATTCGCGCTATATGAATCCCCTCTGCCAGCATCAGAGCAAAGTCTGTGAGGAACAAATAATGCAATGCAACCGCAATCGCTGAACAAACAACCTTCAAATATACAAAAATATAATAAAATGACAAGTTTTGTGACTTTGAAGAATTATTGACATTAACAATCAAACCTACATCTTTTGGAGCATTGACAACCTACGTAGTAACTATTGCTTCTTTACTAGCTTTGTTTTGTATAATATAGGTCAATAAAGTTTTGATGAAAATGACATAAAGCTAATTTTTTTCTTATATTAACGACAATTTCTTTATCTATTCATATATTCGTGGTATTTCTTTTTAGTTTTATATATTTGTATAAGCATGTCGTAATATCTTTATTTAAGAATTGAATGCTCTTTTTTGCAAATTTATTGGGGTGTAAAAGCGTTGACCGAAATACATTTTGTATGAAGCGCGGAAGCTCTTCATACTAAAAATGTGCGCACGGTCAACGCTTTTACAACCCTATAAAGTTACAAAAAAAAGCATTCAATACTTATAATTACATTTTTACCTATAGGATCATGAAAGCACGCCTTTTATTAAGTTTTTATTTCATTTACCTGTGCACTTTATTGTGGAACCTCGTGTCATCATGAATGAAAAGTTGCATTGTGTAATGCAATTGATTAAGGAATATCACGAGATTGCTAGTTAGCCAATCAGAATAACGTATTATAATGAAACATACATCTAATGTAATTATTAAGAAATGGATATCAGATGCAGTGAAGAAAGTATAAATCTTAGTATAAGTCTGCATAGTGATGAGTTTCATTTAGGGAACTATTTGCTAAAAAGACTGTGCAATAGAATTTCAATTTTACATAAAACGTTGTGAATATTAGCAAACATTTCAAATACGTATGATAAAACATAGGTAACCATTGCTGAATAACAGCTTACTTGTAAATAACTTTACAACGCTTATGATAAAAACGGTATTGTAGGTATCTTTAACTTTGTTAACGGATATGACATCCAATGTGTATTAGTGAGTGCATCTTTTCTGTATTGTTTTTTTTTTTTATCAAATTGTTTTAAATTACTGTGGATTCATTTATTTTCGTGAGTACTTAGTCTGCATACATTTCATTAGACATTTTGTAATTCGTTGAACATCTAAATTCGTGGTTCCCCTATACCCACGAAATCCATGCAAATTGGTATCCAACGAATTTTGATGAATCCACAGTAGCCACACTCATGACTTAAGACGATGAATATAGCTCCAGATTCTTGTTTATAGTCCTCTATGATTGGATTGGATATGATTGTTTGTCCCAAACTCATTTGTTTGAAAATTCTTTGGTATCGTCCTTCTATTTTGTTTTTAGTTCTGAATCAAATGTATAACTTATAACTGTATGCTAACGTTTGTTGTCCTTACTTCATTCTCTGTCCGTGTAATACCAGTTAAGAATATGACATACGACAGAATTAAGGCCACACATAGGTTCATCAGTGTTTTTGTTCTATCAGTTTTCACATATCTACAAATATGATAAAACAGATCGGTCTATGACTCTTGGTAGCTTCCACGTCTTTAAAAATTTCACATATAAAAATAAACAAATATTCTATCAAATCTGTGTTGTTGTTAACAAATGAGGTACATAAATGAGAGGGAAGATTACGAGGAATCAATTAAAGACACAAAAGCAATAATAAACCATGGCAAAATCAAACGAAACCCGAGTACAGCACAACAACTCTTAACAACTACAGTGCATCAAATAACATGAATAACATGTAAAGATTGAGCAACACGAAACATATAAACAAACCAAGGCTGATAAATCACGTTCTGTGAATTCCAAATGAAGGAAAATGAGATAATGTTGTGTTTGCGATAAGTTAAACATTGTGACATATGCATTCCATTACCGTCCATTTGAACCGGTGGTGCAATATATTCCATATAAAAAGTATTCCTCTATCAAACAAATCATAACAAAAAACGTTTGTTCTAAAATATATCGTATCAACTGGGAGATGTGGTAAATAGTCATGAGGTAACACCTCTCTCTATTATAACGCTAAGTTCTCAGCTAACACTTGTTTTCAATCTAAAAAAACATCCACGGTATCATTGATGGCAAGTTCATAGAAATAGATGCGGCCAAATTGTAAAAGAATTTTACAGAAAATGATCTATATAACGAATGAAGAAGTTAAAGATTAATGCAGAGTTCTTTTTTTTTCGTTATAAGATTTAATTTTAAATTTACTTAGAAGGATTACAGTAACAAATTAAATAGCTTAAGAGATGGTATGTTCTAATTATAATGTCATATTGACTACAAAAATATAATATATTCGATGATGTTGTTCAAAGTTCACGAGAACTGGTTCCGTATCATGACCAAAACTAATTATCAAATTCATTTGTTGAACATGTTGAATGTAGTATAATATTGATAATTTTGCTAAAACAAAAAGGACGCATATTTAAGGTTTTAATAGTCATCTGCAAAATGTTTCACCATGAAAGTATGTCACATTCAAATATTGATAGAAACAATTAAATGAAATGGTATTCCATATATACCAAGCATACTATATTTATATCAATCTCAGTATGCATCTTTGCTTACTTAAATTATTCGTTTTTGAATAAATAGATTAATTAAATTAAGGTTTCAGTTCCTGCTGACAAATTTGATCTTAATTGATTTGGTTATTCTTTTAAGGTCAATTTTAGTCATATAACTGTTCCACTGTTGTGCTTCTGAAACAATCTTGGATTTCCAATATTTGATTTTGAACGTTCCTTCCAGAACAATCCAGAAAAGTGTTTTCATTTATAGATTTATTTTGTTTCGCTGAAGTTGAAATTAGAACGTTACATTTGTTTATATACTTTTGAGTAATTGTTTTGTCAATATGGAGACAAATGCCTCGAAAACTTCAGACACGTCGAACAGAGTGTTTGATTTGTCATATGGTTCATATATCTTATGTTCTGTGTTATCTATAGATGCAGCATGGCTTGACAAAAAAGTTTTATTCATTCAAAAGAATAAGCATACATGTATATAGGAAAATCATATAAATTGACGAAAAAGTATAAAGAAAAGAAGAATGTGTCCCCAGTACACGGATGCCCCATCCGCACTATCATTTTTTTTTATGTTCAGGTGACCGTGAAATAAGGGCATAATCTCTATTTTGGCATTAAGAAAAGAAAGCTCATATCATAGGGAACATGTTTACTAAGTTTCAAGTTGATTGGAATTCAACTTCATCAAAAACTACCTCGATCAAAAACTTAAACCTGAAGCGGGACAGATGAACGGGCGAACGAACGAACATACGGACGAACGAAGAAACGGACGAACAGAAAAAGAATCATCATAAATGGGGCATAATAACTCAATTTGCTATTCCTAAGGTGATGATTAACATTTAAATATTGCAATACGGTATTTACTTGAAGAATAAATTGAAAGTGTTCTTTAAAAAAACACAACCTCAACGTAATGATCTCACATACAGTCATTTAAATGTTTACCAACTATAGAACAACAAATAGTCCTCTAACTTTAGTTCAGAAAACAATGGTTTCAATATGCAGATAACAAATTTAAATTAACAAAGATTCCTATTTTTAACGACATTATATATTTATTCATTAAATATTCTTGTTACATTGCTACACCAATAAACCAAGTTTTAGTTGATGTTTCCTGTTTATTCCACTGATTACCCAGGTTAGAAATCAGATGCTAGTATATATGTACATATTATAATAATATGTAAGTACGTCTGAGCCAGTGACAACTCTACAACATATTTATCCATCGCATCACCAGCAGTGATGATGTAACATGGCTATGTACATTATGTATATACAACTCCAACTCGTCTAAACATCAACCCAACAATGTTAGATCTGTTTTTTTTTAATGAAGCTTTAGGTGACCGGGTGTTCCCTTTCCACGTCAGTTTTAATCTAGCGTCGTACAACAGTACATGATTTATATATATAAGGCATGGAAATGTTATATTTACAGATCAGCTAAATTATCTATAGTACCCCATGCCTTATATATATATATATATATATATATATATATATATATCATGTACTGTAGTACGACACTAGATTAAAATTGACGTTGAAAGGGAACACCCGGCCACCGAAAGCTTCATTTTTTATGAAGCCCAGGTGGTTGTGTGGTCTAGCGGGACGGCTACAGTGCAGGCGATATGGTGTCATGATTTCTCTGTAGCATGGGTTCGAATCCAGGCGAGGGAAGAACAAAAAAATTGCGAAAGCAAATTTACAGATCTAACATTGTTGGGTTGATATTATAGTAATATATATACATTTCTTTGAAATAAAATTGTACAACATTTAATTCATTATGCTTTATTCTATCAATCGTCTAAACTTCCTTTTAGTGAATTTTGTAAAGGATTACATTTCATTGTTCTGTTTTCGTTATATCTTTTAACGTATTCTTGAAGAAAATTGGATAAACCTTTACACTTGTCAATTTCTAATTAGATCCACCTAAAACTGTTAGGTAACAATTCAGACCAAAATAATTTTTGTCAAAAGATTCTTATTGGTATTATTTTTTTCGGTATAGTTTACAGAACATAGATTGATGGATACAATTACTGATTGCTTGGTGAATATTACTCTCATAGTTCAGCTGTTAATATCATACGCATACCCACAACAAAGACATTAAAAAAAACCAAACAGCAATGCACAATTTAAAAATAATTGACTTACCTCCAAAGAACAAAATGAATGAGAATTGTCATGATCAGAAACAAAATTGACACTCCACATCCGATAGCTGATATAAGACTGAGTGGAAAGTGGTGTAACGGTGGCTGGTATAAAATGTAAAATTATATTTAAAAGATAGTCTGAAATCAAAGAATTATTTAAGATACTTCTGCAGACCTGTAATATATAATGCTTGATTATACAATATCGATGGTTGTGTGATAAAATCCAAGTTTGTTAAGATATGAGAGGCTAAAGATACAAATACAGTTGTACAATACAATCTGAAAAACCATGTCAAAACGAATATACGACTAAAAGACAATTAACTGTTTACAAAACACAAAACAATAAATAATGAACTGAGTAAGAAAACGGTATATACTGATGCACAGTTATGTCATTTACTGGATTAATTTTGATTTTCAAATAAAATGGTTTCAGAGCAATCTTCCAATGTTTAAGATCATACAGATCGATGACAAACAGGACGTCGAACTGTTGGACAGTTGTCGAGATAAGGCAAATCGTTTTAGAAGCAGTGTCATTTGACTGAATCCGTAGAAACCATGAAAAAAAGCCATTAACAAAATATTGAAACATTATCGGACATAAAAAAACACATGCATGTACATTGCTTTTCGAATACATGTCATTGCTCAGAGTATGCATCGTTAAAAATGTATCAGAAACAATAATGTCGACACACATTAATACACTATATTTCATGACCGAAAAGTCAATGGAAGTTTACGGCAAGATGCTTTATATTTGGAAATTGTAAAAAAAGTAAACTTACAAAAGCACCTAACTCTGAGGAAAATGTAAAACGGAAAGTCCCAAATTAAATGTCAAAATCAAAAGTTCAAAACTACTATAATGACACCCAATGAGCTTGTGATATGTTCATGAGGGTCTGTTGAAAAAAAAACTTTACGACAAAAGAGATGATTTCAGCTTTCCATTTCTAAGTAGTAACATTCCAGCAGCACCTGCATACGGGGTATATATCTCCCAATTGATACGATATTCCCGTGCTTGCATTTCCTATCATGATTTTCTTGATAGAGGGTTACTGCTCACAAGGAAGCTATTAAACCAAGAGTTCCAAATGGTGAAGTTGAAATCATCCCTTCGTAAATTTTACGGAAGCCATCACGAGTTGGTTGACAGTTATGGAATAACCGTTTCACAAATGATATCGGATATGTTCCTTACGTCGTAACTACAATCCCCTTCCCTTTCATGAATGTGACCTACCGAATTAGACTATTTTCCGGATTTGTAATCACATAAGCAACACGACGGGTGCCACATGTGGAGCAGGATTTGCTTCCCCTTCTGGAGCACCTGAGATCACCCCTAGTTTTTGGTGGGGTTCTTGTTGTTTATTCTTTAGTTTTCTATGTTGTGTCATGTGTACTATAGTTTTTCTGTTTGTCTTTTTCATTTTTAGCCTTGGCGTTGTCAGTTTGTTATAGATTTATGAGTTTGACTGTCCCTTTGGTATCTTTCGTCCCTCTTTCATGTTACAGATTCATCTTTTCAGTATAAAATAATTAATATATTCGCACATGCAATTATTTAGATTCACTAAAAGGAAAATGGATTACTCATTCTTCAGAAAGAGATATATTTGTTACGGACACATGTCGACGATGAAAGTTCATGTGTATATTATGTACAAGGTACAATTTTTTTAATTCGAAAGATCTACAATGATGTACAATGTAGATGTTATATCTTATTTTTGAAGCGTTGATATATTAATAACCAGAAATAATTGAACATACTGTCCTTCCTGGTCTCATCAATATGGCAAAGTTTGTTGTGTGATTATATTCACATATCGTGTAAGATTCTGTAGCATCAACGACTCGTGAACCAAAAGGTGACCACGCTCCATTCACAGTATTTCTATAATATAAAATGAGCATGTTGCAAAGTATACATTTGTAATACTGTAATCTTGCAAAATAAATTCAAAAGCTTACTTTACACAAAACAATTATCGTGTCTTGAAACAATTTAAAACACTGTTAGAAAGATGCACATTTATAATACAAATGAACCACACAGCAACAAAACCGTACAAGGAACACAAAATATGAAGCAATTAAGATGGCCAGATTTCGTCTTCGAAAGGAGACAACGCTTTCAATCCAAATATGACATCTTCAATTCATAGTTAAATACATCTTCTTTAATATGTTTCATTTTCAAATGCGGAGTAATGTGCTTTAAAAAAGTAACGAACTCGAACGGTATTCCTTTCCTTATTTGAGAGTCATTTTCATTTCCCTTTCTATGCACCAACATTCCAGAAGCACCTGCGTATGGAGTATATATCTTCCAGTTGATAAATTATACTAATATGCAATAGAAAATTGCCTGCATTTCTTATAATTATTAAAATAATAGAAGGCTGATGGTTATAAGGAAGCTAGCGAACCAAATTTCCGATTGATAAAGTAAACTTATCCTGGCACAAAATATTCGGACGTAATCTTGATTAAATTTACTGTTAGGTAACATCGGTTTCACAGATAATGACAGATGTGTGCCTATTGTTGTAAACACAATTTTAGTTCTCTTGTACTCGAATAAGATCACCAAATGAGATTGATCACTAGCATCTGCTCTACCTTCCTGATCACCTGAGCTCAATCCCAGTTTCCTATGTCATGTATGTGAGCCTTTGTGTTCACTTGTTTATCTTTTTGTCGCTTTTCGAATTTTGCCATGGCATTGCCAACTTGCTTTCGTCTTATGACTTTTGAACACCCTTGGTTGTGTGCCCCGTTTAATCATATCGTTTCAAGTTATATCATACTATTTGATAATTGTTTTGATCAATATTTCTGGCAATACGCATTATTCATTCCACCTTTGGTTTATGAAAGACAGTATTTTCCAAAGACCATCATAACAAATGTTTTTAATTTTAATACTAACGGAGCACTGAAATTCCAATGTCCACACAATGGGTTGGAGAACTTTCCCTGGTTAAAATAGAAAAGAAAAACAACTTCATTTTTAACATTTGAACAATGCTATCGTTACGTTTTGTGCATATTTGTTATGTAGCTATATTTATCAAATAACAAAAACCCATTGCAATGGGTGTTTAATTTAGATCGAGGGCTATCACGGTTTTTCATATTCATGCATGTTTCTTCACCGTACTATTGCCTGCAAATAGGTACCCTCTGTCCTGCTCAATTATACCATAAAGTAGATATAAGAAGATGTGGTATGAGTGCCAAAGAGACAACTCTCCATCCAAGTCACGATTTGTAAAAGTAAACCATTATAGGTCAAAGTACGATCTTCAACACGGAACCTTGGCTCAAACCGAGCAGCAGGCTATTAAGGCTCCCAACAATGACTGGTGTAAAACCATTCAAACAGGAACACAAACGGTCTACTCTATATGAAAAAAACAGAAACACTGATGAACCACATCAACAATCGGTAACTACTGAACATCAGGTTCCTGACTTCGGATTTTTAAAGAATTAATTTATAAAAAAACAATGTTTACAATGATACATTCATCATTTTAGAGCTGCATTAAATTTTTGTAGCAGCACATTTAAATAGAAAATTTTTCGTTTCTTCATGCCAGTATCCAATTACTGGCTACTGGTTTCTTGATACACTCGGGGATTGAAATTCACCCGCATAAATAACTATTTAGTGCTAATGCATAAAATTAACGGAACCAATTGAATGGCACCAAATGCACATATCGACAAAAGAAGTCTTTTCTGTGTTGATCGAGACCAAAACATTGTATGCATCTAAAAAGTTTCTAAAACAAAATGTAAAAAGACCTAACAGTGACAGTAATAGATATAATTTTATAATACATATATCTTACCAAAATGTGTTCGAATTTTATAATTAAGGTATAATCCGAACAAGTTGTTGTATGAATCGTAAAGTCGGCTATGATAGAATTAACACCATAACTCCCATTAAATGACATTATTTTCCTGTAAAAAAAGTGAATTAAGTTATAATAAAATTATGTCAAATTAGAAGCAAACTAAAACAAAAGTTTCTAAAGAGCCTTAATCGCTCACCTTTAGTTCAGAGGAGAAGATTTTTAAATGTAAACATGATGAAAAAATTGTGTAAATTTGTCTTAAAAGGGCAATAACTCATATAGGGATCAATTCACTACAAACTGCTCAGAGTCTGAATTGACCAGTTTTTGTGCTCGACCAGTAAAATCGAGCACACATATTACTCGACTAGTCTCGACATTGTCTCGACTGTATTTAATTGTACTTAAGTGTACTCGACTAGGTCTCGACTTTACTTTATTAGTCTGATTCAGTACTTGATGATCTTTGAGTAGTCTGAAATAGTCTTGACCAAGGCTCGACCTGTCTCGACCTGTCTTGACTAGTCTTGACCTTCAAATTTAGTTTTGACTGGTGTAAATCAGCCCATCTAACTAAATTAAATATTGATCTTACAAAATTCAAGCTTATAAGGTAGCTTGATTTATTGCTGTGAAATGAAAGAATTTAAATTTACAATATGTCAAAATAAATTTTATTATATAAAAATTCAGATAGGCATCTTTAATTTATTTTATAACTTTTTCAAATCAACTTGGATTTTCATCAAACTATGCAGCTATGTTAGATATATATTAGGCTTACTGAATCCCAGGTTATTTTGTTTCTTGTTGTATTGCTGTCAAATTTAAGAATTAAATCAATCTAGGTCAAAAAAGCTAGAATTTGCAGTTGAATAAAATAGAGATTTAAATAAGTACACTTTAATTTTTTTTATAACTTTTTAAATTTATTTATTGACATACTTTACTAAAATAAAATGTTTTTTATGATCTTCATGGCGGTCAATATTTGTAAACAATTTAGAATAACAATATGCCATTATAATTTGAACAATTTCATACTTAGGACTGTAATATGAAATTGTGTTGCAATCCTCTAAAATTTTATTTTATTTTTTTATAGGTAAAAAACAAAGCTTGGTTTACAGATAATATCTGCCGTTGTTTTTTGAAATAGAAATTAGGTCCGAAATATTTGTATGGTTGGTCCGAAATTTTCTTTGATTGCGATTTTTTTCTGCGTCTATGAGAACGATTATTACGAACAGTTTTAGAAACTATATCCAAAATGTGAACAGAATCGGTTCTTGATATATTGCCAATACCCATGATATTACCATTAAGACCGAGAGGGTAGATTGTCTGTAATTGTTTTAATTCAATTCAATTCAATTATTTTCCATGATCGTACAAACTTTGAATGAGATTCACCGGGCTGCTTGTTTACTACTTCTAAAGGTTGATCGTTAAATATTTAATAGGATGATTGTGCTTCTTAAGATGTTGATAAATGATATTTTTGAATTTATTGGGTCTTTTAAAACGATACAGGTGTTCTTGCGTACGTTTAGATAAATATCGCCCAGTTTCACCTACGTTCTAGATACCGCATCCCGGGTGGTTTCATGTGAGTAAATAAATAATACTGTTTGTTTTTCAAGTAATATCAGTTTCAAAATTTAAAGAAAATGTGCGACCACTAAATGTGGACCTTACCATATTGTTGGTGGAGAGACGGGGACATGTAAGTCATTTTTTGGCATGACACTTATCGATAGAAGGGTAACCACGATTTTTATTGTTAAAAATGTTAGCGATGGTAGTATTTTTAGATAATCGATTTTGAAGATTGAGATGTGTAGATACCCTTAACTTAAAATTTTATTGAGCAAGCTGCTGTGAATGAAAATTAAAAAGTTCTTTCTTATTGTCGTCATCTCTCAGAAAACTTTGCCAATTTTGAAGAATTTGTTTTTATCCTGGATTCGTCTGTGTATTCTAAATGTAGCTCTTGCTTCTTGTTGCAGCCTTCAAACTACCAGTTTTGTCTATGTACGCATCCGAGACTACATCCACTGTTGTTACAGTTTCAAGGTAGGTGTTCATGACGAGTTTGCTGATTGAGTTTTAAATCTTAATTTAATAAAATAGCTTGAAACTGTAATAAGAGTGAATTAAGTCTTGAATGAGAATGGTAGTTCTAGCAACAAATGCTCAGGATGTTCAGTGTTATCTTCCATGTGATGTTTTTCAAGTGTAGCACTAAGTTCACATTAAGAAACTGACACAAAAATCATGGTGCATGTGTCTGATGCAGGGAAACACGAACTTAAACGAGTCATGATTCGAACTGTCGTTACTGATGATACTGTCATTACTGTTTCGCTATTCCGCGACATAGGAGTAAACGAACTATGGATTGTGTTTGGGATGGAAAAAAATCTTTGGATTAATATCTATCAATGGCCTTTCAAATACGTCATCACACACACTTATTGTGATCCATGCCGTTACCGGTTGTGATACGGTTTTCTGTTTGCTTGAAAAGGAACAAAAGACTGCGTGGGAGACATTGATGGCCTTTGAAGTTGTGACTTTAACATAAAGAATGATGATTGATCAGTCAGCCAAAATCACCGAGGTTTTGCTGTAAGATCGCCAGAATAACATAGTTAACGAAGCAAGAAAATAACTATTTGCACAAAGGGGAAGGCTAATTGAGGCTGTTCCCTCAACTTGGTTTAGTCTTTTCCAGCATGTAAAACGTACAATAAACTCAGGCGGTTGTTTAGGGTGACGAGCTTGGGATTGGCTCTTATGCTACCCAGTCTAGGCGCTAATGGATGGCAAAGGGACAGAGAGGAGCTTTTTAAAAAGAACTCTTTCTGAGGCCTCCTCATTTTGTCAGAAGTTTGTACATTGTGGATGTAAGAAAGGATGCTGCGGTCGTTGTTTATGGGGGAAATTGGGTCCCTCGTGCACTGCCTTGTGTGCATGTGGTGATGACCGAGAATAAACATGTATTTTTTGGTCAAATAGTAGTAATTTAAAAAATATTTTAGTAATCTAGTGATTTTATTTTGTTTTAATCAATCTATCCAAAACTCTACATCGAAGATATGGATTGAGGACTTACCTTTGAAATTTACGCCATATTTTTTACCAGAGGTGTCAACTTTGTATTTAAACATTTACAACAGAATAGAATTAGAGGTTTTAAGGGTAATTTAAAGCCGAAAGTGTAATGACCAGCACAAAAAAAAACCAACATTTTCTCTACATGTTGAAAAAAGTTGAATATTTAAATAATAAATTGATATTTCTAAGTCCGCAATTTTTGGATATTACCGGAAGTAAGGGTTTCAGAAATATATGTCTTATATATTGTATCCATTATGAGCACTAAAAAAAGGTTCCTGCACAATGTAATGATAGTAGCAATACGTTAAAACACACTTCAATTACCCTCCCTAAAACATAAGCTTATTTTAGTACAATGTCCGCCATGTTGGATTTTACCGGAAGTATGGTTTTTAAAGACAACTCATCTATATAATATATCCAATAGTAGTAAAAAACAAAGGTTTGTACAAAATATTATGATATCAGCATGATAATAACACCTATTCACAAACTAGCCTTCGATATTGGTCTGATTTAAGTATGATGTCCGCCATTTTGAAATTTTACCGGTAGTGAGACATTTTTTTCAAATGCCTCCCTATCTGAAATCAAAGAGTAATAGTTAGAAAGGTCTGTGCCAAATTTCATGCTTGTAGCATGATGTACACAATTCGTCTGAAACATGCTTGTTGCCGCCGGACTAAATCTGGCATTATTAGCCAAATAAGATCGAAGTGAAACTATTTTTTTTTAATTTGTACGTAGAAAAATGATAACAAAGACAAATGACATTGTTAAAATGATCTGGGCAAAAATACTGCACTCGAAGGTTTATTATGATGGTCCATGAAACCTGGAAAAATCATCTGCTTTACTATGTTAAACCTACCCTTGTAGTATCAAGTACTGCGGAAATAGATTTGAAATATTTCTGTAGAATGTGCTACTATACCCAGTCAAACCTGAAAAAGATGTACTGAAAAGTATCGTTTTGGATAGTTTAAGAGTAAAACTCTGCCCGTATTCTCCATTAGGGTTGTCCCGTTAATAGCCAAGAAGATAATGATTGCTTGATTGATGGCCCCTAAAGTAACACCATGCTTTGATGGCCCAAGATTTATTTTTAAATTTGGCTTTCATGCTATGGTTTATACTGGCAAACCCTATGCAGATGCTTTTTTAAATAACTTGATGGAAAACAAAAAACATATTTTTTTCCTTATTCTTGTTCTTTATTTTATTTTGTTTTGTTTTTAGTGATTTAAGAACACTGTAAATATATCTTTTGAGATGACGGATGATGTAAATATACATTCCAACACTGCAACAAGTGTGTTACGATAAGTCATAAGGGGCTCATCTTTAAATAGTAATGCTTGAAAGTGTAGTCTTTAAAATATAATACAATCTATAAGTTATTTTTCAGCAGTATCACTAGTTTAATAGTCATACTTAAATCTCATTGAGGTGTGCGACATGAAAATAAGTTAAAGAACAAAAATAAAAACGTAAAATATTTATCAGTATGCTATATGACAACACGATGCATGATTGCCCTTGTTGACATTCTATTAAGATGTTCGAAGTGAACCGGCAGTGTTTTAACATGTACACCTAGTATTTGTTTTTAACAACTGTTTGGCCTTGATTGTAAAAAAAGAGGGACGAAAGATAACAAAGGGACAGTCAAACTCATAAATCTAAAATAAACTGACAACGCCATGGCTAAAAATGAAAAAGATAAACAGACAAACAATAGTACACATGCCACAACATAGAAAACTAAAGAATAAACAACACGAATCCCACCAAAAACTAGGGGTGATCTTAGGTGTTCCGGGAAGGTGAGCAGACCCTGCTTCACATGTGGCACCCGTCGTGTTGCTTATGTGTTTACAAATCCGGGACGGGAGGTATAATGTGTTCATCTCTTTGAAACTAGTATTACTTATTTACCGCTACATATGTGATTTTTCAGTTTTATTTCAGTCGCTGAATCTGCTATCCATGAGTTGGATGTTTTCAAGCGACCAGGAACAGTTATCTCGCCCGAACTAGCCTTCCCTACTTCCATTACTAAAAGAATTGATTTAACTGAATTAATAGGTATATGGATAAAATAAAAACGATACAGAGATGTCACATAATATAAATATATTCAAATCCTAAATACTATTTAATCATGGTTGTTTTAAAATGACACATTTTGTTCGAGCTGTGTTCGCTCTGTTGTGATATGTACATTAAAAAAAGACGATTTAAACAATTGACTATGTGCACAAATACTCCAAATGTTACAACTCGCAGACATGTATATTAAGTAAAGTTGTTTCTTTTGAACAATTTTTTAAAATTAATATGCAATTCTTCAATTGTTTTTTTTTTAATCAAGTCAGAATTAATTTTCGAGTTTCTGAATAGATCGTTTATGGTTTGCTGTTCTGACAAACAACAAATCTATTATTCATAAGATATGATACGATATGTTGTCGTCCATGCTGTTTGTTTTCTGTCGACTTGAGACTATCATTTTGACCACAGCTAATTCTGATTTATGACTGCTACAAATTTAGAGTAATGTATGTTGATTCTATTGACAAAGACTTCTTCAGTCTGTTTTCTTCACATTTCAAACATTGTTATATGTATTATTTCAATTGTGTATGCTAATTTATGTGCAGGAATGATGGCTGCGGAGATTTCACGATTATCAGAAAGATATTATGTCGATGATAAGTATTACATGTTAGTTTTTCATGCGTAATGAATGCCCCTTTTATTTGATGAAATTGCTATCAAAGTTTTCCTCAATTCGAGTTTACCAAGATAAATTTAAACAAGTTTGTTATAAAAAAAAAATATGACACCACGTGGTTAAATAAAATCAACCTACCAACATTTTCTTTTGCGACAACCAGGGACAATTCACCGTCAATAGCATCATTAAATGCATTAGTATACTCCGTTACTGCTTTTACGAGTGAAGTAACACCACCCGACCTCTAGTGAAAAAAAATCGAAATATTTAGAGTAACAAATAAATATTGTTACATCTTGTTTCTCTGTGTCAATAGTAACTCATTGTTGAGAGGTTCATTAGTCATGTCCCTCTTCAAAGTGGTTGTTTTCTCAAACTTTAATGATGAAAACCTTTCATTTAACATTTTTAATGGGTTGATGTGTCTCATCCTGCTTATTTTTTATCTTTGTAAATGTACTAACTTTTTTTTTATATTTTAATTTTTGTTTCTTTCTTTTGCGATGTCGATGGATTTTTAATCAAAGTAAAGTAAAGTAATTATCGATGGCAATTTATCAGATGCATTGCATAACACACGTCTTTATAGAGAAGTCCGTCAAAACAATTTAACATGATTTAGAAACTTATGTTCTAACTCTATAAAGAAAGTTTATCTTAGATGAATGTCCATTGATTCATGATGCTCCTCAAGTATTATATGTTTTCCACATACTTGGTTTTCAATACTATGGTTTAAGTGTTTCACATTAAGGTAAATCCAGAAGAGTGATGTTTACCAATTTTTGTTTAATTTCTTAACGTATAAAAATGTGATTGTAATTGACAATAACTATTATTCAAAAAGAACGTTTTGTACATGCTCAGATTTGTATTTTATAAAGAGTAGCGAAAATGTGTTTACGCTTGCCCTATATTAATATGTTTACCTCATTGTTAAGTTCTGCCCATGGCTGATGGTTTCTTTCTTCCAGCAAATGGTCGCATAGAGATCCAAAGATCTAAAAGCCATAATATTATAAGGTAAAAAGTAAAATCACAAAAATACTGAACTCAGAGGAAAATCAAATCGGAAAGTTCATAATCACATGGCCATATCAAATGACAAAACACATCAAGAACGAATGGATAAAAACTGTCATATTCCTGACTTGGTACAGGCATATGTAGAAAATGGTTGATTAAACCTTTTTTATAACGCTAAACACTCTCATTTTGTTGACAGTCTCATCAAATTCCGTTATATTTACAATGATGGGCGAATTAAACAGACATAATAAATAAAATAGTCCAGAACACAAAAAAAAAAACATTTTTCTACAGACATATTCATTGCTTCGCCGGTCTGACGGCAGAACATTTTATACGTCACATATTTTTCTCGTTCGAAGTTTATACAAACAACTTTAAAATTTCAAATCGATAGTTTTATGCATTGTTCGCCGTTATGTGATAAGTTTTAACAAATTTAGAAAAATAGTTGCCATTGCACATCTATTTACTTCATATACCCACTCATTTCCATTCTTTTTACATTTAGAAAGTTTTGATGAAAACAATTAAAGCTTCATTTGAAGCTTGTATCGTTACTGTTCCATATGCAAATATCACATGCATAATGTATAACTTCCGTAACTAACCTCTAGTTGGTCAACTGAAAGTGTTTCTTTGTGATCAGTCACATACTTGGAAATATCATTCAGTACAGCTGATGACGTCAGCAGATCACCCGACCGTAATTGATCGTTATTCCTCGTTATGTTTTCTAGATCGTTCAGGATAATTGTCACAGAATCAGTTTCATTGTCTCCAGACAATAGGTTAGCTGTCTAAAATGATTTGTTTAGAAAATTTATAGGAAAAGTTTATAGTGTTTGCATAGACATTTTTCAAATATACATTATTATCCGAAAATTTTGAAAGAAATACAAATATCAATATCAAATTGCAATATCTTATAAACCCTATTAGCATAAAAAGTAAATTCACCAAACAAATTGAACTACGAGGAAAATTCAATACGAATTGTCCCTAATCACATGGCAAGAACAAACGCTAATACATATCAAACGAATGGATAAAAACATTCCTGACCTTGTACAAGCATAGGAGTCTTTTGCTCACTTTTGCAACAAATAAAACACGTACATAATTTAAAAGTATGTCAGTTATATAGAATTTTAACTCAATATGTTACTCAAAATAGTATACTTATAAACCAAGATATTTACACAATATATATAGGTACAAAGTTGTAGGTAGGGGAGATATTGTAAAGGCGTATTGCTTCGAATTGAGAATTGCAATGAGATACACAACTGATTCTGTATTTAAAACGCTAGACATGGTGTATTATCAAATAAGATACATGTATACCAACACAGTGACATAAACAAGCTAGATGTTAACATACATTACTTTTTAACCGTCAGCACTAGGCACGCATATGTATTGCAAACACTATGTGATTTGACACTAGATACGTATCAATATACAATATTTCAATATATTTAACCCATTCAAGAATATATTCGAACAGTGGTAGGTTTACAGAAACGACACAAATTAAATGTTAGCAGAAATCATAATACAACACAAAAATGTGATAATATCGACCATCAAAGTAAGTTTATTATATCATGAAAACAACATCATTGTTAACATATAAATTTAAAAAAAATGGTTCTTTTAAAAATAGTATAACACTCATTCCATCGCAACAGCTTGAAGCCAATCCACAATTATTCATTAAAATGATTAAATCAATAATCGACAGATAGTCTAAGTGTGTTTTTTTTCTTTAAATTGACAACTTTATTATTATAAATGTCTCTATATGACGTACTCTTAATTTCTCGTGTGTTGAAAACTTCAACTTAAACCCACTAATGTGTATTTTGTATATAAAGTTTTACCGTCACATTCTAAGATATTACACCTGTGTATCTGTCAAATGTCGCGAGCCTCTAGAATTGTATATGCATGTTTTGTTTCATGGGGTTGTAGTCGTCCCTATAAGATATATTCTCTGATTGGTGATACATTTATCAATTTATATATGGTATAGCATTTGAACAAATTGTCGGATATATAACATGTTTGGAAATGAAGAAAACAAAATGGTCATTGTAGTAGATATAGGGTGTACCTGATTTTGAATTTACTTTACATTTATCAATTTATATATGGTATAGCATTTGAACAAATTGTCGGATATATAACATGTTTGGAAATGAAGAAAACAAAATGGTCATTGTAGTAGATATAGGGTGTACCTGATTTTGTATATTTTGTATTGATTTACTTATACAATTAATGTAGTTTGGTTCCTCCCACTTTCCTTCGCTACTGCAGTATCTTGAAACATAACCTGTGTATTTACCAGTGCAGGGCACGGTAGCTACTATGCTTTGTGCTGTTATACTCCAATTAGTATGAAATTTGTCAATATTTTCTGCGCATTGATTTGCCGAATCTACAAAAAGAAAGCAAAGGGTAACTGATAATATAATACATTTACGAAGGAAAAAATGATACTAGATTCGATATTATTATGTGTATCTCATGTGTTTTCAAGCTTGTTTTCAGGTAAAATAAAGAACATTTTCTGATAGGCATTCTATAAACAAATAATACAATTAAAACAATATCATTGCCAATGTTGGTTATTTATTTGTTTTAAATTATATCAAATCATTAAAGTAAAATACAAAATGAAAATTCTAAATTCTCAATTCTAAAACAAGAAGAAAAAATGGCAACATATGTCAAAACGAACATTATAAACTAAATTTGATCTATCAAAGGACATTACAGAGATACATTTTAAAACTGAATAATAACAAAGTAATGAATCTAGTTTATTGGTATTGATGCTTTCTATAAAGTTCAATCCATAATGACCTCTGCAAATGACGTCAATATTTGTAACATTATAACTATATATCCGTTCTCACGTTGTGAGACGGAGGTCGTATTGCAATACATGTGTTTGTAGCTATTGGCGAAGTCATATAAATCCAATAGACAGGATACTGTCATTGAATTTATAGACAATTATCAATTTGTTCAAATCATTTTTAATTCCAGTATCGAAAATAATAAATGGGAAGAGCATTGTTTCCCTTTAAATATGTTAAACAGATGCAATTCGTTACTTTTCTTTTAGACAACGATTTAAGAATCAACTAATAATCAATTTCTGACCCTATTGATTTACAGTTTTACATACAATTCTCCTATTTGTCTTGGTAAGCAATTTATAACTTAATATTTGGTATTTTTATAAATGTAAAGCATATTTTTCATGGCCTATACAATCTGTGTCTGTATATTTACAATTTCATATTAGATAATATCGCTTATCCACAGAAAGAGGTTTCTCGATTCACACTTTCCAAAGGGGAAACTAGATCGATTAGGTTAAGGTAAATATACGAACATATTATTACAAAGCAAGACGTGCAAATACAAACAATGCTATGGTACCGTGTTGAAGTACTTTTTCAAATTTTAATAAAAAAAACTTCATCTAAAAAACAATGATGTTACATGTAAATGTATTAATCTTATAATTCAAAGGCTATATAAAAATCAAATATTGATGCCACAGCGAATTGTATTCTTAAATTTACGCTTATGATGACATGTACTTCAACACGGTACCATAGCATTGTCTGCATTTGCACGTCTTGATTGTGCACGATACTTTGCAGTTACACCATTTGCATTCGAGCGCAAAGCTAGCCTTCTTATCAGCTTCGTGCAATGATACTGAGGTCTCGGGAAATTCTATAACAGTCATCAAGAAATTATGGAAATATCTACCTAAGTCGACATATTGCCATTCACTCGTAACAACAAGTCGGTAATGACTATATGTAAAAATAGTGTTTACTATAGTGACTAGTGAGTAAAATTAAATGCACGAAACTGCTTTTTGTTATTATAATATAATGAAATGACCTTTGATATCGTCTTTTTAATGATGAGACAACTACAAGGGTTATACCTTATAAAGAGTTAGGTGTCACCTGTAAACTTGCTATTTACCCCGACCTTACGCGTACGGTCTGACCATATGAGTATATACCCATATTTTGATGGCCATACGCGTTTGGTCCAAATACTCATATGGTCCGGAACATATATACTATATAAAATATTTAGTCAAATGCGTTTTGTTCAAATATTTATTTTTACTATATTGGTCTTTGGAAAATATTGTTTGTGCTGAATTTAGACCCTACTTCAACGAAATTTGTTACATGCACACGAATAGAAATTGCGGTTTGTATCCAACGCAGTTATAGATTTCAACGTTGTTTTCAATTTAGACTTGTTTATATTTATTTCTTTTGGGCTCGTATCATATTTTCCCTCCGGTCTATATAATCCGTTCATCCTATTTTGACTCTTTAAAATTTAAAAGTCTATCCTAAATTGATGTTAATTAAATGGACTTCCAAATACTTCTCGATCTCTAAAATCAATGAAGAGACATTAATTGTCGAAATCCGAATATGGTGTAAGAAATTTAGCACCTTATATTGTGGTTTATCATCTTTGCCGAAAGTTTATTGTTTTATATTATCTATTTTGTTACACTTAGTGGTCAATTTATTTGGGAATTGTCAATGGCAGTCAGTAAGGGTTAAGAACATCAGTTATTCGACATGAAATACATTTATCGTGACCAAAAGGCAATTGAATATTACTACGAGATTTTCGGTCTTTATCGGTAAATATTTTTTTCTATTTTCAGTCAACGTCTACGAAAAAACAACTTGGGCATTTAATCGGTACATTATAACTTCAAGATAAACAAAATGCTATCTTATCTTGTTTTAATCATCTGTAGAATGACAATGTAATGTTTAAAGTGTTATGTGGAATACTCGTATATGTATTTTTTGATAACTTACTGTGCCTTCAAATACCTCTAAATCAATTTCAAATGGGTATTCAACATTAATATTTTAAAATCATACTATATTTCGTAAAATTCAGAATCAGAAAGTATGAAGTGTGTTTTACGTGTAATATTGTTTCTTAATGGCATACTTTATATATCCCGTGAACACATGCTATTTTAGTTTTTACTCTAACCTGTACATGTAGCACCGGTCCATTTACCAACGCACGAGCATACTAAATCACCATAGCTGCTTTGACTGCAAGTTCCACCATTCGAACAATAATTAGGTTGACAAGAATTGTTCGTGACTAATAGAAAGAAAATGTGTATTAGCTATAGTCAATATGCTATCTTAAGTATTAATTCTTATATATAAGACATGTGAATAAAACAATACAAATGCATAAAATAATTGTATTTTTTAGAATTAGAATGGCAAAAGTCTTCACATCACTTTTATCATGTATTTTTGGTGTTTTATGAATCTTGCGTTTTTATGTTGTATTTTTCTTTGTCCAACATTCATCATTTGAACCGATAATTTGACTTTTCAATTAAATGATAATCGTTTGTAAATAGATAGACGACAATTTCACTTCAATTTTTTCGTACATGTAAACAAGAAAATGATAAAAAAAAGGAAAATTGATAAGCCTCTTTACTTCAACTCTTGGAAAAACAATGAAATCAAACAAATATTTTAAATGTGTGATTATTCTGCAAATAAATAAAAATTGTGCTATATAATATAGATTTGTGATATGGATAGTGATACATTTGTTGTTGTTTTTTTAAATTTCTACAATTAAAATGATGAAAAGTTGGTCATAATGAAAAAAAATAATGTGCAATCTGTAAACACTCATATGGTGTTCATGTCAAATTTAGAATACACTTCATAGATGCTTCATCACCGTACCTATATCTTTCCATATTAGGTCATGAATGTTAAAAGTCCTATGCTATGAACCATGATACCGTTAGCGATAAATCTTGGATAACATGGATTAAAGCAGGACATATTATTTTTTCACAAACATGGCATTATAAATGTTTTTTGTCATTAAGAAAAAAAAAATGATACTTACGGGTACAATTATCAAAATCGCTTGCTTGAAGACTTTCCAGTTTGACATTTTCCCGATCCAAACATATTACTTTCCCAATAGACACTTTTGATTTTACCCATGACCGAAAAGGAACGTTACACGCACATACGAATTCAAGCGTCCTGTTTAAATTTAAATGATAAGAAGTAAATTGACATGTCTGATTCATGTACTTTTTTTTATCAGATTAGTTTATATACAATGTTAAGGCATTTAAAAGGAAACCACCTTGATAGATATAAATACATGCCGCAAAACAAATAACATCTGTTGGATAACATACGCACTGTTAGATGAAAATGGAATCTGGTATTCAAAACAACGGTACAAATTTGCATTATGCTTATACTTTCCTTAACCTTATAGTATTTACGAACCTGTAGTATTAGTTACATAGTGTGTTAGTGACCTAATACGGTATATATGGGGTCAGTAAATTCCATATGGGGTGAGAGCGATGCTCGAATACCCAATGGAATTTACTGACACCATATAAACCGGATTACGTTACTAGAACAGTATGTAATGAATCTATCTCACCGACAATCTTAACGTGGGAAATTTAGACTAGTGACCTATCAAAATAAGCAAGTCTTCAATAGCCTTTAAAAACTACTTCCATTGATCCTACAAAAACAGATGCCAACAATAACAACTTGCTAGGTTTTAATGTGTTTTATTAATTTATTTCAATCTTAATCATCAATTTCTTTGTCTGTTGAAACCTTTAAGTCTTTTTCTCGGTACCGTCTTGTTTATATAAAGGGACGTAACACCATTACTACATGTACTAACCGTGTATGAAATAATCCCCGCCTCCTCTTACCTCATATGGGTTATGAAGGGACGTAACACCACTACAAACCGTGTATGAAATAGGCCCCGCCTCCCTACTAACCTAATATGAAATATTCACGGTCTCCACGCGGACGTTTTAACCAATCATATTCCTAGAAATGTATAGGAGGTAAAATAAAGAAGCATATTTTAATAAACAATTGAAGAATGCTCTTACACTTTGGCTGTTGATACCCTCGGGGAATAGCAGTTCATGGCCGTAGGTGTCAAATAAGTTGAAGAATTTTTAAACATGATTTGTGGTGCTAGATTCCACATTTGCAAATAAAAAATATAGCCAAATTCATGGGTATATACCTATACATAGACCATATGCCAGGAAAAACACAGACAAATATGAAAATAAAAAACGAAACAAAAACTTCGACTGTGAAAGGATCATCAGCTGTGCTAGCTGTCCCATTACTTAATTCGAAAGGATCGTCCGGAAGAAAGAGAAAAAACTATGAATAGGACAAAAGAAGAAGAATTTTGCACAATATAACGACTACGTAAAAATATGCATCTATATTAAATGAATTGAAAAAATTAACCGAAAAAAATATTTCTGAATGAATTGATCATGCTGTCCTATATATCGCATGTTACGTCCTTGCCTGGATTGAATTGCTAAAAGTTAGTACACATGTAACAATAAACTACATGAAGCTGACAATGAACTCAAGTATAGTGATAAACTAGTACATACTAAGACATACACATGTTCCGAAATTATAACGATCAACTAGGTGTGATTTAAATGCGTCTCATTCAATGTTTAGTGTTTAATTAAAACACTTTAATAGTATAAACATATGCATAAATGATAAACATGTTATTGCTTAAAACTCAAGAACATGGTCTAATATAATGGCTTCATTTATTGGTAAAACAGCATTTTTTTCTTTGGCAACCTTCATATTTCTATATTACGACATCGATCAACAAGAGCAATTCAATCATCTTACAGCTAATCTACTTGCTGAACTGGACAAACATTAGCATTTTGAAAAGGATTATGCATTATGTTTTGTGTGTTCAAGAGCGGTCCAGACAATTTGATGCTTTAATAAAAGAAACTTCTCAGATGAGCAACAGGGCACATAGGCCCTCCTATTTAAAACTTATAAAGTTATATATAACTTTGGCCTTAATTTTGAATTTCAGAATCCTAATAACATGTATAAGTATGTTTCAAATCCCCGTCTCTCAAAATAATACAATTAGAATTACAATACAGCATGCAAAATCGCAATATAAGTTGAAATAAAGATATCTTTTTTTCATTCCGTTTCTATGTATGTTCATGTTTGCTTTTGTTGCAGTTCAGTGTTTCTGTTGTTCCGTTGTTTTTCTCTTTTAGTTTATGTGTTTCCTTCGGTTTTATTTTGTTACCCGGATTTGTTTCGCTTAGTCGAATTTTGACTATTGAACAGTGGTATACTACTGTTGCCTTTATTTGCTATAAACCAATCATACTTTAGTTTAGAATAAGGCAAGCATTGGAACTCAGGCCAGGGTTCAACTGTATGTATGTTAAAAGACAAAGAAAAGCTTATAAACTGTAGCATGATAATTCCAGGGCTGTAATGATAACAAACAACAAATATGACAAATTTATGGGAATCATTTCCAAAATTGTATGTCATATGCATTTTATGTGTCAAATCAGAGCTGTTAATATTTTATTTAATTTTCTATTATTCAAGAGAATCTGTCAGCAAGTATTATTCCAGAGTCAACCCAAATATTTTTAATTTAGGTTCCAATGTTTCCAATTTATTGAACGTATTGAAAAGAACAAGCTTTACGCAGGAACTATTTTTTTTCGAAATATGTACTACTTTCTCTTATGTTCTTTCTGACCTGACCCGAAATTGGTAGTGAAATACTGCAAAGACAGTAACAAAGTTACAATGCAAATCATTGTTGATTGTTTAGGCAAATCATAACATGTATAAAACTTTATGATTTTTTAAATATTAACTTGAGTTTGACATAGCCCATTTAATAAAGTATGATACGATATTTTTCTTTACAATTAAATTTTCAAATTCAAACCGATAGGCTTGTCACAATGACGTAAGAATATAAAAAAGCTCCAAACCAACACATATTTGGGCTCAGTGAGTTGGATTATATATGTATGTCCCACTTGTTCATGTAATGCAAGATTTAGTTACATTTGTCTCTTAAATACAAAATAGCGTTATTATGTATACATACAGGTCAAAAAGCACTGGAATGTTCTGAAATATTTCGTGTTGTATTGTAGTTATTTGGTTGTTACTCAAATCTCTGAAATAAAATAATGGTATTGTTAATAAGATTTATAGCAAACGGGCAATAGTAATTGTAATTGATAAATGAGGAATTATCATGTTGTGTTAATTGCATATGAGGATATTCGTTTGATTACTAAAACAGGCCAGTGAATAGACCACTTTTAACATAGATACATGTACTAGTTGATCATCGCACATTGACAAATCGCGTTTTAATAAATAATGTCATTATTATGAAAGCATAGCCATTATATGTTGCATACTAGTTTGAATAATATATTAATGTTCAGCAAAATACATGATAACAAAACAAATAACATAGTATTGCATTATTGTGGTCATATAAATGGGATGTTCAGCAAGCTATATACAAATTGGTTTACCCAAATACTTTTCTAACAAACTTGACCAGGTTCTTAATAAGATAGACCACCGACTCCTGGTCAATTAACCAAATGATAGTCAAACACGATGATTCACGCAACCTGAAAAATGATCACCATTAAATGATGGACATAACGGTGGGGATATCTATTAGAATACATCTGGTGTCTATGTAATCGATATGGTTCATGGTTTTATTCTAAAGCAATTTTAATTTAACATTTTTTAGTGGCAATAATTGAAGATGGCAATTTTTTAAATACAGTATTTAGAATCAAATGGCACCACGTATACATTCTGGTTTTAAAATCCAACGAAATATATAATCAAAACTAAAATAGACTAAATAAAGTCCAAGAAATTAGAACATTTACCTCATATCAGAACATGACCTGATATGAAAACAATATCTAAAACAAAATGTCATCCCTTTGTTAGTCCAAACTAATTCGGATAAAATTTTATTAAATGTAAACCCAACTAAATAGTATTGTAATAAATATTGTACATTCATGTTGATATGTTAATTATAGCATTGCAGAATGTCATATTTTTCTCTGACTGTTTATGGCACCTTTTTACTAAATCCACTGAATGTTGAATGTTATTTTTCGGCTTTGAATTAGCTTTCAAAACTCTCAAATCTGTACTTTCTGTCTTTTCTCTTTTTGTTAATTGTCTTTGGTTCATATCGAACTGATCCCTTAAGCTTGTCAACAGCTTTTGTTATGCTGTTCTGTTCGACCACTGTCCAAGGTAAGAGGAGGGTTGGACGCCCGCAAACATATTTTACCCCACCCGATGCTATATGTTTCTGTCCCAAGTGAGGATTATGTAATTCAGTGGTTGTTGTTTGTTAATGTATATTATATTTGCTTCTTGTTTGAAGTTTTGCACCTAAAACAGGCTGTTAGTTTTCCCATTTAAATTGTGTAACCTTTATCGTTTCTGTCATTTTTATAGCTTGCTATGCGCATTTGGTCTTGCGTATTGGTAAAGACCGCACAGTGAGTTATAGATGTCATTTGGACTTTAGTGGAGAGTTGTATAATAAACGATTATACCATGCCTTATCTCTACAGTCCAGACCCTATGTTTTTACTTCATTAAGGTTGACGAGATGGAACGTTTGTTTGGCTTTCCATTCAATTTTTCGACTGAATCAGACACTAGTTTGTCTCAACTGTTGTACCTAGGTACTATATAAGGGTGTTTTCAACTACTGAATATAAACTGAAATAGGATTCAACATATCACTGCAAATCATATAGTTTTCAAAGGTACCGGGATTATGATTTAATACACCGGACGCGCGTTTAGTCTACATAAGATCCATCTGTGACGCTCAGATCAAAATAGTTATAAGCCAAACAAGAACAAAGTTATATTTTTGTCCATCTGATGAGTTAAGCCTTTTTCAACTGATATTTTATAGTTCGTTCTTATGTTGTACTGTTAAACCACTGTCCCAGGTTAGGGGGAGGGTTGGGATCTCGCTAACATGTTTAATCCCACCACATTATTTATGTATGTGCCTGTCCTAAGTCAGGAGCCTGTAATTCAGTGGTTGTCGTTTGTTTATGTGTTACATATTTGTTTTTCATTCATTTTTTTTTATATAAATAAGGCCATTTTTTTTCTCGTTTGAATTGTTTTACATTGTCTCATCGGGGCTTCTTATAGCTGACTATGCGGTATGGGCGTTGCGCATTGTTGAAGGCCGTACGATGACCTATAGTTGTCAATGTCTGTGTCATTTTGGTCTTTTGTGGATAGTTGTCTCATTGGCAATCATACTTCATCTTCTTTTTATAATTTAGAAGCATTAAGGACCCAAATTTTCAAAAAAGATGTGTCAAATACTGCTTATGTAATCTATTCCTGGAATAATGGGACATATGACACTCGTTTACACTTAAATTTGCAATTCAATTCCAAAAACACTTTCAAGCTTCATCAACAGTAGTGCAAAAATGCATGGTCTTGCGCAATTCCAAATAAATGAGGACAGACTTTAGTGTTCAACTTACAAATGCCACATGTCAGTCGAATTTTGCATGATCGGTAGACACGATAATTCATAAAAATGTATAAAGGAAATACACTGAAGTCAATATCAGTTCATAGTGAATCCTTATTGAATTTCTTTGTTCGCTGTAAAGACAGAGTTATCTATAGCGACTATAAAGATGAAGCCATATACTGTTTTGATGAATCAGGTACATGGATCTGGAAATGAGTATGAAACAGGACATTGGATTTGAAAAAAAAAATCGCTAAGATGACCGTAAATAGTTATCAAAGGTACCATGATTATAATTTAGTACGTCAGACGCGCGTTTCGTCTACATAAGACTCATCAGTGACGTTAATATTAAAATATTTAAAAAGCCACACAAGTACAAAGTTGACGAGCATTGTGGATCCAAAATTCCTAAAAGTTGTGCCAAATACGGCAGAAGAAAATCTATGACAAGGATAAGAAAGTCCTTAGTTTTTAGAAAAATTCAAACGTTTATAAACAGAAAATTTATAAAAATGACTACATTATTATCATTCATGTCAACACCGAAAAGTTGACTACTTGTCTGGTGATACGCCCGAGGACGACACGTCCACCAGTAATGGCATCGACCAAGTGGTGTAAATAGTTATCAAAGGTAACAGGAATATAATTTAGTAAATTATCATTAAAATAATTACAAGATATAATGACTACTAGATGTTTAAATCAATTTAGAGTACCAACACATCTCATTTTGTACTCAAAATATTGAACCTTCATTTGAAATCTGTAGTTTTTATATCTCAGTTTAGTGTGTATTACGAAAATGTGTGGCCACTTCACGCAAAATTGAGTATACAGTCGAACTTGTATTAAGAGACCACTCAAGGGAGAAGGCAAAAGTTGTCTCTTATTACAGCTGGTCTTTGAATAAAGGTTCTCCAAATTGAATCGAAGGAAACATTGACATGTACTATAATTTTTGAAGGTACTAGTGTAAATAAAAAATACTGTATTGGTCTCGTGTGTATACCCACTATGACTAGTTATGAGAACTGTTCATTATGAAATTATAATTTTTTCTAGCCTTTTTGTATTTTCTATTAATTTGTTCATAAATCACAAGACAACGTCCTTGCTATAATTAGCCCAATATTATTCCTATGAAAATATCAAAGGGCGCAGAGCCCTCACATGTTCTTCGAAATTTTATATAAATTGTCTCATTATTCCAGTAAGTATACTAGTTATGAAGACTTGACTATAAAATAAAATTGAAGATGGAAATGGGCAATTTGTCAAAGAGCCAACAACCCGACCATAGGCAAAGAACAGACAACAACAGAAGGTCACTAACAGGTCTTTTCAATAGCACAAATCGAAGAACACACATTGATGATCTAGGAACTGTTGTCTTTAATTCAACAAATTGTTAAATGAGGTAAAATGGCAATTTTAAAAATGTTTCCAAAAGTTCTAGTTCTTACCTGTTACCAAAGTGAATCAATTTTAAAAAGTTTCAAATGGCAATAAGGAATAAGTTAAAGATACTATTTCTGGGTTACTAGTATATCATGCAAGAGCATATCAAATGCCAAAAATTTATTTTAGCATTTTCAATACAAAAGGTTACGAAATATAAGAAATATAGTCCGATATGATGGTACTATGAACGAATCTTGAGTAACAGGACAAGTAGCAGGACAGAGTTGGTTACAGGAAGGATTTTTTTTTCAAATAGCTTTATTTCATAGTTTAAGAAAAATACATCATTTCGAAGATATCAGCAAACAATATCATTATCTTTTGAAACTGTATTATCTAGATGAAAATCTGCATAGGTAATGAACAATTTTAAAATAAATTCCTTTCTGTTAGCATTTACTGCACTAGAATTGCACAATGTTCTCTGCTGTTATCAAAAGTAAAAAAACCTGTCATTTCATTAAATATACTGTATATAACGTTGATATTTATTTAATATGATCATCATAACTTATATTAAATGAGATGGTTGACATATAGCGGATTACCTTTATGATTCATCAGTGAATGAACTCATCATAGATACCAGGACTAAATTTTGTACATACGCTAGACGCGCGATTCTTTCTACAAAAGACTCATCAATGACGTTCGAATCCAAAAAAGTTAAGAAGGCAAAATAAAGTACGAATTTGAAGAGCATTGAGGACCACAATTCCTAAAAGTTTTGCCAAATCCAGCTAAGGTAGTCTATTCCTGAGGTAGAAAAGCCTTAGTTTTTGAAAAAATAATTTTTTTGTAAACAGTTAATTTATAAATATAACCATATCAATGATAATTCATTTCAACAAAAAAGTGCTGACTATTGGGCTGGTGATACCCTCGGGGAAAAAAATCTCTACCAGCAGTGGCATCGACCCAGTGGTTGTAAATAAACTCATCACAGATACCAGGACTAAATATTGTACATACACCAGACGCGCGCTTCGTCTACAAAAGACTCATCAGTGACGCTCGAATCCAAAAAAGTTAAAAAGGCCAAATAAAGTACGAAGTTGAAGAACATTGAGGACCACAATTCCTAAAAGTTTTGCCAAATCCAGCTTAGGTACAGATGGGTGCAGTCCTAACCTGTACAGCAAGTTAACTTGATAACCAGTCATTTTGACTGGTCAAAGTTAACCTGTGACCGGATTTTGGACTGCTCTGACCAGTCCTAGAACCAAAATCTAGTTAACTTGAAAAGCGGACTTGGTCCTAGGACTGTTTTTATGTCTGCAAGTTAACTTGGAAACAGGTCCGCTATTGATATAAGTTAACTTCGAACCAGTCCTGTCATAAGTTAACAAAAATTAAATTCGGAACCAGTCTTGTCATAAAGTTAACATAAGTTAACTGCGAAACAAGTCTTGCCACAAAGATAACATAAGTTGACTTTTGCTTTGACAAATCTGATCAAAACCAGACCTGCTCCCAAGTTAACTTTTGAATGGTCTGCTCAACACTAACTTCACTTGGAGGGTTTCTTATCGTCGAGTTGCAAGTTGCGAGTTAAGAAAGTCGAGTTGCGAGTTAAGAAAGTCGAGTTGCGAGTTAAGAAAGCCGAGTTGCGAGTTACGAAAGTCGAGTTGCGAGTTATAAAAGTCGAGTTGAGAGTTATGAAAGTCGAGTTGCGAGTTACAAAAGTCGAGTTGCGAGTAACAAAAGTCGAGTTGCGAGTTAAGAAAGTCGAGTTGCGAGTTACGAAAGTCGAGTTGCGAGTTACAAAAGTCGAGTTGCGAGTTAAGAAAGTCGAGTTGCGAGTTAAGAAGTCGAGTTGCGTGTTACGAAAGTCGAGTTGCGAGTTAAGAAAGTCGAGTTGCGAGTTACAAAAGTCGAGTTGCGAGTTACAAAAATAATTTTTGAGAAAGCATGCATTTACTACCCGAACTTAGTTATTTCCGTGAATGCGGAATTTGAAAGAGTTATAATATGTGAGACTTATTTTTTAAGTCTAATACTTCTAAAAATATTGTATCATTAAAGGACGAGATCGATCTTATTTGATCCAGTGCGTTTACAATACAACATAAAAAGAACAGGTCTGACCACAAATTACCGGGGTCAGACCTATATCCGACAATCCCATAATCCGACAGTACTGTAGTCTGACAGTTCTATAACCCGACAAACCGATAGTCCGACAGTCCTATAATCCGACAGACCGATAGTCCGACACACAGTCACTTGTCTGTGAATAAAGACACGGAACGATTGTAATTTTTTTCTCTCACAAATAATCATGTGTCAAATCGATCAGTATGACGTCTTCATACCTGTTAAACTGACCCGTATCCTGCGGGTGTAACATGAGAAAAATAGATAACCCGGGAATTTTGAAAATGAACCGTTTTCACCTGGATTCAAAGCCTTCAGACTGATATCATAAGCGATTGCAATACCGGTAAATTCGTATTTTCTCCTTGGACAAGAAGTTCTACTATAGCTGTGTAAACTCAAATTAACTGACCCATTTCACTTTCAGTGCATGGCTTCACTTGACAGCTTGTGTCAAACACACTGTTGATTAAAAGTCATTACCTAAGATTTATGTCGTTTTAAATTAATTTTGTCTTTCAAAGTTGTTTTAAAATAATAATTTGAGTTATTTCACCATTTTTCACCTTTCACAATGTACTCCTTGAGCGTATGTTGTTTCATTTTAATTTTAAAAAGATTAAATCTAGAATAAATTGTATGCAAAAACCTATCAGAACAAGGATGTGTCCCAAGTACACGGATGCCCTATCCGCACTATCATTTTCTCAATCTGTTCATTAGACCGTAATAATGGGTTAAAATCCCTAATTTGACGTTAAATTTAGATAGATCATATCATAAAGAACAATTTTCATGATTTACAAGTTTCAAGTTGATTGGACTTCAGGTTCATCAAAAACTACCCCGACTAAAAACTTTAACCAAAATTTTAACCTGAAGCCGGTCGGAGGAACGGACAGACGAACGAATAGACGGACGGACGAACGGTCACACCGACCATAAAACATAATGCCCATGAATGGAGCATAATAATACTTTTACTATTTTTCTACCGTGGGCTTAGAACAATTAACAAATAAAGATATTTGAAAATTACTTTTCTCGTCTATACCTCCTTTACTTATTTAACTTTATTTATATGCCCCACCTACGATAGTAGAGGGGCATTATGTTTTCTGGTCAGTGAGTGCTTTCGTCTGTTGTACCGTCTATTCGTCCGTTCGTTCGTTCGTCTGTCCTGCTTCAGGTTAAAGTTTTTGGTCAAGGTAGTTTTTGATGAAGTTGACTGAGTCCAATCAACCTGAAACTTAGTATACATGTTCCTTATGATATGATCTTTCTAATTTTCATGCCAAATTAGAGTTCTGACCCCAATTTCACGGTTCACTGAACATAGAAGATAATAGTGCGAGTGGGGCATCCGTGTACTGGGGGCACATTCTTGTTTATTATAATCTAATATCATCCTACATAGCCAGTCAAGGTCGGCAAAAACTTCTACTTATTGAATATTGGAAACCGATCGTGTAAGGGCTGTATAGCCAGACAAGGCCGATTAGAACTTCACATATATAAGTAAGAGCATTTTACAGACCGTGCATGAGTTGTAGTATAGGCAGTCTAGATCGTCAAAACATCCACCAGACATATAAGGGTGTCTCTGCATCAATATTAGTTACATGTTGTGTTAGTGACCTATTACAAGATATATGGGGTCAGTAAATGCAATATGGGATGATTACGAAGATTCCGCGCTTCATACAATATATATATATATATGTATGTCAAGCCCCAATGAAGTTACAAAAAGAAGCATTCAATTTTTAAAATCATTGTTTCATAATAAACAAAACCCAACGTGTTTTTAAAAAAGGGCCTTTCTCTTTCTTGTCATGTTTAAAACTTTTGATGGATAAAAAATGAACACAACAGCTTAATTCAATCGGCAATACTCGGGTAAATCCGCTAAAATCATTAGACGTTGAACGGGATCGACCGAGTTTTAACTAATCGGACTAAAACAGTAAACAGTCAGTTAAATGATTAATAGACATTTGCGGAAACTAGGTCTACACTTAGGATTACACCTTAGACTTACGATTACAGTTAAAAAAACAAAGGGTCATCTCAAAATGAAAAAAAAACAAAAACAAATAAAGATACATAGTAAAATGATTTTTTTCATTATGTAAATAAGTCTTTACGGCGGCAAACGAAGGCAGCGCATATGGTCACAACATATGTTAATCGCTGTCGTGGATGTCCCCACAAAGTCCCCATAACTTTATATTTTTTTTAATTCTCCGATTGCGTGTTCAACCTTAACTCTATAATGGGTTATCAGTTTATTTAATTTTCTACATTTTCTCTGCATATTCCGGGGTTTTCTAATAATTTGCTGTCTAGTATAAGCTGTCAGTACTGGATGTCTGTTTTGATAAATTTTGTCGCCCAGCAGAAATAGCTCATCCGGGAAAGGAAGTTGTTGTCCAATATTTCGCATCAACATATATTGCTGAGCATCGTTTTGATGTCCAAGAAATCCACATTCGACATAGCATATCCTGCCTTCGTTCGATGTAACAACTTGAGTATGAATGCAGTGATATTGTCTGTGTCCCGAATAATATTGTTCCTGTGGTTCTGTTATCGGCCTATAAATTTCAGTTGAAGTTCCGTCAATAGCCCCTACTGCAAACGGAAGTTTTCCCCACCCACCTTGTAAGTCCTGCCATTCATCCAAAGAAGGCCAAGAATGAGACGACTATATGTTTCTTCAAAAATAGGTATACATGCATGCATTTCATCTTTAATAGTCGAAACATTACAGAAAGCATGTGGTATGACGGATACGATCGTAACCAGAGCATAAAAAGAAGAATTCTGTTTCTTGGAGAAAGCGTATGATTTCGGGTAAACGCACAGAAAGTCACAGGACAAAAAGTCACAGGACATAAAGTCACAAATTTGGTAGGACAAAAAGTCACAGGACAAAAAGTCACAAATAATTTGTTGACAATTGTTTGAATATATAAGAGAAATATCTTGAAATATTTACTTTTTAATACATATATTCAAATTAAAGTTTAGGAAATGTGTCATTATACTTGAAAAATTAAGATTTATTTAATTTTAATCATGCAAAAGATATATTTCTTGGCACCATGAAGCCATTTAAGTGCCAGGCAACTTAAACATTTTGGTTTGTTTTAACAATTATTTGATTATCTTTGATATATTTTTTGATAAATTTTGTTTACAAAGTTGGTATATATACAAAAGTTCAAGAAAAATACAAAAATATTTTTGTAGAAATAAGCTGTTTTTCTTTGAAGAAAATAATCAGAAAAAATGAACTGTGACTTTTTGTCCTGTGACTTTTTGTCCGTGACTTTTTGTCTGTGACTTTTTGTCCTGTGACTTTCTGTCCTACATTCTGATTTCGACCGGTTCTCTGTCTGAAAAGAACGTTCACATCGGCTACAATTTGGAGCAACGTTTCAGGAGTTTCACCTGTTACTTCAAAGAAAGAATATCGGTTGCTTGTAAAATAAAACCAGTTATCAACGAAATTCTTTATGTCGCTACATGTAGTTCTTAAACAACAACTTGTTGAATCTCATTCTCCTTAAAAAATCTCAGTTGTCAAATCATTTTATGAAATGATGTTCTTTCATTTTTTCATATTAAGATGAGGTATCAGTGCCAATGAGACAACTCTCCATCCAAATAACAATTTATAAAAGTAAACCATTATAGGTCAATGTGCGGCCTTCAACATATGCATACTTTAGAGTGGCATACTTAAACTATAGTTTAACACAACGACCAATATTAAATATGTTAATTATAGTTACATATTTTGCTTGAAAACTCAATTGTTCAACATTTAAAATCATCATAAATGAGATAGCATTGGTTTTGAACGAAAGTTTGTATTTACACTTTGAGACGACCAAAGTTTAAATGTTACCTGTAAGTGTAATCGTAATCCTAATCGTAGGTGTATGCGAGTTTTCGCAAATGTCTATTAAACAAAGACATGTGTGTAGACTATCGCTAGATAACGAACGGTCAATGCGTTTGAAGATGAGGATTTGCAGCAAAGTAATAGAACTTATCGATTTAGAAGATAATAAAAAAAATAGCGGAATCTATGTTTACTTTTCGTATATTCCATTCATCGTTTTTAAACAAAAACTGGTAGATTCTTAGTTGTATGTTTTTATAGCCCTCCAAATGCACATATTAAATCTTGACCATTTTGAAAATTTATTAGATATTGTAATAGATACTGATAAAAATGTAATAATGCTTGGTGACTGAACATAGATTTACTAAAAGGAAGTCCGACTAGTAGGAAATCAAGAATCCGTGAAAGATATGACATAGAAAATGTTGTTAAGGAACCTACTCGAATAACCTTCTCAACTGCAGCACTATCAGACCTATATATATGAATAATCTTAGAGTATACTAAGAAATAGTATGATACTACCAAGTTTCTGTAGCGATCACTGTCTAACACTTATTGAGATAAATTTTTCCACTGCTAGACAAAAGGCTTATTCAAAAGTAGTCTTTGGTTATGAGAGCGGGGATTATGCATCAGCAAATATGTCTTTACAAGGTAACAATTGGAATGGATGTTTTAAAAATCTTCCGTGCACGAATAAAATAATTGGTCAAATTTTAACCAAGAAGTTCATCATGTCATGGACTCATATATTCAAAAAAAAGAAAAGAACTGGTTATATACTCAGGGACAAACCTTGGATCACAACCTGTAACAAAGCTAAAATGCGAAAGCGTAACCGTGATTACAAAAAAGCTAAATCAAGAAATTAAGTTTCAGATTGGAAAAAAATAAAGAACTTAGAAATGAAGTGATTGATCCAGTAAAAGAGGCAAACCGTTAGTACCTGATTAATTTGCACACTGATTCCCTATTCGATAAATCCCCTCCCCAGAAAGTGGTGTAGAATAGCTAAGAGGGTTTGCAAATTTAAAAATAAAGAGAGTCAAAATTCTCCCATTAAGGTAAATGGAGAGATTCTTATTCACCCCGTTGAAAAAGTCACAGCTATTAATGAATTGATTATTTTTTCTCAATATCAAGATTTGATAAAGAACCGCAATTGCCTATTGTCCCACCGTTTGCACCCTATGAGCTGTCTGGCATAATGATAACAGACCAGGAAGTGAATGAACATTTCCAAATTTTCAATATTAACAAAGAAGATCAAGACAGTATTTCAAAACTACAGGCCTATCTCTGTTACAAATTGTTTTAGAAAATTTTTCAAGTCTTTACATAACTACATGCACGATCATGCACTATTAACTGATCAACAGTCAGGGTTCCGTATCAAGGATTCTACTATAAATCAGTTACTTTTATTATATGATGAAATTGAAAAAATCTTGACAAAGGGAAAGATGTCAGATTTATATTTTGTGATGTGTCAAAGGCATTTTATCGCGTTTGGCACATGGGACTTCTGTATAAATTAAGAAAATATGGAACAAAGGCTAATTTGTTTAACTGGTTCGAAATTTATCTTTCTGAAAGATATCAAAGTGTTGGAGTAAAGGTTTTTTTTTCTAATAGGAATACTGTCAAGGCAGGAGTCCCTCAAGGGTCCATCTTGGGCCCTTTTCTGCTTTTATTGTTTGTGACTGACATTGTAGATGTAGTTACAAACAAAATAAAACTGTTTACTGATGATACTAGTAAAAATCTCAGAACATAAACATCTAAGTATAACCCTATCATCTATTGACAGATGGGCAAGTCACTTACAGGATATTTATTCAAAAGCTTGTAGACGTCTTAATATTATTAGATATTTAAAACATAAGATTGATAGACAGTCTCTGAAAAGACTTTATATTGCATTTATAAGGCCTATTTTGAAATATGGGAACATAATTTGGGATAACTGCACAAAAGAAGAATCAGATCTCATTGAGTCAGTACAACAAGCTGCTGCTAGAATTGTAACTGGGCTTCGAAATGGAACTGTGTACAAGGAATAGGTTGGGATTCCCTCCAGAAAAGACGTCAGAAAAACAAATTATTGTTTTTTCATAAAACTATTTCTGGAGATATTCCTAATTACATCGCTCCTGATTTCCAGAATCGGTTATAGTACTAGTAACCACTAATAATGGTAAGCTCAGTTCTGTTATAAATTTACGACATCATAAAAACTAAAAGAAAGCGCTATACACTATAGTTAAAACCAAAAGTTTGTTCTAACACAAGATTTGAAGGCAACACGTCGGACATACTAATTTACACTGGATAACTGACTATACTGATGTGTGGTCCTAGATTGCTACAGAATCATTTCCTCTATATAAAAATAAGGAGATGTGGTATGATTGGCAATGAGGCACCATCAAGCTCAACTGAAGTGGATAAAAGCCACCATAGACAACCGTGTATGGCCTTCAAAATCCATTCTTTGTAGTCTGCTATAAACGGCCCAAACATGAAAAATGTGAAACAATACAAATTGGATTCTTTAAAGACTAACATTTTACTAACCCATAATTGGCAATCTTAAACATGTGAACACTATATAATTTTAAAACCTAAGTGACTCAGTTTTATATCTGACTTATAAGTATGAATGTATAAGTTACTAATACTTAATACCCAGGAGGAATACTTAAAACAAATCTTATTCACGATGTAACAATTATCTTTTAAAACTTTCCAATTAAATCTTAACTATAAAATGGTGCAAATGTAGTTTTTACAATAGTATCTTTTACAGCTACATGTATAGACTAAAGAATTAAAAACGGAGAATGAGTCAAAGAGACAGCAACCTAACCAAAATATACAATTCAACCAAAGGTCATTGGGTCTTCAACTCAACGAGAAATCATACACCTAGATGGATCCCCAATAAGGCCCCGATACACAACGTTCATTAGATCAAGAACATGGACGCCATTATATGCTCCTAAATATGAAGATGAACCAAAATTGAAAAAAAATACAAGAGCATGCAACAAAGGCTAAAGGTTCCTTGTCTAGGTCAGACACAAAGATGTGGCGGGTTTAAACTGGTTTTATGCACGCCCATCATTTCCCCTTCATCTCTAGCCAATGTACCCATATATGATTTTAACGTACATAATTTTGAGTGTCACTGCCAAAGAATTAATTTTGCGGTCCCTAGCGAATATTGCCCGGCTCTGCAGCTGCCCCCCCCAAAAAAAAACCCAATATAAACGAAATCTGCAGAAGGGGCCCGGCCTTTTACATGTACTATAGTTTGTTTGCTATCTACCTTTACGTTTGATATGACGGTGCTAGCTACGAAATTTAATAATAATAAACTTGCAAGCCATCCGCTGTATTTCAAAAGGCTATTTGCATCTTCAGAAAATACTATACGTAGTGATTATGTAAGCAATCCATTTTACTTTTACAAGAGACTTAGATGAAGTCCAAACAACAAAACAAATAAACAATACTGTATATAGTTCTATAAGCAATCATCATTCCAAAATGTTAAAAAGTTACACCAAAAAGTTTAAATAGTTTCGCTTCCACATTTTTACGCAATTCGACTTTTGTAACTCGCAACCCGACTTTCTTAACTGTCAACTCGACCTTCATAACTCGCAACTCGACTTTTGTTACTCGCAACTAGATTTTTGTAACTCGCAACTCGACTTTTGTAACTCGCAACTCGACTTTCTTAACTCGCAACTCGACTTTTATAACTCGCAACTCGACTTTTGTAACTCGCAACTCATTTCTTAACTCGCAACTCGACTTTCTTAACTCGCAACTCGACTTTTGTAACTCGCACCTCGACTGTCTAAACTCGCAACTCGACTTTCTTAACTCGCAACTCGACTTTCTTAACTCGCAACTCGACTTTCTTAACTCGCAACTCGACATTCGTAACTCGCAACTCGACTTTCGTAACTCGCAACTCGACTTTAATATCTCGCAACTCGATATTCGACAAAAAGTGAATCTCGTTAACTTGTAACCAGGACATCGATTTAAAAAAAAAATTGTTATATCTTTGTTTTGTAGTATAACCATCGAAAATAAAGTAAAATTAATACTTCCGTTTTATAAGCAGTACGTATTAAATACAAATATTTGAAAATTAAGTACGCATAAAACACGCTTGTAACACACATTTATCTGTGATCTGACAATCTATTAATTATAAAAACGATCTTGGTTACAATGACAACGGGCACTGAATATATATTCCAATACCTATCAAATTGTATATCTTTGAAAAGAAGTATATTTGATGTTAGTTGTATACGTCCTTGTTAATTATACATCCTTGAACTATGCAGCCACAATCAGCAATAGTTTAATTCATTTAAACACATGACTACAAATTTTTGTTCGCATAAATTTAGGGTGCCATAATGTCCTCCTTTTATTCAAAATATTGATACGTAACAAAATTTTAGGAGTTTTGATACCGAATGCTTACTTGTACAACAAAATTATTTGACAGCATCGACCAAAACTGACCAAATGTGCACTTTAATTTGTTTATCTATATACCCGCATAGTATATCAGCCATATGTTTTATGTCAGGATTAAATGTATAATACAATCGACAGAAATATTGCAATACAATAACAAATTTTTGTTCGCATACATTTAGGATGCCAGCATGTCCTCTTTTTACTCAAAATACTGATACGTAACAAAATTTCAGTAGTTTTTATATCTCATGCTGACTTATGTACAACAAAATTATTTGACCACATCAACCAAAACTGGCCATATGTGCACTTTAAGTTGTAAATCTATATACCCGCATAGTAAATCAGCCATATTTTTTATGTCAGGATTAAATGTATGATACAACGGACAACAATATTGCAATAAAATAACAACAAATGTTTGTTCACATAAAATTAAGGGTGCCAGCATGTCCTCTTTTTCCCTCAAAATACTGATACGTAATAAAATAACAACAAATTTTTGTTCGCATAAATTAAGGGTGCCAGCATGTCCTCTTTTTACTCAAAATACTGATGCGTAACACAATTCCAGTAGTTTTGATACCTCATGCTGACTTGTACAACAAAATTATATGACTGCATTGACCAAAACTGACCATATGTGCACTTTAATTTGTAAATCTATATACCCGCATAGTAAATCAGCCATATTTTTTATGTCAGGATTAAATGTATAATACAATGGACAGCATAATTGCAATATAATAACAACAAATTTTTGTTCGCATAAATTTAGGGTGCCAGAATGACCTATTTTAACTCAAAATACTGATACGTAACAAAATTTCAGTAGTTTTGATACCTCATGCTGATTTGTAAAACAAAATTATTTGACCGCATCCACCAAAACTGACCATATGTGCACTTTAATTTGAAAATCTATATACCCGCATAGTAAATCAACCATATTTTTTATGTCAGGATTAAATGTATAATACAACGGACAACAATATTGCAATACAATAACAACAAATTTTTGTTCGCATAAACTAAGGGTGCCGGCATTTCCTCTTTTTTCTTCAAAAGACTGATACATAACAAAATTTCAGTAGTTTTGATACCTCATGCTGACTTGTACAACAAAATTATATGACTGCATTGACCAAAACTGACCATATGTGCACTTTAATTTGTAAATCTATATACCTGTATAGTAAATCAGCCATGAAAATGCTACATCCTTTTTTATTATTGGAAGGATTTACTTGAAATTTGGAATAAAGCAAGATGAGAACTTATATTTAATAAATAAAATTAAAAAAGATTAAACAAAATATTGATAAGAGTTAGAAAACTTGACCTGACCAACTTGACTTTGAAACTACTAATGTCCTGACCGAAATAAGACGGCTAAGAAATGTTTTATTATTGATAGGATAGACTTCAAATTCTATACAAAGGAAGATTAAAACGTTTAATACGAAAATATGAGAAGAAAAGGGGAAAAAATATTTTTAAAAGTTTGAAAACTTGACCTGACCAACTACGTCCTCCTATGACTAATGTCCTGACTGATGTAAAGTGCTAATAACTTCTTTGTTCTTTAAAGGATCGACGTCAAATTTGATGTCAAGGAAGATTCTAAAATTGAATATAGAGATATTTATAAGAGCAAATACTTAAAAAACTTCTTTTAAGTGTTCGATAATTTTATCTGACCAACGTCGACTCTGCCCTGACTCACCCCTGACTAATGTCCTTATCGATGTAGAAAATGTTAATAACTTTTTTGTTATTGAAAGAATTGACTGAATTAAAGTTCCTTACCAAGGAAAATTATAGTATCAAAATAAGACTTTATGAAAAAAAAATTGTTTGTTAATTTTTGAAATGTTAAAAAACTTGACCTGATCAAATTGATCTTTATCATGATGAATGTCCTGACCGTTATAAAATTGCCAATAGCTTTTTGTTATTGAAAGGGATATAACCAAGTTTGATATCAGAAAAGTGATATGTGATTAGAAATAATTTAGATACTTAGTAAATGCACTTTTTCTACATTTAATAATGAAACGATAAAGATGTACAGAATGCAATTAAGTCCAAAGACAGTGATATGAATAATTCAAATTTAATCACATCTATATATCAATCAAAATTAACACAAGTTGGAGTGTTTACTTACCTATATTTTTCTTATTTATTTCACTCAATTTTTGTTTTTTTTAGTTAATGAGGGATTAAACATGTCAAATAACATAAACAAGGACAGGAACTGGGCTTCTTTTGATTTCACGATAGGTCTGCAGCAGTCCTAAAAAAGCAGACCGTAGGTCTGGTCCACCAACGACGAAGTTAACTTGCTTGACTGCTTAAAAATTCTCAAGTTAACTTCCCTTACCGAAAAATAAGCCCTGCGCAAGTTTGCAGCAAACATTGCCGCAAGCTTGCAGCAAACGTTTGCTGCAAACTTGCCGCAACAATTTTACCATGCAAATGAAGTTTGCGCAAGCTTGCGGCAAACATAATTATGCAAATTAGATTTGCCGCAAGCTTGCGGCAATTGTTTGTTGCAAACTTGCGGCAAACTTGCAGGAACTACACATATACCAATGTCATGTGTGTAGACACATTCAATTTATCTCTTTCAAATTACATTGCAACAGTTTTAAAAATCAATTCCTGTCTTTATACAAACAGCCATTGAAAGAATTCTTGCAAACTCGTGACATACCCAACTAAATCAGTCTTATTCAGGACCGGTTACTCTGTCGATAAACATTGTCGTGTATACAATGTTGTTAAAATCTGAGCAATTGTATACTAGTATATGTCTATGTTGAAATCAGAGACATATATACACATATTTATATATACATATCTGTTGAAATGTATACAATAACATTTTTTTAACACAAGTTTAACTTTACATCAATTTAATGAATGCCTTGATTTTCCTTAAAATATTAGATTAATAAAAAAATTAATAAAATCATATTCAATGAAATCTTGTTTAATTTTCTACGCAATAAAACAAATCCATTTAAACTAGAATTTGAATCAAAATATTTATTAAAATATATAATTATAGAAACCTAAATATTAATTTGATTATCTTTTAAAGCAAAACATTTTTTTTTAAAGAAATTGTTTTATATTGTTCATATTTTCTTAAAGTTTATTATGATACATTCTTCTTCTGACACGTGGAAGAGAAGATATATTTGTATGAAACTTTTGTATATCACAAAATTCAAACTCTGGTAATACATGCATGTAAACACAGGATGTTTAATGTCACCTGGTTGCTATTGGTTTGCACATCTACCTGACAATATATTGTTATTTAACATTACAACCCAAGTCAGAGTTCACCTGGTCGTCAAGTGATGGGATTTTGAAGGTAAAGAATATTTATCTATTATAATTGTTTGGATTTTTTTCTGTCTTGGGACGTAAATATTTTTTGGTTCTAAAAGGGAAGTATAAATATATTTCTAAAAAAAATATAAATTAAACAGAAAACAGGAAAAACGCCTTTAAAAAAAGCAGAGAAAATTTTATTGCTTACTATTGTCTGGTAACAGTATATATCTTGGATCGCGGCGGTCAAAATAAAATGTTCCCGTGTCACTCTTAAACAATATTTTTTTTTCAAGAAATTTTGAAATCAATCATATCGAAATATCACCAAAGAAAATAACAGAAACATTAGAGATTCTACATAAACAATTAAATTTAATCAAGGAAGGTCGTAATTTACAAATCCTTGATTTGATGCAACATTTCCATATAAAAATGTACATCATCTGCCATTTTGAAAAATCCGGAAATATTCACCTTTTTAAATCAATTTTTGACCGAAATTGCCCAGAAATTAAACTGTTTCAAATAGTATTTTACGCCAGATATATGTTTAAATATACTCAATCGGATTGCAAAGTTTTATTTTTATTAACGAAATTTCTTTATTTGTTGTACAAGTAGACATGGGTATCGGTAATTTAGCAATGAATCAACGGAGAAATGACGAGAAAAAGTAATGGTTTTACGATTCTCATTTGACCTAATTTAATAAAAAAATAAACTGTTAGGACCAACAATGTTTGATATAAATATGTTTGAATATCAAGGATTGATTTGCAAAAGTTAGAAAACGGGTCAGGTTAATGAGAAAATCAAACTTTATTGAAGCACCTATGCATTTTATATGGGGCAATATAATACAAAATGGCGGTTAGTATACATCACAAAAGTCACGTGATGCCCGACTTAGTTGGACATGAGATGTGAGGAAATACATACATGCATTTGAGTTTTGAAAAAATGGCAGGAGTCATTCTCAAATGAAATAATTATATATAATATACTTGTATTAAAAACTGAAAAAGGTAAAATCTCAAGATGTATTGAGTATAAAGCTAGGTATAATTGCATTACAGAATTTGACACACTCTTAATAAACATGATCATGATGGTGCAGTACATCAGTAACAAATTCAAACTTTTAATAGCTTAAGTGTTTTAATCACACATACATGTATATATAGTTGCTTACTTAATTATGTATGATGATAACATTAATGATTTGATTAAAACATGCAGTTATATGAATCATTTGTACTTACACAATTACATCCTGAGTAACCCATATTATTGAACAAAATGCCTCCTTGATCTCTTATATGTAAAATGCATTTCCAAACACAACGAACATGACCTAGCCACAATTTTAAATTGTTAGCATCCAGGAAGTGCCAACTAGACATGCCCAGTCAATATTGTGTAATTCCGGCAATGTTCTGGCAAACATATAGAATGGTCAAAGTTTTCTGCAATCTTGCGGCAAACATTCTTTATTATTTTAAACTTTCTGACAATCTTACGGCAAACATTGATGTTTCTGCAAACTTGCCGCAAGCTTGCAGCAATGTTTGCCGGAAGTTTGCAGCTAACGGCAAACATCTGCAAACACTATTTTCTGTATTCCTGCAAACTTTGTGTTTGCCGCAATCTTGCAGCAAGTGTGCTGCAAGTTTGCGGCAAACAATTCAGTTTCATAAGGGTTAGAAAGCAGTCAACAAGTCTGCTCCATGTGAACGTTTGTCAAGGTTAGGACCGCACCCATCTGTAATCTATTCCTGAGGTAGAAAAGCCTTAGTTTTTGAAAAATTAAAAATTTGGTAAACAGTTAATTTATAAATATAACCATATCAATGATAATTCATTTCAACAAAAAAGTTCTGACTATTGGGCTGGTGATACCCTCGGGGGAAAAAATCTCCACCAGCAGTGGTATCGACCCAGTGGTTGTAAATATACTTATCATATATACCAGGACTAAATATTGTACATACGCCAGACGCGAGTTTCGTCTACAAAAGTCTCATCAGTGACGGTCGAATCGAAAAAAGTTAAAAAGGCCAAATAAAGTACGAAGTTGAAGAGCATTGGGGACAAAAATTCCTAAAAGGTTTGCCAAATCCAGCTAAGGTAATATATTCCTGAGGTAGAAAAGCCTTAGTATTCTAAAAAGTTAAAATTTTGTAAACAGTTAATTTATAAATATAACCATATCAATGACAATTCATGTCAGCAAAAAAGTGCTAACTACTGGGCTGGTGATACCTTCGGGGAAATAAATCTCCACCAGCAGTGGCATCGACCCAGTGGTTGTAAATCAACTCATTATAGACACCAGGACTAAATTTTGTACATACGCCAGACGCGCATTTCGTCTACAAAAGACTCATCAGTGACGCTCGAATCCAAAAAAAGTTAAAACGACCAAATAAAGTACGAAGTTGAAGAGCATTGAGGACCACAATTCCTAAAAGTTTTTCCAAATCCAGCTAAGGTAATCTATTCCTGAGGTAGAAAAGCCTTAGTATTTCAAAATTTCAAAATGTTGTAAACAGCTATTTTATAAATATAACCATATCAATGATAATTCATGTCAGCACAAAAGTGCTGACTACTGGGCTGGTGATACCCTCGGGGAAATAAATCTCCACCAGCAGTGGCATCAACCCAGTGGTTGTAAATAAACTCATCATAGATAGCAGGACTAAATGTTGTACATACGCCAGAAGCGCGTTTCGTCTACAAAAGACTCATCAGTGACGCTCGAATCGAAAAAAGTTAAAAAGGTCAAATAAAGTACGAAGTTGAAGAGCATTGAGGACCAAAATTCGTAAATTGTCTCTAACATCCTTCCTGTTACTGATTATAGCTATGCTGTTTCTTTTTATCAGGTAACATAAAAGAGCGTAACAGAAAGGAATTACACAATTCTTGTTGTTCTTTTATTCGAATTGTGTAGAAGTTTACTTCCATCTACCTACAAATTTAATAAGATTCATAAAAAAAACCATATACTGTTATAGTGGTGACAATAAAATATTCTAAGAAGGTATTTAAAAAGGCTGTAACAGAAGAGAACAACATTTTTTTCACTAATTTCTTATTTTTGGGGAGTTCGGATTTTTCAAACTGGCCGCCACTCACGAATACATATACATATGGAGTCATACATTCAGGAAATGATGCTCTTCACATTCCATTACAAGAAATAAAAGCTTGGTCTTGAAATGTTTGCACAGGTGAAAAAAAACCTTGTGGTAACAGGATGGAAATTTGTTTTTTATTTGTCAAAAAATACTACCGGACAACACGATTTTGGGGGGAGGTTCAACATTCAAATTAAAATATTTTATTGTAAGAAATATAAGAAAGAGTGTTTATTTGGCAATAGTTGGTGCATTTTATACCCTAGTTAATACTGTAATTTAAAATTTTCCCAAAAAAATGGTTGAATAAAAAATAATTGCTGGAGAAAGCAATTAGAGTTTTTCAGATATTGTCTAATATACAGATATTCAAGAGTATAGTTGAATAAATCATGTCGTTTGGTTAATCAGAATGCAAATATATTTGTTGCAACTCATTTAAAGTCCTTTTCTCTTTAATGGGAAAGTGAAAAATGGTAAGGTGTGATGCCTTGAGTAAAGATGCTTATTTTCTCCTTGATACTATTTGTGTACGTTGCGGCAATACAACTTATCGACAGGTTGTAGATATTCCTATGGTCACCAGTTACACCCCTTTAATAGCCGACTTGTTCTTGTACTGTTATGAGTCACATTTTATGACCATACTCAGTAAAGGTGTCTCTTAAATCCATTTAATTGATCAATTCAACCAGACGCATCGTAATCTTGATGATACTGTGTCGATCAATAATCTAGAATTTTCAAAATATACTATCATCATTTACCCTAGATTTATATATTTCAGATTTAGACGGGAAACTCTGCACTAAAATTCACGACAAAAAGAGGCATTTTCATTCCCTATTGTTTATTTTTACGGAGATGTTGTCTACCGAGCCCGGATATTTAGATTCGCTCTGGGTAAACTTGTCGATCCTTAACGAAAAGGTTATCAATTCACACTATAAGTATATCTTTGATAATGGTTCCTATTGGTTCTTATTGGTATTTATATTAATTATGTTATCAGTGAATGAAAATCAAAGTAAATATTATTTATATATATTATATTTATATGCCGTACATTGTTCTACAATTAGATGGCAAAACCTGTATCTTTGCATTGCATACATTCATGTTTTTTCTCTGAATGTAGCAAACGTCGTTACAGTAAATCCATTGGATGTTGGATGTGTACTGATGGATATGCTTGTCTTAGATGCATGATTATTTTTATTTGTTGTTATTGGCTTTGAACCAGTCATTGCGAGTACTCTCAGATCTGTACTTAGTGTATTTTGGTTGTTGGGATGTATTAAATACCCAGCAACGTCCACTCTGTCTTTTTGTTGCATATATTTCTGCTTTGTATCGATCTAATGGATTAAGCAATTACCAAATGAATCTTATAGAAATTCTTATGTTGAACAGTTACACCACTGTCAAAGGTTAGAAGAGCCTAAAAACTTACACAGTAACATTTTGTATGTGCATGTCCTAAGTCAGGAGCTTGTAATTCAGTGGTTGACATGTGTTGCTGTTTATCATATTTGCTTTTGGCTATTGGCATTTTTAACTTTTATTTGGATTCGAGCGTCACTGATGAGTCTTTTGTAGACGAAACGCGAGTCTGACGTATATAGAAATTTTAGTCCTGGTATCTAAGATGAGTTTTAATTAGTTCATCATTTTGAACATTAATCAGGCCGTAAGTTTTCTCGTTTAAATTGTTTTGCATTTTTCATTTTGTTGTCTTCTATAGCTGACTATGTGGTGAGTTTCCGCATTGTTCAAGGTCATAGGTTGGCCTATAATTGTTAAGTTATGTGTCATTTGGTCTCTTGTGAAGTGTCATCTTATTGGCATTTATACCACATCTTCTTTTTTGTTGTGTTGTATTTGTCAATATACCAATACGAGTATCGTGTGAATATATATTCAAAGGCAAGGTCTGATAAAAATTAGACGTATACACGGCAGTCTATCAAGAGCAGTACCTTTCTACATGACTAATCTAGAGCAGACTTGTCAGTAGGTCTACAGCAATCCTATACATACAGACACATGTATGGTCTACCACCGATAAAGGTGACTTGCTTGTTTGCTTTCTGTTTCTCATATTAACTTGAAAAGAGGTTAACAAGTTTACTCCATGTTTACATTTGCACCCATCAGTATTGTCTACTTTAAAGTTTGAATGTCCTATTTTTGTCTTTTTTGTTTGGCCCTCTTTTGGTGAATACTGCATGTATCCTCATCAACGTGTTAAATGAAGTATACCAGAAATACACTTTACTGTGCCTCATAGCTTGAGTTACGACAAGTCATTAACATTGAGGGTCGTTTAATGATTCAATGTTTTCAACTTGAAATTTTTCATTTTTGTTTGCAGGAATGTTCCAGTAAGACATGCATATAGAGTATATACATAGTTTTCTTTTAGTACGCAAGAGCTTGTTTTTCCAATCGTGATTAGCTTGATACAGATTTAAGCATTGATGTTAAAACCATCCTTTCTAAAGTTTAAAGGATCCCTTAATAAAAAAAGTTTTTGTTCCAGGATTTTTGCTTGCATACACAACTCGGATTTTCTAAGTAACATTTTATAAATTGTTGTTTTTAGTCCTTTCGCAATTTTTTTTTGTCATAATGCTGTATGCTATAATTTACTAACCAATCGTTTGCCCCTTGTTATGTTCTGCTTATTATATTTTATTATTTGTAAAATAATTATATAATTCAAAATACTTGTATATTTGAATTATTTACATCATTGGAGGAAAACATTTTTTTTAAATTTTGAAAACTACAGAACTGAAGCATGTCATGAACTGTAACCTTTCATGTTGACATATATTGATATTTAAAAGTTACAAATTATGTATGAAGATACCACAGGTTTAATTTTTTCTACCTATGCTGAATCAAAGGTAGCAATCAGCGTGAGCGTGCCATTTAGTTTCTTATAATTGTTGTTTACAATAAAAGTGTCAATGGATCCAGTCAAGCCGAACGACAGTGTTATGAATCACACTGTCAGACAACAAAATCCAGAAATTTGTGAGCATTCGATAAGAGAATAGTTGGGTCAATATCACTAATGCCCCTATAATTGATGAACTCAAACAAAAGTTCGCTAAGAAAAATATATGTGCAGTGATATCGGATATATTCAATTTTAAATAATTGACCGAGCTTAACCACTTGTTCATATTTGAATAGCACATGACAATAGCATTACGGTGTAACAATTATAGAGTTATTTAATGTGTATGCAACAAACTAGATTTGCAAACAAAGTCATAAAATTATTGTGTTAAAAATAAACTCATCATAGATACCAGGACTAAATTTTATATATACGCCAGACGCTGTGTAAATTCGAGAACCCACATTATAAAGGGCGTTTCAGGGTATGCTAAACTGCAGAAAGAAATGAATCTCATTTCGTACCCCAGAATTATTTCTGTATTTGTGAAAATGTCGCAGCTTCAAAGCGAGCCTTCATTAATATTCACGCTTATGATATGGGCAATTAAGACTACCATTACTGTCTACCTGAAATGAATTGCGCGAACTGACTCGATTCAGATATTCTGCCACTGGTAGAGATTATATATAAACATATTGTAAAAATGTATACATACAGAGTCCTAAGACTTGGCAAATCATGAAATGCTTCTTCCTGTATTGTAGTAATTTGGTTGTTATCCAAGTATATGAAACAAATAATTCGAATGTAATTAATTATGTGGTTTTCATCGTGTTTAGGTTGTAAAGGCTGAAGGAGAAAAACATGTCCGTTAATTATAGCTATTAGGACATAAAACAGTTTTGCGTATTGGACTATGTATTTGATATTTGTTAGCTTTGGACTGTCGTCCTGTTTCTTAGATTTATCTATTTCGGTGTGTACGGAAATCATAAACACAAAAATAAACTGTTCAGTCACCGTGTCATCAGCAATTCATGTTAAAAACACTAAATGGATTTCTAAAATCGAAATAGAATGGTGCATTATTTGTACAATTGTTTTTTTTTTTTATTAAATACAAAAGTAAAAGATATTACTTCGAAACCGAATTCGATGATATTTATATTTCAGCAACATCTGCAAGTTAACCTGTAAATGTAGATACACTTATTACGAAATGTACATCCTATGTTTTTGGTGATGTTGTTTGCAGAATCCATTAATTAAGATACGATAAATATAAAGTGATCGTTCCATAGAACCAACTAATTATACAAGTTTATTATTTAAACAATGTAATAAGATCTTAAAGTATTAGAAATAAGAGAACTGTATGAAATAAAATACTAGTGTTCGTGTGTTACTGTCCTCTACAAGGTTTAAAACCGATTTCAAAATCCAAATTCTTTAAGTCAAATCTTTCCTGAAATTATTTCATGATACAATTGATTTTTGATTACAGGATACATTGTATGGAGTAATCATGTCCGTATTTGTCTCATGTGGAAAATAATTGCTAGCCTGTTTTCACTCTCGGCTTTTCGTTGGATGTGTGTTGTTCGGACTCTCTATCCTGGGACCGATTATAGCTTGCTGTTCAGTATAAGTCAAGGCTCTATATTTAAGGCCGTACTGTGACCTATATTGGTTTACCTTAATAAATTGTTACTTGGATGGAGAGTTTTCTTATTGGCACTCATGCCACATCTTTCTATATCTATCTATGTTTTGTTATTATTGATTGTCCGGTCGTCACTTTTTCTTTTTTCCATGTTATTTTTTTTTCTTTTTTTCAGATTGATTATTGGAAATTGGCCAATTGGTTTGTGCTTGTTCGTTCTAAATTGAGCAGATTTATCAATCAGGTGTTATGTAATCGTATTCAACTGTAATAATTTGATCCTTGGAAGAAAACATTATTTTGTAGTCCAAATAAAAACTAAACAATTGGGGCAAAACGTTAACTTTAGAATTAACAGAATGTGCTATTAGTAAAATGTATGATGAAACTACGATGTCAATTTGCACTAATTATATGACTCAAAAGTTAATTTCTAATGATAATTTCATATATCTAAATATCTTTATTTTCTGTAAAGACAAACAATCAGGATCACACATCATCATAACTGTTTGGTGGATATTTGCCTCCCCGGCAATCATACTACATCTTCTTGTTTATATATATTTATATACGGCAAGACGGAAAATATCATACAACTGGAAATCATTAATAAAAGTAAACAGACTTTGTTACTTATTAAATTTAGTTTTTTAGATGTTGTTTTCTTTTCATATATAAACATACATCATTAGTAGTTCTGGTAGGACATGAAATGCTCCACGCTGAACTGTAGTTATCTGATTGCTGGCCATACCTCTAAAACCAAGTAATTGTTATGTAACAAATAATTTGTTTATCCTTTTTCTGGTATAAAATACAATAACTAACGCGCCAAACATTTCTCGTATATGTAAATGTTACCTATCATCGAATTCTGTACCGCAAATGGAATACAATTGGAATTAATATAACAAATGTTTGATTTTTTCTTATCGTCTTTTGCAATGTAAAAACATTAAAATCTAAATATAGACGCATTTTTTTTCCTTTGAAACAAGAAACGCATAGAAATTGTTTTTATAACGTAATTCAATTTTCCCTAAATTATTTCATGATACAGTTGTTTTTTGATTACAGAATACATTGTATTGAGTAATCATGTCCGTATTTGTCACATGTGGAAAATAATTGCTAGCCTGTTTTCACCCTCGGTTTTTCGTTGGAGGTGTGTTGTTCGGACTCTATATTCTGGGACCACTTATAGCTTGTTGGTATGAAATACAATAACTAACACGCCAAACATATCTCGTATATGCAAATGTCACCTATCATCAAATTCTATACCGCTAATGGAATATAATTGGAATTAATAGATTACAAATTTTTGATGTTTTTCTTATCGTCTTTTGCAATGTAAAAACATTAAAATCTAAATCTCAACGCATTTTTTTTTCTGAAACAAGAAACGCATAGAAATTGTTTTTATAACGTAATTCAATTTTCCCTTAATTATTTCATGATACAATTGTTTTTTCATAAAAGAATAAATTGTGATGAGCTGCAAATTTTTGCTTGTATTCAGAGTGGCTTACGGTGTTTCCATCGATAAATTGTTACAGTTTTGTCAAAATGCTATGATAACTTTTATATAATTTACCGATGAAAACATCGTAAACTGAAATGTTTTGAAAAAAACGTCCAGTATTCGTATTTCAGAATTAAAGGCAGGTGACACTTGCATTTACTATTACTTATTATAAGTTGGTCAACTAGTAATGAACAAATGATGTATATTAATATATTGAGGTTTATGATCAACTTTGCAGTGAAGTGAATTTTTAGCTTATGTTCAGTAGTTGTAGTGTTCTGATGTGGTTCATAAGTGTATCTCGTTTCTAGGTTATTATATAGATTAGACCGTTGGTTTACACTAGTCTATTTTGGGCCCTTGATATATTGTTGTTCGGTGTGAGTCAAGGCTATGTGTTGAAGACCGTACTTTGACCTATAATGGTTTATTTTTACAAATTGTTACATGGATGGAGAGTTGTCTTCGTGACACTCATATTTTATCTTCTTATATTTATTTAAGATACTTTCGTTTGTTTAAATCTAAAACGTTGTTATCTAAACAAGTTCAAGTAGAACTTGGCACGGAATATGTTAGATTTACAATCAGAACAAATGGCAAGTGTTAAAATGCAGTTCTAATCTTGGTATATCATATAATGTAGAAAACTGAACAGCAACACAAAATTAAATTAAGATACAATATATGAATGTGTAAGACCATTAAGTGAGTAAATAGGGTTTGATTGCTTAGTGTGACAGTCAATATTATAAACTAAGTAACAGTTCCAAACGATAAGCTGATTGAAATATTTTCACAGTGGTAAAACGTCGCGTCAGCAGATCTGTTTATGTTGCAGTATAAATAAATGATCATTATAAGTCATACAAACAGCCCAAAAGGTACATCGCTGACTAAACCATTTCATTTTTACAAAACAAATCAACATTTTTAAAAATAAAGATTATTATTATAGATGGTTATGTATAAGGTTTAGTCTTCCAGTATTGTTTTACATTCTCAAGTAATTGCATGGTGTATTTTCAAAGTATGTTTTTTTTTCAAACAATTTTAATCATAATATAAAGAGCTTGAGTTTACCATTATGTTGATGTTAAGTTTATCCAATATTTGTATATCTTTGTTGTATAGGGTTTTGGCTACAGTTGTTACATTTTGTTCTTTTTCATTTGGCCATGTTGTTGTTTTTCTTTTTACGACGCATTGTATCGTTTGTTTTTTTTCACGATTTCTTACAAACAAGCATTACTTATAAGTTTTAACAGAATGAGTTAGAAAGAAAAATAAGGCAAAAAACTGTGAATAACAGACATCTTACATGCGGAATGCGTTTTTCGGGTAGTTTGTTGGAATAACAGTTAGTCCAGCACGATTGCAATCTATAAAAAATAAATTGCCAGCGTATTCGACACAAGCACAGTCGATGACAGGGCATGATAATACTACGCCAGTTGACACTGAAATAAGAAATAGACCAACAGCTACATTGGAATACATCGCATCCACTCTGAAATCAAAAACAGTATTCTGTTAAGTTTGTATAAGATATATAACAAAACATGTGCCAATCAGTGAAAATATGAATTGATATAGAAAACAAAAAAACTATTGTTCTTAATAAAACAAATCAAAATGTTAATAAAACAAATCAAAATAAGAAATTTGGAATGCATAGGCGTATTCACACTGACTTCAAAGAATATATCAGTTATATGTACTTCCCCACAACATTGATGCAAGAAAGCTTATTCTGATTAAAATGAATCTTCATATTGAAATATTTCAAGTTCCAAACCTAATGCAAAAGACTTTGGGGATATACCAAGACTATGTAACTAAAACATAATCCATGTTTACACTTTTAAGATGAAATACATCAGATACAAATGAAAAGGTATTGTAGGATTTTAAATTAAACTAAATGACTTGGATGTAATCAACTGTAGATCACCGTATGCCAGTGAGCAATATATAAAGAAGAAGTGGTATGATCACAAATGAGAAAACTGTCCACACGAAAAAAAACCAAACAATGGATGTATGTATGTAGCTATAGGTGAATCATGGTAATGACAAATGTTTCTCCTCTTCTTTCGAAATAGTCGTAATAAATGTCGAAATTATACAGTGATTATTCTATAGTTACAAACATACATCCATTATTATTTCTTTTTTAAAGAAATTAAGATGATAACCTTGAGAAGTTCATTTGGTCTAAGCTACACCGTATTCTTTCAAGGCGTAATTACATATCTTTAAATTGTATTGTTAAATTTACTACTGTTACTTCTCCTTGATATACCATTTTGTTTTAATGGAATAATAATGAATTATTTTGTTACGCTTATGTAATAGTAAAAGTTCAATGATAAGTTAATATTGATATTAAAATACCTCCGAACAAAAAGGGATGTTCAGATCCCCGAGCCCGAAGTGCGAGGGGATTTGAACAGCCCTTTTTGTGAGGAGGTCTGATTTAATGGCACTACATCATATAATTATTGTTATGATAAAAAAAAAAATAGCATCTAAAATACACTCAATGATAGTTTTACAAAATTAGGGGGTAAATTTATATTTTTTTATCCAACTTTTCAAAATAACGATTTCTTATTTAATAAATCAGGCAATCAACACCCCATACAGACCTCATTTATAACTGACCAATGAATATTATGCCCAACAACTTCATGCTATATATACTTGATGTTTTTGATCTGTCAGTAATCATGAGATAGATTTGTAAAGATCATATTACCTTAACAAACAGTAAGTAAACTCTTCCAACAATTAGTTTTTTAAACAGCTTGTTTCAGAACTTCTAAACGGACAAACCTAGATGCATAAGGTCCTTCACACTATTCATCCGGTAAATGTTCTTTTTGTATCTGATTTGGTTATTTTCCTACATTACGTTACATGCGAATGCAAAATAAGTTTTGTCAATTCAGTCCAATTAATAAAAAGATCTTACTTCATTTGTGTTTTTTAAATAAAAAACAATGCATGCAAACTTCAATGAATAAAACCGTATTAAACTAGGTTTTACTGGCCCAATCAAAACTTGTGAGTGGAAATATATTCGCAAGGTCAGTGCATTATATGAAAACAAACTCTTTAATTTAGTCGTCCGTTATTCCCTTTTCATGTCTAAATAAAGCAAAAACACCTGAAAAAAACTTTTATCTTTCTTAGTTTCATCCTCGCCTGGCAAAAAAAAACAACATATGTTATAAATCGTATTTAAACAGTAGAACCACAGTAAAAAAATATTTAATACCTTTTTAATAAACATTCAGTTATGTGATAAACTGAAGAGACCCCCCCCCCAAAAAAAAAGAAAAAAAAAACCTATTTAAATGGGAATTGTAAATTATAGCATTTTACAAGATTGTGTCTTTGTGTGCTAAGTGCTAGAACAGAGAACTCAATTAAGTTGAGTGATTGTTGTTTGCTTTACGTCCAGTAGCAAATATTTCATGCATGTTTATGACTATAACACATACGTTTTAAGTACAACAAGTAGGTCAGGTCGTACAATAGGAGGTCAACACAGGTTGGACGTGAAACTTTAAAATACCACTGGAAAATGAGGGTACAATGTACATGTATATTGAATAAGGAGAGACAGTTAGACTTTAAACAGCTGGCAATATTCGAACCACTCGAATAAAAGGTGCAAAAGTTTTTAATTTGTTGAGAGCGTTGATCCACAAAATCCACCCTGAAGTCGATCATCCATGTTTACGTGTAGTTTAAAATATCATTTCACGCATCCAATATAGATTAGATACTTTTAACTAGCTTTAGTAACTATGAGAAATCTGTGAAACTGTATTGTGTATTGTACTTTAGTTTTAGAATGATATTCTGTACTACCGATCCCTACCTCTCTCTTGGTTGGTCTCGTGTGGGTGCGTTCGGCTCGAGAGCGGGAGGTCATTTGTTCGAATCCCGAACGGCTCAAACAAAGACGTCAATTAAATTGGTATTCTATTTCAATGCTAAACACATGGATTCATAGACTAAGAGCACAGACTGGCCGGCTCAGAGTAGGAAATGTGTCCGGGTCGGGTGACTTTTCTTCCTGCGAACTAATATCTTGTGAACTTACACAATAAAAAAAACGATTCAGCTTGTCAGTCTAGTATAAAACGGGGTTAATACTTTTATTTTATTTACATGTAATCGTCCTGAATATAATTAATTTTGTTTGCCGCCGGTCGTCATCTATTATCAATATATATTTTACCGTTTTATTATACAGTGAAGGGTTTTTCTTTTACTGACAGGTTTACATTTCATTTTCTTAAATTTTCACGAATCAAAATTTAAATATGGCAGGTGTAATTTGTCAACCAAACACTTGTGATCGTTGGGATATCTTTGACGATAATATAACTACATTGTAAATCAAATGTGCCTCTTCGGATATATAATATTTGACGGTAAATATTATTGAATTAGCTCCGTATAACTATTATTTAGTCATGGGTCGGTTTTGAGCTTATTATTCTGTTTACGCATCTTTCTATAAAAAAAAGACCGAATGTTGATTCTAAATATTTTTTATTTATCTGTGTCTTTGGGTTGCTGTCGCATTAATGTATACCTTTATCTCCTTTTATTCAAAACCAAATGATTCGCTTGGGTATAGAAATATTGACATCTCTGGACCTCTCCCGTCCCACAGTATACCTTTGCCAATTTGGGTGCGTTCGTTTGACTTTTTTGGTTATATTAATGGGGGGCATTAATACGCAGCTTTGTTTGATCAAATTATGATAGGGATTTATATCCGATGCCTGGTGCAGTGAGAATTGCACGCTATCTTTACCTTAAAAAAACATTCGAGGGAAAGACGATCTACGCACGAGTTGAATGATTGAAATGTGTAAACAACAAGAAAGGTCAGCTAAATTTTTTCAAATAAGTCGCTTTCCTGATTTTAACAACATTTGTTGTGACTTTTGCTAGAACAATAGTAGATGAAAAAAATTTATAACAAAACCGATCAGCAAGACAATATGAAAAAATGAAACGCCCAAAATAAATTGAATCTTTTTATAAATTGTTGTCAACCTTTTTTTGTCATTTTTTTTGTTTTTGCTTTTATGACAACTATCATACAAGTCTGAGATATAAATAAACTTGAAACAGCAAATGTTGTCACGTAGACGAGACAGCCGTCATTGTACGCTTCAATATATGAGTTATTGCCACTCATTGAAGATTGTTTTTCTGTTCTAGCCCCTCCCCTATTAGTTTTGCTGGAAATTATACAATGTAACCCCTGATGTGTACTACGACTACGTTTTTTTAACGTAAAAAAAAAAGATTAAATGCAAAGATAAAAATGATGAAAGAAGTGCTAAGATTTACGCATAAAAATTCAAATGTAAATATTAATGAAATATATAAACATTGGAAAACTGTTTGAGACTATAATCAACTGAGGACAAATGGTTATACATCAACCATGAAGCTGATTAATTTATTGCTCCTTTTTGTCCAGTGGCAAATATGTCATGCATATTCACGACTAGATTCAAAGTGGATCAATCTGAAGGAAATGCTTACAAATTAAGAGTGGCACTTTTTACAATAAGGCAGAGCGTCTGCTAGAGATAAAACGTATGCCTTAATAGAATAGATTTCAACCATAATGATCGAACTCGTAAGTTAAGAAATTAGCCCTCCTTCCCTTTTTTCTCCACGATAGACGAATGTCATGAACAAAACGTCATTAATTTACAATCAATAACGGTCACTATACCTAAATGAGATATGGACTTTTTTTATAAATAAATTCTTATTGCAGCCAACATCTCCCGGTTCGGGACAGATTATTATTTCCACAAATACCGCCTGATTATTGACCAAAAGCGCTTTGAATCAAACAAATTATTAAATTGTTGTTGTCTTTAATGTCGTTTATTTACTTTTATAGTGAAAGACAACTGTGAATACCATTTGGTATCCACCCTCTTTTACCCTATCGCAGAATTACTACCTCAGGTGTTGGTTCACCATATTTAAATTCTTTAATTGTGAATTAAGGTATTTTGCTGTGTGTTTTTTCCCGATCCTATTTCGGACCCCTCAATTTTAAGAGGGCCTATCTAATTAGTCATGCCCGATTAACTTTAAGTAAATTGAACCTCAACTTAAAGACCTACACCGGGTAAATAAGTTCGAGGTACAATAAGTAGACAATAGAAATCCTTTGTGAAATGAGATCGTCCCAGGTTTCTTAGATAATTATTTTGCGTTGAATAACAATGAAAAATGCACGAGCAGGTTTGTAATAACTGTTGAACTATTGTATAAAATTAAATCACAAAAATACTGAGCTCTGATGAAAATTCAAAACGGAAACTCCATCTAAGATCAACTTTGCCTCATGTAGTTCAACCATAACGGTATATTGAAGATTTAATAACATTAATGCCAAAGTGCATTGTACGAAGATGTATCTTATATTACTACTGTCATGTGTACCTACCGTTATTAGTTAGCACCAAATGATACAATAGTGTAAGGTACTCTATGAGAAATTCTCCCCTTATTAATAAATGTCTAATTATATAAGAGTTGTAAGTCACTCCTGATAATTCTATAACCTAAGAAGTACATCCAAAGTCAATTTCGTGGCTAATCAAGATATGTCTGGGAACAATATTTAAAAACGTGGTTAATTTCAATTTGGATCAATAATATATGTGCTAAACTTAATATATCTTTTAAGAAACAGCTAAAGTGGTGACTCTAAAACATGGAGTACGCCCCGAACAAATTAAACAAAATGACTAGCCATTTTTAACCAATTTGTACTGTACTTTCAGGATGGCTATATAAAACTGAAGTCTGTGCTGGCATTAATAGGTGGTGTTTAATAAATCAAATGCAAATACGCATACAAAATATAATTATGCAAACACGCATAGAGAAACAATGTTATGTTCAATAATATGTCATATAAAAACTGAACACCACAATCACCAAGGCAACGCAATGCCAGGCACAGAGATCAGAAGAAAAGGAGGACAGAAAAAAATCATGGATATTTATCAGTTGGAAAGTTTGCAAAAAGGTCTCTTTTTGCTTGGGATGTAATAAAGTTTGTCACTAGAGTGTTTGATGTAGCCCTTGTAGCAAGAGGAAGCCCAATTACCTATTGTACAAATTTTCGAGTTTGTGCATCCTGCAGCTGATGCACAGGTTGCACCGCCTCTACGCAAGCTATGAAACGAGTATTGTGAAGTATCCATTCCACAACGCACTCAGATTTTTCTCTGATATTTAATGCGTTTCCCTCAGTTTTAGTTTGTCACCCCGATTTTGTTTTTTGTCCATGGATTTATGAGTTTGAACAGCGGTATACTACTGTTGCCTTTATTTAAGTTGCTAGTATTCTACTAACTCATTTTTTTCCTTAATCCATGAAAAGCGGTACCAATGAAAATAAAACTCAGAATTCGCAGTTCTTATCCTTAATTTTATTACATCGAGCAATGTAATTTTCAAAGAACTACAAAAAAGGTTGCATATTCATATAAATTCAGATATTTCATGTATATGTTCTGCCCAAAATAAGTGTCCTTTCCTAAAATTAATCAAAACTGAAAGTGGTTTATCGATCAAGTGTTGTTTCCTTGGCAATCATACCACATTATGCTTTGTATAGTGTAATCATTTTCATTTTAGATTAAATATTATACAATTAGCTCAAATTTTTAACACCAAGGGTGTATACAATCTAAAAGAACTAACACCAACATGGAACGTTTTTTTACTATTTTTTTAACGACCTTGACTAACCATGAGGGTCTTGCACTATCAAGTTGTCGTGCCTGAGTTTAACCCGTACTTTGATAACAGTTGATGCATTAGCCCCTACTAATTTTTGATATGTTTTAAATATGGAATTATAAATTGTTTGGTCGTTGTCATCACTGAAGTGATCTTGTGTGTTCAAATTTGTACTTTGGTCAGTCATTTGGTAAGATCTGCTACAGACTAAAACAGTGAACTGATCTGCTGTTGATAGATTGCCGTTTCTACGACTTTATATCATTACTGAACCTTGATTATATAAAAGATAACCGTATTGTTCTATTGTCTAGTAGAACAAAATACAAAGAAGATGTGGTATGAATGCCAATAAGACAACTCTCCGAAAGGTACCAAATGACACAGAAATTAACAGCTATAGGTCACCGTACGGCTTTCAAGAAAGAGCAAAACCCTAACCGCGTAGTCAGGTATAAAAAGCCCGACATGACAAATGTAAAAACAATTCAAACAAGAAAACTAACTGCCGTATTTATGTTTAAAATAATAAACGAATATCAAATATTGTATACAGCAATAAACTACAACCACTGAATTACAGACTCCTGACTTGGACAGAAAACATACAGAATATGGCGGTGCTAAACAAGTTTAAAGGCGCACAACCTCTCTCTAATCAGGGACAGTGGTGTTATAGTACATGATCAGAACAAACTAAGATATCAGTTGAAAAGGGATTAATAATTCTTACAAAAACAAAAAACGAACCTGGACACCGACTTACACATTTTCACAACAAAAAGACACTAAATACATTTGCTGACAACTAGTTCAAAACAACAAAATAATTATAAAAAAACAATATCCATCAAAGACTAATAATCCATCACTACACATCAATCGTCCAATGGATTTAGTCAGAAATAGTCACAGAACAACATGCCCTTGTATAAAGCCAAGGTGCAGGTGTAGGTAGATTGTAAAGCCATGAATATGTATATGTATATCACAATAATATTTAGTTTGCTTTTATAATTTACTGTTAACAAGATCAATATTAATACCAATAAAAAAAATATTCAAAGATATAATTACAGTGTTAAATTAGTGTCCTTTTAGAATTAGTTTATATAAAGGATCGATAACTTTATCCGGATCGTTTCTTAACTGTTGGGCTCGGAAAACAACTTCTTTATAACAAATGAGACTGTGCTATTCCATTTGAAAGTTTTCTACAGGTAAAACAAAACTTCAATACCAAATCTGTATATCTTTAAAACAATTTAGTGAAAGTTATAAGTAATAGTAACGAAATTCCTGACTTAAATACTATAACAGTAATACATAGATTAAATTCATTGAAATCCAAGACGTCACAATAGATAAGGGCATAGCGAACGTGTTGTGATATATAAACACCTTAATATGGTGCCAAAGGCACATCACATCACAACTTTTTGATACTTATTCTGCTATTTTTGTTATGTAAAATGCCTTTCAGATTAAAATAAAATGATTGTCTTTAAAAAAAAAAATGCAAAAGCCAAAAAAGATTATATACAGTACGATATGTTCAGTCACTTTTAGATATACACGAAAAACTTTATCATAAGGCATAAGACAAAGGTAGCTAACATTCAAGTTCAATCAAGTGTATCACTGTTAACAAGTACATAACTACGGGATATTTTGGAAATATCACGATTACATCCGTCTTTATACTAATATATTCATATAAAGCTGGTAGATAGCGGTTACTAATAAAAAGTGAAGTAAACAACAAGTGTAGAAACAAACGCAGTAATTCGAATGCCAATAGTTGGCGAAACATATGATTTGCCAAGAGCGACGTTATGTTCACACATCGATACATCAATGCTTCATTTAATTTTCACAACAAATAATTTATTTCGAGAAATCATAGCAATAAATAAATATTTATATATATGGCCATTTATTATAATTCATTTAGATATAATTGCATGATTATGATATTGTATGAATCTAAACACACAATTTTTTGTGATATTTTTTAAACGATGGCTCATATTTAGATTTTGTTACCCAATTAATAGTTTTTTTTAAGATACAGTCTTACAAAAGTAATCTAGCTGGTATTCTTCGATTGTTATTTAAAATGATATGAAGTTTGTATGTTTCACTACATCTAACACAATTATGTAAAAGTATGAAATTTAATGTGTTAAACAAACTAATAAATAAGAGTTTGTGTTACCTTAATTGCTTAAAAAAATACTTTTTCGATGTTCTCCTTAGGACATATCAATGATTCGAAATGCTATATGTGTTCGTCCTTTTCATGTTATTGTAGTTTGGGTTACAATAAAACAATCGTTTGTTGTATAAAATATCGAAGATTATTTGGTGAAATTATATACATTACTTTCACTGAATTGTAAAGAAACGTATTCTGCATACACGTTTGTATTTGAATAAAATGGACATAAACAATAGACTTTATTGTATACAACGTGCCTTTTAAATTGTAACGCTCTATTATGAAATACGGAATCGATTAAATCAATTGTGCAATTCAATACAAAACTATTTCATTTTATTCAGTTAAATCATTGAAGAGCTATATTTATCTTTCATTCATTAATATGTCTAATTTTTGTATAATATGTTGAATGTTCTACATAGTGGGACACACTATGAAATATATATTATTGTCTGCAATTGTTTTGTTTTTCTATCAATATACGAACATTTTTTGTACATGTCTTATTGTAAAAATGGTAATTACATGATGTAATATTCTGTTATTAAGACTGTCATTGACAAACTGTTAAATCTAGAAGGCTTTCAGAGAATAAAGTTAATAATTACACAACGATTGTCCGTACTTCGTAATTTTTTAAACACAAATCACACATCATTCTTAAAAAAAACCAAAAAAAACAGAGGTCCACATATACCAAACTTGAAGAAAAATAATAATACAAAGGAGTAGGTCCGGTAAGATCTTGTTTTGGTCCCAACATATAGCAGTTTTACAAAATTGTTAAAATGTAAACTTTCAGTTATTGATTGGAAAGTAGAATGCTTCTGCTACATAAATGTGGGCTGTTTTTGACAATATAATGCACATATATCGGGTACTAGCTATAGCATCATTAAATCATGCTAAATTACTGAAATCTTCACAATTTTAGCATTTAACTTAAATTTTAGAGAGTTTCCGTCTTAAAAGAAAGTGGCCGTATTTGTGTTCATTCTTAATATTGTACTGTAAGTTGTATTAGATGATTATACGTAACAGATATAAAGGTCGAGGAAGAACACGGATGTGGCCACTGTCTTTTTTGACAAAAAACATCTAAAAAATGACATTTTTTGGAAATATCTGATAGATATTTCATACTTAAGCTTGAGTCGGAGCGTTTTTAATTAGTAAATCAGTTAAAATCTTTCACATTAACTAATTGAATCAACGGAAATAGACACTTAAGTGTTTAAAAAGTGTTCAAAATCTTTCGTCAGACGAACTTGAAATTTGAGGCCAAAATCGGCCCTTACCGGACCTCCTCTTTTAAATTTTAGATGAGGGTTTTTCCTGTTTATGTATATGTACTCTTTTATAATAAGTCATCATCATTTTTAAAATTATGAGCTTAGTATGAAACCAAGAGTTTGTTTCCACAAGACTCGTCTATTTCTATTCATAACTTGGATAGGGAATCAATAGTGTTTCAAATGTTTGTAAGAGTTAATGTAGATACATTGATAGAATCAATTTGATTTCTGTTGTGTTGAATACTAGGTCTGTGTAACCCCCGAAGAAGAAACTTCCACAAGCTGTGGAACAGCCAGTGTCACGCGTAGAAAAAAAGTTAAGTTGAAAATGCTATTACTACCATGCTATTAAAGATACATTTACGCGGATAATTGTCATATCTATAAGAATATCATTTCGGCAACATTTTATGAGTTTTTGGCAATGTTAAGGACAACTGTCTGAAGAAGATGTTATCCCCACAGTGGTCACTAACAATTTCTTGATTCCTACCAATCGTATACTTTAAGATTGTAAGACATGAGTTTCATCATTATGTGGCACAAAAAAAAACCCAGTGTGTTGTCCAAAAACACAATCGAACGGTCTTATAATAATTGTTCAGCCTATAAGTCAATTATATTTTGTAAAATGATTATTCTGACGAGACTTTATTAAATTTGTTATTTCCTGTGTACTTAGTTTTTATACAAAATGCTTTACTTATAAAAATATTTTTGGCTTTAGTTTACTCTAATATATTATTGATTATGTCATAGTCATGTGCATCGCAAAGTGGAGTTGAACAGTGCGTCGAAAAAACGTCTCTTAGTAATTTTGAAATTCAAATTACAGTAACACATTGGTTAGGATGAGGATGACAATCATGTAACCTTCGAATTTAAAGCGACAAAGGATTGAGCAAGTACGTATTAACTTATATTATACATTTCCAAGAAACAGAAAATAATCCTCTATTCCACTCTTAGTCTCACGAAAAAAAGTGCACAGCAATATTATTTAACTTCGAAAACATGTTTTACCCTACACACCAAAGCTTATTATTAACATAGCTGACTAATGAAAACCAGCCAATTATCTAAAGAGAGATTTAAAGTCTTTGATTTGAGGGGACAGTCTGATCTGATATATTTGAAAGAGAAAATTCGGACCTTGATTTTTGCCGAAAACAATATTATGGCCGTATCTGAAATTGAAAGCAATAATCATGTCCACTCTTATTGCTATAAGAAACAAAAAATTTCCAACATAATTATTAAGCATGAAATGCACATGATGAATAAAAATCAGTTTATGGGCTGGGGGTTTGCAAGTAAATCCAATATCTGAACGGATGTCTGTTTCACTGAATACTTTTTTCAATGCCAAACTGCAACCTGCCTGCTAGGTGTGGCCTCTATGTCTCTATTTGTCGACCGTCATTCATAAATTAGTTGTCATTTCAGACTCATGCATAGCCTTTGGTTGACTTAGAGTCCCAAAATTTCATTATTGTGTGAAACATTTCAACCAAACATCTGGATAAAATTGCTTGTTTGTCTTTTTCAATTCGTGTCGGTCGTATGGTAAATTCCTTTAAATAGTCCGGCGTATATCTTGTTTGCAACAAGAAATATGTAATTATATGCTAACTAAACATACAAAAAAAGAGAATTTTCCATGTCCATTATTTTTCCATGGTCAAAATCATCCCTCGAGCCTTTTGGCTCTCGGCTGATATCATGACCTAGGGCTGATAAGGGGTCTTATACGAAAATGCTATGTTATAATCTATATGAATGGAAAAGATAAAAAAAAAAAGGCGGAAGATGCGAAATGAGTATTCAAACACTAAACTTAGTCGAAAACAAATTGATTATACAAAGGCAAAAGCGAAACGCAATTAAAAGACAAAAAACAGTTTGTAAATCAAAATAGAAAAAATAAGACTATGCAACATGAACCCCATCTTAAACCAGAATGGATTTCATTTGCTCCAGACGGGAAAGCTGATTCAGCTTCATATATTAAACCCATTAAACTCGCTTTTAAGTGTGCTAATAATTGAGTGAACCACTTTTAGTGTTTTAGCAAAAATAGCAAACGTTTAGGTAGATAAGAATACGGGAAGTGCGTAAAACTCGACAAGCACAAACGCTCAAACAGATAAACAAAGGACAATTATATACAATTATCAAAAACATATTATAGTTTGAAAAAAATACCATGTTTATAGTAAGTAATACATTGTCCCGAAAAAATTACTCGGACTAATCAATTCCAATGTGACTTAACCTGCACTTTTTAGTGTATTCAATTGCTTAGAATGTAGTACAAGGCCAGTAATTACTCTGGATTAACGAGATTCTGTGAAAACAATTTCTTTTTCCATCTTTCGTAGATGACACTTCAACTATATAAGACAAAGCGTGTGCGTATTCAATTACATTTTACAGGAAACAGTATAAAAAATATAAATAATATAAGGATTTAATAGGTAAAATACAATATTTTGTACATATAACAAACATAAATTGTTCAATATTAAAAAGAATTAGTCTATAAGGTATACAGAGCGGCATAACTCTAGGTCAACATCCAATATTCTTAAACGTAATGTTATTTACATATATTTTGTCAAAATATAATATTTGTTCTGAGATGTTTTGTCTCTCTGATTTCAAATAATTAATTCAGATAATCCTCGTGTAAAGGTATGCAATGAATTTCATCATTTGACATAATCCAGATCAATGTTAACGTTTCATATCAATATTTTTTTATCAAGTATAGAGACTTGTCAAAAATGTTAATAATTATATTACTATATACAGGGCACGCTAAACAAATGATCTTGATCGGCTGTGTTTATCCTATCTCGACGACGAAATACGAACAATTTTAAACAAGTCTTTCATACCGATATCCTCAGATCCATTTGCCAGCATGTACCATGCCAACTCTTACAGGACAGCTTAATAAAATTACGGGTTGAACCTGGTTTAAAGGCCACCCGAACCTCCCATATATATGACAATGTTAACACATGTCGCTAAATTGACAGCAATTCGTGGCAGAAATACAGCACAAACACACACAAGACCATTCGTCACAGAGAAACCGAAAAACAAATACTATAATAGTCGACACAATATGAAACCGCAGAACAAATACGCACATATTCCATCACCGACAGACATTTTAAAAGTACAAAAAACAAGTTGCATAAAAAAGGTATAAAATGTTACTAATATAATACAAGAAAGAATAATTATTTACAAAATATTATCATAACAAAATATATTTACATATCAGTAATTATCTATTAATATTTCGGATAACATATATCCTTTATCTATATGATTATGATGTAAAACGAATCATATCATTCTATTCTGATTTAAATATAACAATCTTGTAAATTATACAATTAAAACTGAAGACAACAACGCTTTTCCATTTTCAAAAATAATAGATTATTACAATAAATTTTTTATATTGGTGTCGTTTTTTACACATTTCAGGTGTTTATAAAATGTGTATATATAATTTATTTATTGAGTTTGTGACCAATTACGATCCAACGTCCTATTAAGACAGATTGTTGAATAATACTAATATCCGGACGTTTATAAATTTATATCAGTCTAAAAGTTGAACCAATCAGTGTTAGAGTAAGATTTTTATACTGACAAATTGTTTATACTCAACGGGAATCGAACTCACTTGTATGCTTCATGCAAAAGTCGTAGTATTACTTTGACTCGCAATGCAGATCTATATATCGACCATAAAACATGTATGTTAAGCGTGTGTAATCTGTTATCTTATCTGATATATATGCTCGTAATGAACTCAATAATAAGGTAAATAAAATATCTGTATTAGTAAACTATCATAAAGATAAGTAAAAAATATATAAACACGCCAAACATAACCACAAATCCTAACACATTTCATTTCCAGTCTAAATGGTAATTAGTATAATAACAATCATGCATGAATTGGTATATGTATTAAAATAAATAAGTTCACACTGCACACGATTGCATTGACATGCATTGTTATAGTGTTTTGTCCGTTTCTTCTGTGCACTGATTCTGTCGTTCATCCTCTGTTTTTAGTTTGTCCTGTACGAAAAGTAATGATTATGAATTTTAAATCAAGAATTATCGATTATAGAATGAAATACGCATAGATCATAGAGATAGAGTTTTAACCTTAAAATAGTGGTGAATATGTTTCGATATATTGGTAATAAAATATTTTTAGCTAACAATATTTTTAAAACAGAAACAGTTTTTTTGTAATGATTGTGTAACGACACACACGTCGAGCAACATTTGAGCAATAATTATTTATTCCAACTATTTAAATGTTTGATGGTTTTTTTTAAAACCTTGAAACGAAACTAATCTTTTCTATTTTATTTTATACTTGATACAATTACTTCTACCTTTTAGACAGGAGGTAGAACATGATTACATTTTAATAATATACAATTTCATCATTACTTATGATTTTTGTATAATTCAGCACAATATTGCTATATTATTTGCAATTTTATCGACATATACATATATCAAGCTCTTAAGGTAGCACAATACAAAGATGTTTTTTACTTCCAATCACTAACCTTTGAAATGCTGTAACTTTCTTATGAATGCATAGAAAATAATAAAAGGGGTATAAATATAGATAGATAAAAGATTATTCTTTTAAATGAATGCAATATTTTTATTATGCAATCATTATGTAATCAATTATTATGTAATTAGTGGCAAAATCTGGGTAAGTTTACTTCAATGAATTTAGCTCTATCATCTCTTTAACTATACAGAAAATTTTAACGAAATCTTAATCAACACATCATGGGCTTCAAAAGAGTGTCTCAGATTGTGTCTATGGTATTCAATTATCTCACAAATCTCTAATTAGTGTGAACATCCTAACCACATAAAAGAAGATAATGTTTAATTAGGTGTAAAATTTGTTCTATATATTCTATCTAAAATCTGAGAGACCGTTTGTAGATAATGGTCATAGGAACAACATATAATAAAATCAATCCTCTAGGGATACCTATGCAGAAGCTAATTTCATTTGAAAGTGGAAATTTGGTGAAAAATATGTTAGACACAGTTAACATTATTATTGGTTACATAATTGTTACCTAATACTAACATTGCATTAATTTTCAAGAGTAATATGTTAGCTATCCAAAACTACCACTTTTATAAATTTTCAAGCATTATTAAGAAAGTTACAGCATTTTAAAACGTCGGAGATGGAATTATAAAATCTTTGTAATGTGCTACCTTTAATACCTCTACATGGACGACTCGTGTAATTGTTGTGTCGTTTTAAAAGGCACAAAACCAAATATACACACAAGAAAAAAATGTAAAACCACTATCACAAACTGTTGAAATATTAAGAAACCATTACAAAAACATTTACTAAATATCAAAATGATGCTGTCCTCTACAATTATTCGATATATAAACTATTGAAAACAGTGCTAAAATTTGTGCACATTGCATAAAATTACCCCCCTCCTCTTTTATAGATTACATGATTTCTGTTGCATCCTTTATAGCTTGTGGTTCGATGTGATCTAATGCTCCGTGTTGAAGACCACTCTTTCACCTATAGATGTTAATTATTATACATTTTAACTTAAATAGATAGTTGTCTCACTGGCACTTATATCATGTCTTCTTATCTATATTCACGATCAGTGATTATTTTCTTATATTTGTGATAAAAAAGACAAGAAAACAACGCAGTCAAAACTATTAATGCAATTGACCAAACAGTATATTGTTAACATGATTTCATGATGTTTAAGCTCTCTGATACTTTTTAAACTAGTCGACTTACACTGCATATACATATAACACTCGAATATTAATAAAGGACTTTTCGTTTTAACTTTTCCTCAGAGTTCGGTATTTTATACTTTTTGCTTGAAGCATGTATGTAAAATGTGTTACTTTATATGTGGTAGCAATTTAAGTTCATAAATAAAACAAATATAAATGTGCATTTTTGGTTTTACATACTTTCTAATTAATCTTTTATCATTTGTTTTCTATATACTCACATTATTAGTACACTCGGTAGATAGTTTTAAATCCATGCGATTGGTGCGTCTTCGCTGGTACTCACGATAACCCTTTCTGACCTATAAATAGTATAACACATTACAATCTATATATACAAATTATTAGATAAAGTACACAACATGTATTTCAATTTTGGGATACACAACATACATACATAACTAGGATACACATATATGTTGTTTGAGGCGATATAACTTTCAATACTCATCTACTTAATTATTATTATTATTTGACACAAATTTTAGGAATATCCTCAATGTTTTCAACTTATACTTGTTTGACTTTCTAACTATTTTGATCTGAGCGTCACTGATGACCTTTGAGTACACGAAAAGTTCATCTGGCGTATCTCCATGACCTGTTTAATGATGGCAGCCCACCATCGTTAAAATATCATCCGCCATCGTCAATTTATCTCCGCCATCGTTAAATTATCTTTTGTCATTGTCAAATGTTGCATGCCATTCTCAAAATTCAAATTTCGTTTTTCTAGCTGTCGCCATTTTTGTTAGCAATTATAAAAAATAACCCTTGGGCTCTTTTGTATCATAATCCAAAGAGTACTTCTGAATACAATTTATACAGGTATATCGATACACCTGACAGGAAATCTCTTGATAAAGATTGACGACTTAGTGCATTTTCAGTAAATGGAAATATGAATTATGAAAATAGATATTTAATCCAGTATTATAGGTCGGGCATTTGAAAACGTAGCAACCGTATCACATACTTAGACGTATACGCATCTGCATATATACAAAAACTTATCATGTGATCCAAAGCTTAATGTTATATTATACGTTGTGCTTAATTTTTGTATCTAGTTGGATCCTGTTCAATTCAAAACAATCAAACACAAACTTTCAATATTTGCGATCGTGGTGTTTGGCGTAATGACTTCTGTGCATGATGCTCATGAAAAGGAGCTAATGCAGGGCAGTAACACGAACTTCGTACAAAACCTTTAATAAAACACGTAAAAATATTGCAAGAACTTACCTGCATAAAAAGAAAAAATCAAATGTTCTTATAATATACATGTAAGAATCTATAACAATTGTTCATTTGAGCTTTTTATCATCATCGAGTAATAAATACATAAATTGTCTTAATATGTAATATAAATACATTTGAAAAAAAACATACTGAGCAGCACTTTATTTTTCAGACAGCAATTTTGTTTTACGAGCGCACAAGTTTGCACATAAACATACAATTTTACCGTATTTACACCTATCATGTCTGTAAACTGTACTAATTTTTCGGAATATTTTTAAAAGATTGATTACATGTTCCACAACAAAATTGTTATTTTCTAAGTAAATTTCACGTGAAAAAATATCGTGCCTATCAGTCTAAGCTTATTTAAGGTATTCAGCCCATAATTAGCCAATATACAACAAGCAAAATAATTTACATCTTTGTCAAGGGTTGTAAGTAGAGGGGTCTAAGATTTCATACTTTGAAATAAAAAAAGCCTTTCTGATATTTTAGGCATCATTTTAAAAATAATAATTATACTTTCGCTTACTAGGTTGTTGAAAAAATTAACATCTCGGTAGACTTCGTAAAATTTTCCGTAAATCTTTATTATGGGTCCGATAAAAAGCTATAATTAAGGGAATTGAAATGATATCTTAGGATATTTTTCTGCAATACACATATTTGTACAACAAAACGGGAGAAAATCAGATAAGCCATGATATTTGCCATGTTTCTAAAGCCCGTAAGATGAAATATAAACATTCCACAGCATGGATATTCTGCACATGGAAACACAATGTTATGGATCCTCTTGGAAAGTTAACGAGTAACTACAAGTCTAAATTTAATAGGGTTTGACTGCAAGATTTCACACTGTCCCAATCCTGACTTAAGATGCCTATAAATAAAGGCAACAGTAGTATTCCGCTGTTCAAAATTAGTAAATCCATGGACAAAAAACAAAATCGGGGTTACAAACTAAAACTGATGGAAACGCTCTGATTTATAGTTAGAAAACATATTTTATAGATCTTTAAAAATATGTCTGTCAATAATGTTATACACATTGTACAGCAACACCTACCACCTACATGAACATCATACCCACCTATATCAGTCCTATTCAGGACCGATAACTCTGTCGTTTAATATTGTCGAGTATACAATGTTGTTGTAATCAGAACAATTGTATCATTATATATCTCTGTTGAAATGTATACAAAACCTTTTTTTTTTTAAATAAGTTAAACTTTCAATATCGATTTATTGGATGCCTGGATTTTGCTTAAAATATTAAATTTGAAAAAATAAATAATAAAATCATACACAATGAAATCGCGTGTAAATTTCTATGTATTAAAAAAAATCCATTAAAATAAAATTTGAATAAGAATATTTCTTTAAAATAATTAAGGAAACATGAATATTTAATAATCTTTTTAAGCAAAATTTTTTTTTTAAGAAATTTTCATAAAGTTCATATTTTCTTAAAGTTCTGGTTTGACACGGGGAAGAGAAGATATTATTAAAACTTTTGTATATCACAAAATTTAGACTCTGGTAATACATGTATACACAGGAAGTTAAATGTCACCTGGTTGCTTTTGGTTTACACGTCTACCTGACAATATATTGTTATGTAACAGTATACCTCAGTCAGACTTCAACTGTTCAGGTATAGAATATCTATCTATAATAATTGTTGGGCATTGTTATTTTTTTCTCTTGGGATGAACAAAATTTTTTGTTCTAAAAGGAATGTATATATTTATTTCTAAAGAAAGATAAATTATACAGAAAACAGGAAAATCACCTTTCAAAAACAAAGAAGAAAACAAATATTGTTATACATTTTATATTGTTAACTATTTTCTGGTAAGAGTATATCCGAGATATCTGTCAAAATAATTGTTCCTGTGTAACACTTAAATATTTTAAATAATGTTTTTTTTATCAAGAAATTTTGAAATCAATCATATCAAAATATCACCTAAGAAAATAACAGAAACATCAGATATTCTGCATGAAAAAGAAAAAAAATAATCAAGGAAAGTCTCACTATACAAATACTTGATTTAATGCAATATTTCCATATACATTATCCGCCATTTTGAAAAATCTCGAAAAATTCACTTTTTTTTAAATCGATGTTTGACAGAATTTGCCCTGATTTTAAACTGTTTTAAGTAGTATTCTTATGCAAATATATGTTTTAATATACTTAATCGATTTGCAAAATTTTAGTTTTATTTACGGAATTTTTTTATTTGTTGTACAAGTAGACATCGTTATCGGTAATTTAGCATTGAGTCAACGGAAAAATGACTAGAAAAAGTGTATGTTTTTACAATTCGCCAGTGACAGAATTTAATCAAAATTTAAACTGTCAGGACCGACATTGTTTGATAGAAAAATGTTTGAATATCAAGCATCGATTTGCAAAAGTAAGAAAACGGGTCAGGTAAATGAGAAAATTAACTTTATTGAAGCACCTATGCATTCTAAATATTTTTACGATTCGCCAGTGACAGAATTTAATCAAATATTAAACTGTCAGGACCAACATTGTTTGATAGAAAAATGTTTGAATATCAGAATCGATTTGCAAAAGTTAGAAAACGGGTAATGTTAATGAGAAAATTTAACTTTACTGAAGCACCTATGCATTTTAAATGGGGCAACATAATACAAAATGGCGGCTAGTATACGCAACAAAAGTCACGTGATGTCTAACTTAGTTGGATATGGTAACACATCGTAAGCGCATGCGTTTCATATCCAACTTCCCATGTAGTAAACGCCATTTAAATCATAAAAGACTTTTTTCCAAAAATTAAGTAAGATGCACAATAAGATACTACATGTACATTCGTGTGACATTAGAAATTAACCAGTTACCTATCTGCATTATTGAATGTAACTCTAAGCAGTTATATCTCGGGATTACATTCTTTTTATGGTATGTCTACAAATGCGTATTTGTCAACGTACATGATACGGTTGATACATCTTTAAATAAAGATTTAAATATTCACAAAATACTGAACTTAGGGGAAAATCCAATCGGAAAGTCCATAATCACATGGCAAAATCAAATGAAAAAACACATCAAAGACAAATGGACAAGAACTTTCAAATTCCTGTAGAAAATAACCGACTTCTGTTAAAGAAAAAAAAATACAAGTCGAACACGTGCTTATATTGACGACTTACGCAATCAACATTCCCTTTTTAAACGAGTACAAAATCAGACGTAAAACGGAACATAATTTATGTCAAATAACACGAGCACAGCAATTATCGATAATATTTAATATCTTTACAAGTTTAAAAGTAAATACATGAATAATAACTGTCACTTGATAATATCTGAAGATTTTGCGTATGGTTAATCCGATCTCATTCCGTAATTTCAATCATATTGATACATCCGGTCTTCCAGGTTTCATTCGAATCAAAAGATGAATGTTGCATAGTATATTGCTATGAAATAAGCTGTCTACATTCATTAAAACAAATTAAGTTGTAAGCGTTTGTCCTAAAAATCTTTTCTTTAACGGTTTACAAAACATTGGGTAGGTAATGTTGCAGATCGTCAATACAGTGAAAATATATCCAACCGATTGTTAAAGCCCTATTCAATATAAAAAAAAACCAGCATGATAACGAAGTGGGAACCACAAGGACAGCCTATGTTCATTCTTGACAAAGGGGTAGCAATGAAGGATTTGCATTGGAATGGTTACAAATAAAAATTGATGTAAAAATGCGTTATTCTATATTGCAATAAATAAAATAAGCAATATCTCAGCATGTTCACTATTCCTTTCATGGAAATTTAGGAATGAAATATTTTCGGTTACTCCACGCCGTAGACGCGGGATTTTGTCATGGTGAAAGTTCGTCCTCTGTTAAACTTTCATCCATGGAGATCCCAGGACTACCGTCCGTTTGGTTATTGTATCACACGTAATGTAGGATATGAAAACTATCCTCTTCTGTCACAGCCTAGATTTTTCTGATGCTCAGCATTACAGAATGTCATAACAAAAATTGAGAATTGAAACGAGGAATGTTAAATGAACGTTTATTTCCTTTTTTTCGATTTTTGCTATTGTTTTTAATTTTGCATATAATTACTATAAATATAGAGTATACAATGTTCCTGTGAAACTGCGAAATCGCAAATATTAGTAGCACCGGAAACAAGTGTCGTCTATAATGACAAGTGTAAACTTAAACATACTTATTATCTACAAAACTTTTTCAACGTCAATGGTCCTGACGAAACTGCAAAACTTGTAATATTTCTATGCTTTTTGTTCCTATTGGGAACACAAAATGAAGCCTAAACGAATTTATGTGTTCCAATAGATAAAATATTAAAAACTTTGTAGTTGTCGTTAATCAATATTTTATTAGTTTGATCACCAAAACCTATGCGAATTGGAATCTTCACGGTCTTATTACGCATCTCTATAGATAATAAGGTGACTACTAGGTGTGAATATTAACACATGTTACACCTTGCGATGAGGAATTTCTTGATTTTTTTGATTTTTTTTATCTCTATAAAAATAAGTACATCCTGAGGCACTGTAGGTGCATTCTTTGCTCTTCGACGTAAACAACAAATTTTCATAAGACAGATCGGTACTCAAGGAAGGAACCGTACTTTTCAAAGATTAACATCACGTAAAAGTCGGTAATTATATGTTGACTTTACATATCCTGAAATCTTTTAGATTGCTTTTAGTAAATGAAGTTGATTTAACATGTAGAAAAACGGGCATCTTGCTTTAATCCTGTAGATACTAGTTATGATGCTTACACTAAAATATTGCATGACTATAGACAATCAAAGATATTTGCACTGTGCTTTGTTTCAAAAAACAAACTCTGAACAAGCCTGAGAATGAGACAATTCAATTATGGGGTTTTGTAAATGAGGGAACAACAAAACGGTTATATTTAGCTGCATAAATCCGCTTCTTAGACCCTGCATATCAAAGATATTTGCACTGTACTTTGTGTTGAAATCGAACCATAAACAGGACTGAGAATGGAATTTTAATCATGGGGTTTGCGGGGAACAACAAAACGGTTACATTTAGTTGCATAATTCCGCTTCTTAAACTCTGTTGCGTATATGTTTAACTTACAATCATATACCATCTTAGATTACTTATGAGAACGGAAATTAGGAAAATGTCAACAAGACATCTACACAGCGAGAAAATTTCACACCCAAAGGTGGTCTTCAGATTGTATGGTTGAAATTGAACGTTTTTACCATTCAGTGAAGGTATTTGCATATTCAAATTAAATCTGTTAGTTTTTGACATATCTAGTGTGTACTTGAAATGTAACGTTTCCCAAACGTGCAATAGTATGATAATGACAGTCAATGATATTGTTTTTCTATTGTTAAATATAAATACCTTGTCAGTCAAGCAGCAGTTGAACAGAAATATAAAGAGACCCTATTTAAAGAAAATAACATCAAGCATTGGACATGTTGGATAACGACATCAGAAGTAAACCGGTGTTTACAAGTCATATATCGATTGAGAAAAAGAAATCCGGGTTACAAACCAAAATCGAGGAAAAACGTTTTTCTTTCTCTATGTAAATTATTTGGTTCATAAAATTCAATAGACTTATCAGTTATGGAGTAAACAAACGTGTTGGAAGGCTCAATCAAAAGCAAATTGTATAACGCTCTCTTCTAAAAACACAAATATTTAGATCACACGAAAGACCGTTTATTTCTCGGTCTGTTAAATTAAAAAAGAAACTGTTAGCTTTTAAATAACAATCATTGGTTATAAATAAATGTTCCGTGGCTTTTGCTTGTGAACTTCTCATTTCCCTGTAGCAACATTGCAGCAGATCCTGAATCATGTGAATATAGAATATATTTATCCCAGATGAACGGATTTTTTTGCTTGTTTTTTTAGTTATAATTTCATTGATAGAGGGTTTCTGTTGATAAGGACGTTTTCAATCTAAGGTCAAACATAATTTGGTTGACCGTTATCGAATATCTGTTTCACAGATCCCATTGTTCTAACATTGATCTCTTTATTTCTCTCGACTTTACTAACATTGGCCAGTGGACGGATGTTGCACCTGTAGCAGGATTTGGTTAATCTTTCGGGGTACATGGCACAGACGCCGGAGTTGGGGAAGGTTCCTGTTGCCCAGTCTTTCTATGATGAGTTTTATGGATTTCTTGTTTGTCTTTGACTTCTGATTTTAAATATACTGTTAGCACACGTTTACTATATTCATCGTCCGTTTTTCATTAACAGTTTTTTATATTTTCAAGAAATATTCCCTGGCGTTGACATATTAATTGACTATATGTTGTACTGTTATACCACTGTCCCAGGTTAGGGGGAAGGTTGGAATCCCGCTAACATCTTTAACCCCGCCACATTATTTATGTATGTGCCTGTCCTAAGTCAGAAACCTGTAATTCAGTGGTTGTCGTTTGTTTATGTGTTACTTATTAGTTTTTCATTCAATTTTTTTTACATAAATAAGGCCGTTAGTTTTCTTGTCCTTATCGGGGCCTTTAAGCTGACCATGTGGTACGGGCTTTGCTCATTGTTGAAGGCCGTACGGTGACCTATAGTTGTTAATGTCTGTGTCATTTTGGTCTTTTGTGGATAGTTGTCTCATTGGCAATCATACCACATCTTCTTTTTCATATACCTAAAAAACTAAGGATTTTCTTATACCAGGAGTAGATTACCTTAGTCGTATTTGGCACACCTTTTTGGAATTTTGGGTCCTCAATGCTCTTCAAATTTGTACTTGTTTGGCTTTAAACTGGTATGACATGAGCGTCACTGATAAGTCTTATGTAGACGAAACACGAGTCTGGTGTATGAAATTTTAATCCGAGTACCTCAGACAACTATTTTTCATAGCACCTTTTAATTTAAAACAATCTTAACTTTTCGAGGTACATGGGACAGACGCTTGAGTATTAAAAGTTCCTTATATTTAACCTGCGCTGACATATTAATAAACTGTAATTATATTTTCATAGCACTTTTTTTAATTATCTTGGGAATACATTTGAGTGCGTAATACATATGTATACATTACCTGGAGAGAGTTGAAAATTGCAAATAGGTATTGGAACATGACAAGATCCTCATTCAACGAAAATGTTCCTACTATCCACATAACTCCAAACAATGGTAACATAACACGGATGCCTTTTAAACCAATCCTATGAAAGGACAACATACATATTTTATAAAATATTTAAAATTGGTTATGTTCGTGTTTTGACTTTAAATAATGATTGACGGCATGTGGTACATTACATTTTTTTTTAATTATGTTTTATTGAGTGAGGATAATATTATACATTTAGTTCCCGTGCTTGAAGGGATATGAAGATTTGTTTACCCAAGAATATTCATATTTCACAAGGGCTCTGCCCGAGGGAAATATGATTTGTGGAGGGTGAGCAAATCGTCATATCTCGCGAAGCAAAGGGAAATGAATATTTTATTCCACTGCCTATGCTTTGTTTACTATCAATACATTACATTTAATGTGCATAAATTTTGTTTTCTTATCCGCATGTTTTTATAAGTTAACTAAACACGGCATACCCATTACTAAACAGGACGGATCAAAATTTAATTATAAGTTGTTTTATCGTCTGAAATAAATTTGAGCATGATAATGAGTATTGCTATTAATAGTTTAAGAAGAATAAACAGTTCAAAACGTTATGTACATCATGTACATTAACTGCGAGTAACGTCACGCGATGTAATCTGGATATTTCAGAAGGTGATACAGTCCTTGGATGGTGTAAACTTCCCACTAACACCATACACCATACACCTTGTACCATTACACCATACACGTTACACCTTTGCACAATACACCTTACACATTACACCATACACGTTACACCTTTGCACAATACACCTTACACATTACACCATACACCATTCCCCATTCTATCTACACGATTCGAAATTACCCGTAATGCAATTAAATTTCAAATATTAAGATTATTATTATTGTTTAGGTTTACAATTCAAAAAAAATAAATAAAACGAACTTCATTTTCAACCAATGAAATGTCGTACACCATCATTCACACCATTCCCGATCGCACGTTACACAATCACAACATTCCCCAACACCATTACACCATTCCCCTTACACCATACACCTTACACCATTGCACCATATGCCATACACCATTATACCATACTCGTTTTTTTTTGGAAAGTTTACACCATCCAAGGGCTATATGATCCTCAGAATGGAATATGCATGAAGATTTGTTCAATGACACGTAGGATAGTCTTAACCAATCAGATATTGATTAAACTATCAATATGTTATAAACAGTGGAATTACATGTATTTATACTGCACTCGTTCTATTTGAGCAGTCAAAATGCGTTGACTGATTATTTCTATGCCATATACGGTCACTGACCTGATATCACTTTTCCTCATGAATATTTAAATAGAAATTGTCGAAATTATATTTAATTATTCGTACGACCTCTTCAACCTGTTCTTGTTTCCAATGTAAACAACGATGCGTTTAACGACTCAAATTTGTTTCTTTTGCAATTTTTGGGAAAACATATTTCACTTGTTAATATTTTTTTGTTTGCAACCTATAAATCATTATGTTTTATGTTTATTGATGATATTTTAGTCTGCAACGAAGTCGTTCACCATTGATTGCGGTAAAGATGTACATTTCATTGTGTTTTATATTTCTCCGTCTGTGTGATATGAGGCCTTTTTAAAGGGGGATTTTCCCCAATATTTAAATCAAATAAATAACATTAACACAATAAACAACAATTGAAAATGTTTTTTTAGATTGCAGTATAAAGACAATAATAGTGCATTGACTTGACATATCAACGAAATAAGGATTCGGCCCGAAACGGGAAAAATGCTCGGCACAGCCTCGCATTTCCCCGTTTCTAAGCCTCATCCTTATATCGTTGATATGTCAAGTCAATGCACTATTATTGTCTATATATTTATCATTGTCAATTTGTTTTGATTTTTTGTTACATATTCTGACATCAGACATGTTAGATGCTTTACACGGTTTTGCTATTATCGTAGTTATTGCATTAATGTACAGATCTGGTCAGTAGTAACAGTTCTGAAAATGGGGTTAAATGTAAGCCGAATTCAGCTAATTTACATATTAAATCAATTATTGTGTCATAATAAATACTTCATATTTACGACTGGTGCGTACTTTAATCGTTCGAAGAACGCCATATTAGAATGTTTAGCAATGCAATCTTTAACAGGTTGTTAATAAAACATGCATCTGTCCTGAAATGCTTATACACATTTGATCTTATTTTGAATATGACAACGATACTTTAACTGATTCCATAATATGAAAATTTTACAGTCAAGGATACCACAGATAAATCCATCCTTATAAATTCATCATCAATAATAAACTTACTTAGATTTCTCTTGAGGCGTTTTCGTAGCATGCGCTTGAATGGTCATCAATTTATATACTGCGATGATGATGACAATAATATTGATCTGGAATAAAGATATATTTGATTTTTCAATCTTCATTTTTTCTAAATGGACAGAGTTTGAATTTCAGAGGAATGACTAAAAAAAATTAGAAACTTCGGGTAGATCATGAACTGAGAAAAACACTTCACATAATCATAATAACATGAATTTCCTGTTTAGCCATGGCGTTGTTAGTTTTATTTTTTTATTTATGAGTTTGACTGTACCTTTGGTATCTTTTGTCCGCTTTTTAATGCACAATCTCACTAAACATATTATAGTATTCAGATATCTGAGATATTGGTAGAGATGTTTGTAGTAGCTGATTAATTTTGCCGGAGCATATGCGAAAAATCGAGTGTCATTTAACTGACCTTCCTGTTAAACACACTATGCTTTGGATGGATTTGGAATTCTGTTGACGGACTTTAGCTTGTATTTTTGTAAAATAATTTTATCTTTGCTATATAACTGTTTTGTAGATAGTAATTGATAGAGTAAAACATACAATGTGCATAGGAATAGCATTCCTTGACATCACAAATACAAGGTGTACATTTTCTCTAAGAGTTGAAAAATAGAAATGGTTTCTCATTCATGTTTTTCTTACTATAAAGCCATAAATAGCATACCGCTGTCCATAATTCATAAACAGATTGAGAAAAAAAACCAAATCGGGTTACAAACTAAAACTGAGGGAAACGCATCAAATTTAAGAGATAACTACGACACAACAGAAATATATCGAGACATGCAAACATCGTATTAAGTTATATTAATTAATTTCAATGATCGGTAATGGTAAGAATGACAGAAAAACTAGTAATTGCACAGTTAATGTCTTATCATAAAATTCCTGAATCTGTAACGTTATCGTCCTTACATACCGAAATTACAAGTAATGCTGGTCCAATGAACGCCCAGATGAGGTTTGTTTCAAGTGATAACCAACAGCTGAAATTATTAAAAAATCGTCCTTACGATCATGACGATCATATTAAATGCATTACTGTCTTATTACTATACGTGTGTGTACAGGTAAATAGAATAGACACTGAAAACGATAGAATTAAAAGATAAACATTATAAAATACACATGCAATTCGTAGTATAAAATAAGTTCATAGTCACTCTTTTTTAGTATTCCATATTAATTAATGAATCTCAAAACTTCGTCTTTAAGTGAAACCTCAAAAAAGTAAAGTATGTTCCATTGTGATAACTTATAATCTATCAAAATGTAGTGTGTCTTTATCTGAAACATGAATTGAATCGGTGACCTAGAAAAGATCGAATAAAGACGAACTTTGTGTTCGTGTGGTAAAATAAAAATATTTGTCAATAATGTTAATAAGGCCATTACTGAAAATAATGTATCTGTGACGGTAGATCTGACAAACAAAGTTTTTTCAATCATCTATGCAAAATACAATTTTATTTTTAAAAATCAAGTAAGTTTTTCAACATTTAATTAATCAAAACAGAAGGTTGTTCTTACACCGTTAACTGGTTTTGTGTTTACCTCAACATACTCTTAATTCGACAATGTTCGAAATGTTATCGATCTAGTATTGTGAATCCCGATATACATATAAACTTTTTCAATATTGGAGTATTGATGCTTTCAGCAAAAGTACCATATCGTTATCCTCAGAGTAAAATCTTAGACCATTGGTATTTCTAGATTTTCAGATAAGCACTTAGCATTTCGGAGTATTATTAAAAACTGATTATGAGGATATTGGGTAGGATATGAAACAGGAGTTCATTTTTTTTATCATTTCACATCAGCATGTTATTATCCCAAAAAATGCAATAAAATGCCCACTGGACGAAATCATTCATTACTCATCATCAGCTGTATCATCTTCGCTAGCCAAGTGTTACGATTCACTCCCGTTCCCTTCACCCTTGGCGGATTGCGGTAAAATGTCGGAGACACAGGGTATGGATTTTTATTGGTTGCAGTCGAAACTCGCTGCATCCAATCAAAAATCACATATAACATGATCACGTGTAAATGTGAAAAGTGTTTGTAAACAATTGCCACGTTTTTATTGTGCAAAAAGTCTTTATATCACTAAACATACGATTCTATTTAGTGGTAAATTGTATGTTTTTAATCAACTGATAGAAGTTCCTGTGTATGTTTCATGCACAAATGCAGGAATGTTGACGTATATTTTCGTTTCCGGCTTTACTAAGTGTGTAGAATCTAGACGTTACCGTGTTTTTACCTCCAAATTGAAGAGTTCAAGTGCTACCATTGGTCAAGAATAATGTATTCGGAATGGGCGTAACTTTAATCTTCCGATAGATGGCGCAACATTGTTTTCACAAATGTTGGCCTAATCTGTCAAGGGTGAAGAGAACGGGAGTGGATCGTAACCCTTGGCTAGCGAAGATGCATCTGTATCACTGTATAATGTTTACATTGTCTTTTAGGGATATATTTTTAAACAAAATATATTTCAACTACATCGCAGTCTTTGTATGATGTACTATTTGATAAATAGTGGTTAATACGTACAACTGATGATTGCCATATCCTTTAAGCTTAGTCACACCCGCAGAAATGGTAACTATACCCGCAGGAACAACTGTAAAATAAATTGTTTCTTTGTATCGAACGAAACCTACTTATAATCTTATACAATGAAACATGGAGTTGTGCAATAATCATGGCGTAAGATGTTTTGCACTTCCATAGTACATTTTATCCTTTTATTTGTATTGTAGTCCTGTAACATTATGTTGTCATTTCAATGTTATATTTAACATTGTCATTAAAGTGCGAGGTTTGGCATGCCTCAAAAGCAGGTTCAACCCACCATTTTTATCTTTAAAAATGTCCTGTACTAAGTCAGGAATATGGTCATTGTTATATTATAGTTCGTTTCTGTGTGTGTAACATTTTAACGTTGTGTTTCCGTTGTGTCGTTTGTTTTCTCTTATATTTGAGTGTGAATTCACATTACTATAAGACGTGTCACGGTACTTTTCTATCCCAAATTCATGTATTTGGTTTTGATATTATATTTGTTATTCTCATCGGATTTTGTCTAATGCTTAGTCCGTTTCTGTGTATGTTACATTTTAATGTTGTGTCGTTGTTCTCCTCTTATAATTAATGCGTTTTCCTCAGTTTTAGTTTGTTACCATAGATTTACGAGTTTTGAACAGCGGTATACTACTGTTGCCTTTATTTACATTTATGGGTAGAGATGTCTTTAAATCACATTGTCTGTGTTTTGTCTTTCGTTTATTAAAAGTTTTATATTATCAAATTGCTTCGAAAGTCTTTCTGTGATTCACTGATGAGATATTTGTTATCAAAATATCTTCTTGATTTAGTTGTGACCAAGGATAGATGCATGTTTGCATTAACCTCATATCAAGGAACCAATAGCAAATGAGTCTGTCTTTTTTTGTTTGTATTATTCATAATCAACATTACTGTATTTAACAATGTGTTTCGCTGGACAATATATACCTACATTTGTTTGTAAAGTTATCGCTGTTAATTTTGAAATAAATTGTAAAGAGGGGTTTAACTTTTTGTAGTTTTTAGTCATCAATGATCTCCACCTTCGTACTTAATTTGGCTGTTCAGACTTTTGTTCATTCGGGCGTCACTGATGAACTTTTGTAGATGAAACGCACGTCTGGCGCAAACAACATATCAATCTTTACATCTATGATGAGTTCAATTAATACTTACTCCAACAGGCAGGTATCAGCTTATTAAGTATAGATCCATTTTTAAAAAGAAAAACTATTTTTTGCACAAAAATAATACCCTCTGCCAGCATCAGAGCAAAGTCTGTGAGGAACAAATAATGCATAGCAACTGCAATCGCTGAACAAACAACCTGAAATAGGATTTAACACAATACATTTTTACATATATAATAACGTGGCAAATATCTGAAGGCAATAACACCATCTTCATTTCGTTAACTTTATTTATCAAACGTGTAACACAGCAGAAGAAAATTTAAAAAAAATAATTCATCAATATTATGGCTAGGAGGAGATCTAAACCTTCCTGATATTGACTGGAAATCAAATGCAGTATGTGGCAACCAATACTCTTCACAAATTAATAATAGGTTTGTAAACATGATAAATAACTGCTGTCTAGATCAAGTGGAAACATTCCCCACAAGAGGATCAGCAACACTTGACATTTTCCTCATTAACAGACCATTCTTAGTAAATAGATGTGAACCTATTTCTGTAATAGGCGACCATGATATTGTCTTTATTGATAACAACGCCATAGCCATGCACTCAAAACCAACGCAAAGAAAAATTTACATCTGGAAAAGAGCAGACATAGAAAAGATGAAATCAGAGGCACAGGAACTATCCAAAGTATTCCATGGCTTATACAGCACACAGAGCTCAATATTAGAGATGTGGGACTTCATAAAATCAGGTCTCAAGAATATAATGGATAAAAACGTACCATAAAAAATGTCTTCAACAGGATTCTTCCAACCATGGATAAATGGTACAATAAAGCGTATCACACGAAGGAAAAAGAAAGCTTTAAAAAAAAACTCGAACAACAAAATCAAGTAAAGATATAAAGGGATACAAAAATATAAAAAAGGCCTCACAAAAAGAATGTAAGAAAGCATATTCTACATACATCCATGACATCATAAGCCCAGAACAGAAATCCAATCCTAAGATGTTCTGGAGTTTTATCAAGAATGAAAGATGCGAAAATGGAGAAGTTGCACCACTTAGAAACACAGATGGCGTCACATATTCGGATAACAAAATGAAGGCAACTATTCTCAACAATCAGTTCTCTTTAGTATTTAACAGCAATTAAGATAAGACAACAATAAAGAAAATGAAAACAAACCCGTACCCACACATGGAAAACATCACTATTGAGGAAAACGGAATACACAAACTACACAAATGTACTATCAAATCTCAACATACATAAAGCATCAGGGCCAGATGAAATTTCTACAAGACTATTAAAATCGATAGCTCCTGAAATATCGCCAATACTTACCACCTTTTCCAAGCCTCAGTAGACAAAGGCACATTACCATCTGACTGGAAAAATGCAAATGTAGTACAAATATTTAAGAAAGGGGACCGTAGCCAAGCATCAACCTACCGACCTGTCTCGCTAACTGCAATACTATGTAAACTATTGGAGCATATCATCTGTACCAATATCATCAAACACCTGGAAAACCAATCCATCCTGACCGATGCTCAACATGGTTTTAGAAAAGAACGGTCGTGTGAATCCCAACTCATCCTAACGATTCAAGACCTAATAAAACACATCGACAATAAAGAGCAAGTAGATCCAATTCTCTTAGACTTTTCAAAGGCCTTTGACAAAGTTCCACATGAACGACTACTGTACAAGATCGACCATTACGGTATTAGAGGAACAACATTAAAATGGCTGAGAAACTTTCTGGAGGACAGACAGCAATGTGTACTCCTGGAAGGAGAATCGTCAGAAACCTCACCAGTGCAGTCTGGAGTCCCACAAGGTAGTGTGCTTGGCCCGCTTATGTTTCTGATCTTCATAAATGACCTCCCAGAGTATGTGTCATCTTCACATGTTAGACTTTTTGCAGACGACTGCGTTCTCTACCGACCGATAAGATGCGAAATGGATGTGAACACCCTCCAAAACGACCTGGATGGACTTCAACAATGGGAGGCAGACTGGCAGATGGAATTCCACCCCCAAAAATGCGAACTCCTCAGAGTAACAACAAAGCGGAAAATAGTCAAGGCAAATTATAACATCCACGGCCACATCCTAGAAGAGGTAGACTCTGCGAAATATCTTGGCGTCTCAATACACAAAACATTGAGTTGGAACAAACACATTGACAACATCGCAAAGAAAGCTAACTCCACCCGAGCTTTTCTTCAAAGGAACATCAAAAGCTGTCCTAGTAAAACAAAAGCATTATGTGATCAAACGCTTGTAAGACCACTCATGGAATACTTTAGCACCATCTGGGATTCATCTACTAAGAACAACATAAACAAATTGGAAGCTGTATAACGCCGTTGCGCACGATTTTTTCTTAATGACTACAGAAGAACGAGTAGCTTAACATCAATGTTACAGGCACTAAACTGAAAGACACTACAGGAAAGAAGAGCTCAGTGCAAGGTCATCATGTTCTACAGAGTAGTACACAAACTGTTTGCAGTACCAACAACAAATTTACAGCCAGTAATATCAACAGTAAGAGGACACAATGAACGATTCCTCGTTCCTTATGCCAGAACTCAAGTATATCGTCACTCGTTTTTCCCAGATACCATCAGAATCTGGAATGGACTGCCACAACACATAGTAATCTGCACAACCCTTGAATCATTCAAAAGGGGTGTGCAAGTGGTCCAGCGTTGATAGATGTACAACCTTGTTTTTATCGTTATTTTTAAAGAATCACCGTTTTCACTGTAGATAATCCGCACTTTCCGCACAATTGTTGTTCTCACATCGAACATGTACATAAAATAGTACGATAATACTCCCCTGGGAGGCCTGTACTATAAAGGAAGAAGAAGAAGTGCATCTTACTAATCATATACTCTTCGTAACATTGTGTTGCCAATTATTCTTAAACTCATGAAAGTTATCAGAGGATGATGTGTTTTGAGAGTTGCACCCGGTACCATACATATATGAGTAGTACATATTTGTTTTTAATAGAAGATTAAACCAACACAGTAGCGAAGGCTTCTTTGCTACCACAATAGAAATATAATATAAATCGTAAATTTGATCGGATTTCCCCCGTATTTCATGGCTTGTTTGTTTAATTGCTGGTCTTTATTGTGGTTAAAATAGAAATAAATATCACGTGCACCGAAATAAGTAGTATTGTTAACCGTTTTTCCAAAAGCTTGGAGTTGTCTCAAGGGAACTGATCCTTTCTATGCTGTTAAAGTAGACAATTGTTTTTTTTTTTTGTTTTTTTTTAAACAATTAAATCATCTTTATTGCACTAAATGCTGTTTAACAATTTACCTAGCTTACAGCATTAGGCCAAGTAAACCTGTATATCAGTTATTATACATCCAGGGAGAATATATAATAAAATATTATATAAATGTTAGTATTATACAATTAAACATAATACATAAATTAAATTAACATCAATATACATTGATTCATTCATTAATGAAAAAAAAATTGTCTGCTTACAAATCGGGAAAAATAACGGATCTACACCGTATTGTTTTGTGATTATTAAATATGTTTACTTTCTCACAGGTTACCTGTGTATTGGAGTTACTTCAATATTCTTTTATGTTTTGAAGGATTTATTTTGTCTAAGCTTACATGCTTGACTATGCTCATGTACATACATATCTAGGTAAGTTTATAAAATTATGTTAAATTCATATCAAAAGGTTATTTGCTATGCGGTTTTTCCCCCTCGTGTTATAATATTAATTCAAGGCCAAGGGAAGTTAGCATGTGTTTATTTGTTAAAAACAAACTACACCCTTACTTACAGGTTACAATATGCTGATGTCTTTAATAACATATTCCCGGTTTCTATATTTCTTATCGCATAATCTTATTATGTCATATATTTCCTTTTTGAAAATTTTAAAGATAATTATCTTTGTTTTTTTTTTTTTTTGAAACAAAATGTGCCTTATATATGGAGAAAAATATAACTGTTATCAGGGTGTTTATATCAGAATATTTTACATCTGCTATTTTATAGCCAGTTATTAAATTTTCTAGCCTTAAAATATGTCTGTCTATTTGAAGATAAAGTAATAGCTTATATATTTCTTGCCAGTAAGTATTATTATAAGGGCATGTAATAAAAAAATGTTTATAGTTGTCAATTTCTTTGCAAAAATTGCAAGAATTGTTTTCTAATACTTTCCACTGTACTAATAAGTCGTTGCATGGAAGGATGAAGTTGAGTAATTTCCATTTAAACATTTTAAATTTGTTGTTTTCTAGGTAATTAAATATAAAACTAAGAGTGCTTTTAAATTTTATATTTAAATTTTCTTCAAAAATTCTTTCCCACTTCAGAATACCTACAGGTTTTTCTTGTTTATAAGGGGCAATTAGTATTGAATATATTTCTTTATTACCCATTTCTAGATAGATATTATGATTGAGTAGTATTTGCAGATTTTTTGAATTCTTTATATTTACTTTTGTTTTAAATGAAATTTCTTGTTTTAAAATATTCTGCCAATGTTTTGGAATAGCTTTCTTTAATAATGATAATTCTCTAATCCAATCCCGTTTATCTTTTAATTTAAGTAATATTTTATTTTCTGATATATGACCTCTTTCATCAAGTATGTCATTTACATACAGAATATTATGTTCAATCCATTTAGTAAATAATAAGTATTTTCCTTTTGTTTGTATGCTATGATTGCCCCATAAAATCTGCTTTCATATATCTAGAAACCTTTGAGGGGTCTTTGTCTGTCTTCCCTTAATATTAACCCAAGTTTTAATCAATTGCTGATAGAACTCAGGAAGGGATTTAAATATTTTTTTGTCTAACATATTAACATTTTTAATTTTCATTTGAAATATCAAGAGGTTTTTACCAAATTTGTTTAAGTAAGCTTGGGGTATGATTGACCAATTATCACCAGAATTTTGTTTAAGTTTTAAAATCCAACGTAATTGAAGAGCTATGAGATACAGGTCTATGTCGATCATTTTTAACCCACCTTCTAGATAGTCTTTACAAAGAGTTGCACGTTTAACTTTATCTTTTTTTCCATTCCATATAAAATTATATACTAGAGTTTTAAACTTTTGTATTATTTCCTTTGGTATGTACATATTTGATGCGATATAAGTTAAATTTGGAAGAATTAATGATTTTACTACTATTATTTTACCTATTAATGTTAAATTTCTTTTCATCCAGTTTGATATCATTTTTTCACATTTTTTAAGCTATTTATCAGTGTTTAGTTTTTGACAGTTTTGATTGTTATAACCAAAGTAAAAGCCAAGACTTTTAATATTATCTATTTTCTAATTTCCAATAGACAATTGTTTTTGTCTTATTTATGTTTGTTTTTTCTTTGAACGAGGCGCTTTCATTTCATCATCCATTATAGAATTGCATATTTATTTGGTATTTTTATTCATCTTTTTGTTCAGTTTTGAAATAAATTGATCACCAATTATATACTTAACGACAATATTCAAGTCTTTCTTACTTTATTCTCTGTTTGAGTTATAGCAGCTAAGAATATGACATACGACAGAATTAATGCCACACACAAGTTCATTAGTGTTGTTGTTTGAGCATTCTTTACATCTCTGCAAAAAATAAAGAAAAATTCGATTTAAGAAACTTAATTTATCTTTTTTTAGCATTTTATATGCATTTTTCAGAACATACTAAAAATCAACAGTAGTATTCCTTTGTTCAAAAGTAATAAATCTATTGAGAGAAACAAATATGGTTTAAAAAGTAAAATCTAAGGAAACAAATAAACTTCGAGGGGAAAAGAGGCACGAAAGATACCAGAGGGACAGTCAAACTCATATATAATACGGACAAACAGAAACACTGAAGTCTAACAAAAACAAACGCGAATGGATGGACTGACGGATTAATGGACAGACAGACGTAACACAGTATACCCCTACTTTTTTAAAGCTTGGGTATAAATAATTCGACTAAACTGACAAATAATAAATGTGTGAAATGTACCTAACATAAAGAAAAGGAGCCACAAATTGTCAGACATTATACAATATCCAATAGAACCCACAAACACATCACCATTAGATGCATAACGACAGAGACACGTCATTTAGCAATTCAAATTCGCACTCGACTAAACAGTCATATTCGCTAATAGGTCATGTTCGATGTTTGACAGACATATGACATAGATGTAAAACTACATAAAACACTAATTATATAAATGCGAAGGGCAAAATATCCCATCAATTCGTAGTGGTACACTGATTACGTACATGCCAATTAATGTAGACCACATGGGATAATAACAAAACACAAAAGCAATAAAACAGTATGGGCAATTAAATTGAAAACCAGGAACAATCCAACAACACCAACAAAACCCTTTACATACAACTTCATACACATATTGAGCAACACGAAACCTTAACGAAATAACTGCGAGTGATAAAGCACATTCGGGGAGTCACAATCGGGGAAAAAATGATCGACGTGGTGTATGCTACAAGTTTAACATATGCGTTGTCATTTATTAAAAATATATACTGAGCGACATAAGAAAGGATACACTTTTATTTTTTTTAATTATTTTTGAAAAAGTAAAGATATAAAAATGAAACTTGATACACGCGTTAATTAGGTAAAACTAAGTCCCATACATATTGATTTTTTACCTGTACAATAGGTGAGTTCTTCACAGTTTTTAAAATCTAATTTTGGAAAACTTGCACGAGCAAAACAATCTGTTAGTAAAATTCGATTAAATTTGATGTTTGATCGACATCGGTCTGGGTGGCCACGGGTAACAACAATTGCTGACGACAGATTCATTCGTATACAGCATTTGTGGGATAGGTTAATGCCTCCTAGGGCATCGACTGGTGTTGTTCAGGGCAGACGAATCAGTGCACAAACAGTTCGTAGGAGACTTCCGTCTTTTAGTTTTCGTCCTAGACGTGCATATAGGGGACCGGCCCTGACACAAAGACACAGACAAGAGCGGGTAAGATGGTGTCAAGCTCGTTTACTAAGTACGCGACCTGGGCTACTTAGGTATTTATATATCAGGAAATGATTGAATAAAATATTTGTTATCGTTAAAAAAAAAAAAAGCTCGTTTACGATGGAGACTTAATAATGAATTGAGCAATATTTAGTCTAGATTCCAGCATTCAGATGGTCGAGCAAGAGTTATAGACGATCAGGTGAACTATATGCAGATTGTTGTGTCCAACGGCATGACATATTTGGTGGTGGTAGTGTCATGGTTTGGGGTGGCCTATCTACGTGCAACCGGACTTATCTTGTGATAGTCAATGGAACACTAAATGCCAAACGCTATAGAGATGCAATTCTATCAACGGAAGTGGTTAATTTCAATAATAGATATGGACCTGGAATAATATTTCAGCACGACAATTCCCGTCCCTACACTGCTTGTGTTTTAAATGCCTACTTGCAGCAACGAAATATCGTTATGTTGCCATAGTCATCGAAATCTCCTGAGATGAATCCCATCGAGCACATATATATGGGATGACCTGAATCGCAGAGTCTGCTTTAGGCAAAGCCAACCTATTAAACTGCAAGAATTGTCCAAAGCATTACAACAGGAGTGGAACAACATGTCTCAGGCTAAAATTTTAAAAATTGTCTTGTCTATGCGACGTAGGCTTCGATCAGTAATTAATGCCAATGGTGGACACACGAGATATTGACTTTTCAAACTGTAAACATCTGATGAAACGTACTATTATTCGAGATTTTTTGTCTTATCTGTTGTTTTTTGAAATTGTGCCAAAACTGTTACTCCGCTGTACTTTATGTTTTAGTATGCATAATTCATTGTTAGCCATTCATATATTTGTTTTTATTAATTTTATTGTGAAACCTATTTCTTGAGATATTGAATAATAAATAAGTGTATCTTTTCTTTTGTCGCTCAGTACATTTCAAAAGTGTAAAAAAAAATACATGTATCAGTTGCTTCTATGAATCTGTCAAAAGGGTGACATTTTTACAATTTACAATTCAAAACCTTTGATGGGAAAGAAAAAAATAATATGAAACGGTGGGTAATTTAGTTTGCAGTGGCTGATATATTTTGTTGCATAGTAAGGTTCTCAACTAGAAATTATTATCACTCTTGTAATAGATACTGATTTATAAAGAGCATTATAAATACATCGGATAAAAAACTTTAATATTTATCCAAGCTTCTTTTCATTTTCCTTAATATGCTTTTGTTTACAGTTCAAACTCGCAAAGTTGAAAGAAATGGAAGGTTCCAATAACAATGTTAAATGACTGTTGCATGATATGACGACTTGATAGATATATAGTTGTTGCAATAGTGATGTTCAAATAGTCGGCAATTATATCACGAATCAAATCTTTATTAACATCTTTAAGTTACATGTTAACACTATAATTAATATGGCAGTTTAACGGTTCATCGTCTATTTTTGGGCCGTCTCTCAATGTTTACTTAATTTTTATAAGAGTTGTGTCGTTTTGATCAATTTGTTTGCAATAAACGATTTCTATATGTCCTGGATTATCACTTTGCATGAGAGACAGTGTTTCGTTAACAAAAGACTCATCATTGATGTTTGAATATAAAAATAATTTCAAAAGGATTGATAAAGTACGAAGTTGAAGACTATTGAAGACAAAAAAAATTCAAAAAAGTCTTCAGCATACAGCTACGGTATTCTAATTTTAGAGCAAATATCGATTAGTCTCTTATCATTTTTCTAGATAAACAGGTAATACTTTGATAATCGTTCCCATAATGTGAACATTTTTTTTTGACTATAATATGTTACAGGTAATAACTGGCAACTGATCGCGTTAAATGCTTTTAAGTTTAATGCTTTACTAAGAAACAGTGATGCTAAACGTCTACGTTATTGATCTCACATAAAGCAAGTAAAAAAAATATGGAAAAAGTAAATTTATTTGAAACTTACGTAAATTATTGATAATCAAGAATTTTAGTTGTAATTTTAATAAAGTAGAAACTAAGAGGGTTGTATCATTTGGCATGAGAAAAATCATCGACATACTTTACTTTTAGCTGGTAATATCATATGTATAACCATGCCAACAATTTCATTGTATTAATAATAATGCACTTACCTCCAAAATACAACATGAATAATTATTGTTATAACCAGGAACAAGATTGACACTCCACATCCGATAGCTGATATAAGACTGAGTGGAAACAAGTGAGGCAATGGCTTTTAAAAATGTAAAATTATATGAAAACAGATAGACTGACATGAAAACTGAGACAAATTCCCTACTTCATAAATATATCCGGCAATGCTATAACAAATATATATCAATAGTTAAAATCAACTGGTATTCATTGTAAGTATACGTAAACAAATATGCGGGAAAATAAGTCTTATATGCTTGACCTACAAGCTTTGTTTGTACTGGACAGATCTTCACAAAGAACGGTGTGTAATGATAGATATCATATAATTTTCAAATTCAAATTCAAAATAGCTACAAGTGTAGACTGATGTGATATTGTATCGTGAGATCGTGAGACTGTGATTTTATCGTGAGACTGTGATACACTTTTTTGCTGACATGAATTGTCATTGATATGGTTATATTCATAAATTTACTGTTTACAAATTTTTGAATATTTTGAAATACTAAGGCTTTTCTACCTCAGGCATATATAACCTTAACTGTATTTGGCAAAACTTTTAGGAATTTTGGTCCTTAATGCTCTTCAACTTCGTAATTTATTTCGCCTTTTTAACTTTTTTGGATTCGAGCGTCACTGATGAGTCTTTTGTAGATGAAACGCGCGTCTGGCGTATATACTGAATTTAGTGCTGGTATCTATGATGAGTTTATATATTATCTATTTGAAGTAAACATACTGTCTTCCCTGGGCTCATCAATATGGCAAAGTTAGTTGTGTGATTATATTCACATATCGTGTTAGTTTCAGCAGCATCAACAACCCGTGAACCAAACGTCGACCATGCACCATTAACAGTATTTCTATAAGATAACATATACATATCACACTTGCAGTATTTCTGTTGATATCATTTTGCGATCAAACGTCAAAAGTTGAGCTGTATTTGGCAACACTTTAAGGATTTTTTGTCCTCAATGCTGTATTTGGCAACACTTCTAGGATTTTCTTGTCCTCATTGCTCTTCCACTTCCAATTTTGTTTTGCCTTTTCAATAGTTTATTCGAGCGTCACCGATTAGTCATTCTTAGACGAAACGCGCATCTGGCGCAAATATAAATTTTCAATCTTGGTATCTCTGATGAGTCTATCGACACGATATACAAATTTAAGTGTTATCCCATATTTATCTTCCATGATATGTAATGTTTATGCATGCTGATTACTGTGTTTAAGTTATTAATTCGAACAACATTCATTATCTTGTTTAAAATCCGTATCTTTGTATATCACTATGCCAGACCAAGTGGTTTAAAACTTGTAACCACCATCACATGCGTTGGCTTGTCATGAATGTTTGTTTACGTCTATATTTTAAGAAATCAAATGAAAAATGAGGACGTTGTTTTTATTGTGTTTTTTTTTTTATAATTGGTACAGGCAGTACGGTCTACATCAAACATTTTATGTTTGGTAGATAGTAGTCTCATTGACAATCGTAACAAATGTCCTTACTTTTAAAAAGCCTTTTTATACTTACGGAGCACTGAAATTCCAATGTCCACACAACGGTTTGGAATAGTTTCCCTTTTTAAAAAGAACATACAAACATTTTTTAAACATACTAATGCCATATTTTCACAAATTTGTTATATGACTAGACTGTATAAACAGTTTATTTAGTTTTTTCTCAAAATGTCCCGTACCAAGTTAGGAATATGGCTGCTGTTATAAAATAGTTCGTTTTTAATAGTGTTTGACGTTTGTATGTGCTGCACAACGATGTGTCTGTTGTTCCTTTGTGTTCATAATTGTCACCATAATTTGTTTTCTTTCAATGAGTTATGACGTTTGTACACCGGTATACTAACATTTTATTTATATAAAGAAGTCCCTACGTTGAGTTCAAAGTTTAAACAAATGACTTAACATTTTGGGTCATTAATATTGTTCAAAAATGACATTGCAGTGATGTTAGAGAGCAAACTACTTAAAAGTACAGAACTTTAAACAGACTTTACAAAGTTGAATACACCAGAAGGGACCAACATCAAATCCAAAACTCAGCAGAGCTTTGAAGGGTCAATGAGATGCCCTCGGAAGCACACTCAAACTCCTTGATTTCTTTATGAATCCCCAAAGTTTCACGAAACAATGTGTGTACTAAGAAAAATCAGTGACAGAACCTTATAAAGAGATAGTTTGTAAAAGTTCACTTACCAACAGATGATCGAATTTTATGATTAAGGCAAAATCTGAACAAGTTGTTCCGTGAATCGTAAACTCAGCTATAATAGAATTTACACCAAAACTCCCATTAAATGGTCTTATAAACCTGTGAATACAATGAATAAAATTATAATCAAGAAAACAAAAAAATAAAGTGTTCTGATTGATTATTTTATGTCATTAACAGTACGCCTGTCTATATTAAAGTGGACAGTGTTTAATTAGGAAGTCTGGATGCCAGGCAAACACTGAATATTTAAAAAAAATGTACGGGACAATAAAGATGTTTCAAAGGTGAACTACAAGATAGCTCTAAAAAAGGAAAACGTCAACTTAACCTAACAAAATAGATTTCATGAATACGTGACAGGGTCTACATTGGTCAACATGTCATCCGAAATAATAAAAAAACAGAGGAGAGTTTGTGTTTCCTTTGTATTTAAACATCAGCAAATACAATTCAAAACTTACCCATTTTGTATTAAATACTTTGGAAATAAATGTGAAATATTTCTATAGAATGTGCTACTATATCCAGTCAACCCTGAAAGAGACATATTAAAAATAGTTTTGTGTTTATCATTTTGATAAGTTTATGAGTATACATCCTTAGGAAGTATGCATCATGATTTACCCATTCATGACCAATAATCAAAATGATGAGTAGCTTGAACATTCCTCTCAATGTAAAGCAAATAATTATTTTGGATATTGAAACCAATTAAATAAAATCAGTATATTTAAACCGTTTATGTTTGAGACCAACACATGCGAAAGAATGTTTGACATATAAGATGACCCTAAAGAAAAATTCATCGAATTCGTGTACGTTCTTTCTGCTTCTATGGTTTTGCGTTGATGTCGGATACTTAACACCAGGTTGTATGTATAACCCAAAGACCGCTCTTAAGATAGGCATCCATAGAAATCAGACAAATCTACAAGGTGGTGACACTTAGAGGTTTTGAGTATTATACATGATCAAGCAGTGAAACTGTATATAATTTACGTGTTGAGCTATCATTACTTAGTTAATTTAATAATATAGTTTCAACAAAACTTACAGGTACGAAAACATCATCTTGAATTAAAAAATTCTGACCAGAACTACTTGCTTTATTTCAAATCCAGTAACGACGTTTTTATTCAAAATGTGTTATAATAAAGTTAATTAAAAAATTGCAACATGCATTGTTTATGTTGACCTCTAACTGGGTGTGATATCTTGAAACCAGGACTTGATGCTGACAAACCATATTTGATAATTCAACTCATAAAACATTTCTTAAACTGGCAACAAAATCAAGCCCTTTACATGTATCGCGAGAAAGAAACACAGCTCTTTCTTTTCTCTTTGTTTTTATTTTGCCATGGTGTATTGTTCTTTATTTATTTATTTTCTGCATGGAGAATACTGTAAATACCGCTTTTGACATGATAGATAATGATATTGGGCTTGTGGGCCTTAAAAGATAACGGTTATTCTATTTTATCCTAGCGGCTTGTATCATATATTCAAAATCTGCAAATACGATCATCAACTGCTATATGATTGAACAGTGTCAGTCCGTATTTCAGCTATAATTCTTCTATATTTCTTTTCATTTTAAAAGAAATTAGATTGCAAAATATTCAACAAAATGTCATTGTACAACAGCACTGTATATTTTGACTTTCAATTGACTTCCTTTGTTTATATTGATGAATCATTGTGTAGCTTTGCTTCAAATTGCTTGATCATACGTGTAAGCGATTGGAAATACATGTACTTTGCATGTTGAAAAAAAAAAAGTTTTTATTTACCCCCACATATGTTCGTTTGCAGTTTAATCTCAGTTGCTGAATCTGATATCCATGAGTTGGAAGTTGTCAATCGGTTAGGTACAGTTAACTCTTTCGAACTAGTCTTCCCTACTTCCATTACTGAAATAATCGATTGTACTTGAATCATTGGTATATACATTTTCTCCCATATTTGGGCATTTTCACATTTCCTGCTGGTGTGAGAAAAATATTTCTCCTCACTAGTGAAAAATCTGTTCTCGGCTAGTGATTAGTCGAAATTTGATTATGACGTCAAAATGTTTTGTTTTCTTCTCAATTTTCCTATTGTGACGTCATGAAAAAAGGCGATCTTGCTGATGACGTCGCATATAAAGCACACAAGTTTCTAAAAATCTTTGAAAAAGGATGATTAAAGTTATCAGAGAAACAGATTCTGACACTATAACTCGTGTATACAAGAATCAACAGGATAAAGCGTGTAAGAATAAGCGAAAGATATATATTATAGTGTAAAAAGATATTCATTCTTTAAACAACTGTTATTTTTAGTATATTTTTCGGAATTAGAGCTGATTTTCTTCAGTAGTAGTATTTTACATTTAATTTATTTTCTTCTAGAAACAATACACTTAACCGTAAAACAAAATACTGAACTCTAAAGAGAAGTTTATAAAGGAAATTCCTTAATCGAATGACAAAACCAAAAGCTCAAACACAAACACATCCAACGAACGGATAACAACTGTCATTCCTGACTTGGAACAGACATTTTTTTTTAACCTGGTTCAATAGCTAGCTAAAGCTCTCTTTTGTATGACAGACGCATACTATTCATTTATATTACCAATGATGTGTGAACAAAACAAACAGACATCATAGATATAAATATCAAAAATAGGAGAGAGCAGTCCACGTTGTGTTATTATCTTAATCACTTTAAAAACAAACAAATATATAAACAAACATTTACAATGGTACAATACCGAAGCCACGTCACATGTGACAAAGAAACACTGAAAAAGGCATATAGACGAAGCATATACGCAATAATGAAAGTTACAATAAAAAAAAATGATCATAGAACAATGACAGCATGTTTAAGTAAAGAGCCACGTTATTGTACCAAAGAAACACTAAAATCTTATAGACTAAGCACATAAGCAAAAATGAAAAACTAAGAATACAAAATAATAATAGAGCAATAAGATAATGACGGAGTGTATGAGTACAGAACCACACCAAATGGATACCATCAGAAAAAGACTAACCAGTAAAAGTAATATTATAAAGACAAACAAGAGAATACTATAACACGTTATAAATGAAATTGTTTTAAAGTACATGTACATTATTTTCAAATTAAGCTGTGGTAATGATTATGCGATTCTTTAATTTAATGGATTTTCCCCCTAATTTAGACTGCATACATATTCAAAGTTCTATGTCGCTCTTGCATGGTTTGCTGTTCTGTTAAAAACAAAATCTGAAATTCACTAAATACGATACTGTGTCGTTATTGCTATCTTTTTTGTACAGACTGGAGCTTCAAAATGTTTTGGACCGAACATGATTCTGATTTATTTCTAATACAAAACGTGTATAACATCTGTTTTTGATATTTTTTTCATAAGATAACATGTAAGTTGACGGGCTTCAAAGTTATTGTGAAACTGCCTATTCTAGAGGTGGCGTGAATCAGAGGTGGATACTTAAAAATTCCAAAGATATTTTAGAGTACATACAATATAACTCTCTTTCATCTTGTAATAGTATTAAAACATTTGACTTTTTAAAACTTTACACAAGTATTCCACATTCCAAACTAAAAGACAAATTGAGAGAGTTGGTATTGCTTTGTTTCATTAAAAAAAGAATGACCAACGTAGATACAAGAATCTTGTCTTAGGGAGGATAAATCCTACTTTGTAAAGGATCACTCTGATTCAAACAACAAATTCTCTGAAACTGACATTATCAAGATGCTTTATTTCCTAATTGACAACATATTTGTTACATTCGGAAGACGGGACGCGTTTTTCAACAGACTGTCGGCATTCCAATGGAACAAATTGTGCCCCTCTTCTTGTCGACTTGTTTTTTTATTATTATGAGGCTGACTTCATACAAGAACTTCTTAGGAAGAAAGATAAGAAGTTAACGATATTCTTTATCTCTACTTTCCGCTTTATAGATGATGTTCTTTCACTAAATAATTCAAAATTTGGTGACTATGTGGAACGCATCTATCCCATCGAACAAGAGATAAAGGATACTACAGATACAGTAAAGTTGGATTCATATCTTGACTTACATCTAGAAATTGACAAAGAGGGTCGGTTGAAAACAAAACTTTACGACAAAAGAGATGAATTCAGCTTTTCAATTGTGAACTTTCCATTTCTAAGTAGCAACTATCCAGAAGTACCTGCATACTGGGTATTTATATTCCAATTGATGCGATATTCGCGTGCTTGCATTTCCTATCATGATTTCTTGATAAAGGGTTGCTGCTCACAAGGAAACTATTCAACCAAGGGTTCCAAATGGTGAAGTTGAAATCATCCTTTCGTAAGTTTTACGGACGCCATCACGAGTTGGTTGACCGTTATGGAATAACCGTTTCACAAATGAAATCGGAAATGTTCCTTACGTTGTAACTACAATCCCCTTCCTTTTCATGGATGTGACCTACCGAATTAGACGATTTACCGGATTTGTTATCACATAAGCAACACGACGGGTGCCACATATGGAACAAGATCTGCTTACCCTTGCGGAGCACCTGAGATTACCCCTAGTTTTTGGTAGGGTTCTTGTTGCTTATTGTTTAGTTTTCTATGTTGTGTTGTGTGTACAATTGTTTGTCTGTTTGTATTTTTCATTTTTAGCCATGGCGTTGTCATTTTATTTTCGATTTATGAGTTCGACTGTCCCTCTGGTATCTTTAGTCCCTCTTTTAAAGAACACGTTTCTATAGTTGATGCTGGTTGTTTAAGAAATAATTCTGAGCGTTAGCGAGGGATAAAATTAACGAATATCACGGCCCAAGCCATGTGTAAATTTCCAATAATCTATGGCTTCCATGAATTATTTCGATTCTAATAGGACAAATAGAAGTATGTCCAGTGCACGATCTTTTATCGATATTGTCAACATCGCAATGTCAACTTTATAGTGTCGTTATTGGGTTAACATTGTATCCTATCTTTATGTTCTTTACCTTTGTCACATCGTATATTCGTGATGTTAACAATTCGTGTCAACATCGTGTTTATGTTGTATATCGACTCTATAACTTTCTGTTTACATCGTTGACATCGTATACATCGTGATGTTGACAATATTGTTTTTACATTGTCAACATTGTATAAATGTTGTGAACCAAGTCTTAATCTTTGTGTTTACATCGTATACATCGTTATGTTAACAATATCGTGTCAACATCGTGTTTATGTTGAATATAGAATCCATACCTTTCTGTTTACATCGTTCACATCGTATGCATCGTGATGTTGACAATATCGTTTTTACATCGTCAACATCGTATAGATGTTGTGAACCAAGATTTAACCTTTGTGTTTACATCGTTCACATCGTATAGATCGCAATTTTTACAATATCGTGTCAACATCGAGTTTATGTTGAATATAGAGTCCATACCTTTCTGTTTACATCGTTCACATCGTATACATCGTGATGTTGACAATAATCGTGTTTACATCGTCAACATCGTATTGACGTTGTGACACAAGTCTTTACCTTTGTAGTTACATCGTTCACATCGTATACATCGCAATGTTGACAATATCGTGTCAACATCGTGTTTATGTTGTATATCGACTCTATACTGTTCTGTTTACATCGTTAACATCGTTTATATCGTGATGTTTGAATATTGTTTATACATCACTACATCGTCAACATCGTATACATAATGTGTACCAAGTCTATACCTTTGTATTTACATCGTTCACATCGTATACATTGTGATGTTGACAATATCAATAAAAAGTTTTTTATTCATTTATATAATAATTATTCAATGAAGTCTGTCGATTACATACAGTTTGCATTTTTATGTTTTTTTAACAACAAATATCTTAATTAAATGTGATGTTATGGCTCTAATTTGACACAAAATAGTGTCAACATAGTTTATATGGCGATGTAAACAATGTAAACACAAAATCTGTTTAACATTGTATACATAACGATGTCTACGATGTCAACGATGTAAACAATATATTAGAGTTAAGACAATGTAAACGATGTACACACAACATCGTGTAAACATTGTATACATCGCGATGTTAACGATGTCAACGATGTAAACAATATATAAGAGTTCACATAATGTATACGATGTTGTGTCACAACATCGTGTTAATATTGTACACATTGCGATGTTAACGATGTCAACGATGTAAACAATATATAAGGGTTCAAATAATTTATACGATGTTGACACAACATCGTGTTAACATTGTATACATCGCGATGTTAACGATGTCAACGATGTAAACAATATATAAGGGTTCAAACAATGTATACGATGTTGAAACAACATCGTGTTAACATTGTATACATCGCGATGTAAACAATGTAAACACAATATATTTTCTAGATTGTATACATCGCGATGTTAACAATGTCAACGATGTAAACAATATATACATGTAAGGGTTCAAACAATATAAACAATGTTGACACAATCTCGTGTTAACATTGTAGATATTGCGATGTCTACAACATTGATTAATCATCGTGCCCTGGACATAAATGGACAAATACGGTCATTAAAAAAGCTGAAGCGAGGGTGGGTATGGTGTGTGTGTGGCTGTTCTTATTTACTCCCTGTTAGATAAAGCTCAAACATTAGCTTGTATGGATTATGTCATGAACAACCGCTGAAAAAAAATCTGTTTCATTCACCAAACCAGCAATTGTCATTTTGATTTACATGTTTTGACAAGCTACCGTCAAATCCAAAGTTGACATTTCGTAACTAAGGAGCCGCCATATTGACTTGCTGCAATCAGTAAATATGCGAATAATGCAATAGAATAGAAAATCAAGCAAAACCTACCTTGATAATCAATTTTAATACAATAGTAAACGACATTTCCATGGTTCACGTAACAGAAAACTTTCAACTCTAGTGTTTTCATTTGTATGACGTCATGTTTTGAAATGACTTAAATGCGCCAAAAACATTAATAGACCTTTGCGGAATTTTATTTTATTTTTATGTTGTTAGTTTCTCCGAGCTGTTGTGCATTACTTCTTTTTATTATGCATCCAAATAAGAATAACAGTAATTTTGTCTTTTTTTTATTTGCAATTTTTAAAACAATAAAATCGGCAAAGGGTTTGCAAATAGGTTTCAATACATACGGATTTACGTGGGAAGTATATTGTAACAGCCATTATTATGTACATCTCGGAGTCTGCGCTAAGTATAGATATATCGAGAATTTTATCACAGTGTTGTTTACAAAGCGAAAGAAGCACCTCATATTAGAATCTCCATTAATATGTTTCCACATCATATTTTAAACAATGCTTCCCGTTTATTTTGTATTAAAGTTGTTATGAGAGATACAAAAAATCTTTTTCAATGAAATTTTCGCCAATTATTAGTATTACATGTAAGTATTTGATTGGAACCATTTTTCTTTTCTTTTTTCTATAGGATAAGTGTAAATTGTCATTCCAGTTTCTTCACTTTAAATTTATCAAATCAAATTTCAACAACAGGCTAATAATCACAATAAGAAAAGCACTTAACAACTAAAAATGATTAACGACAGCACATGCCATTTTTTTAACACTTACCAACATTTTCCTTTACGACGACCAGCATAGATTCACCGTCAATAACATCATTAAATGCATCGTTAAACTCTGTAACTGCTTTTACCAGGGAAGTAACACCACCTGACCTCTGATAAAATATTTAAATCAGTATATCAAAAATATCAGAAAGTTGTCTGAGGTATAATTACATTGTATTTGCATCATTACTCCTCACTTGTACAATAATGGTTTACTTTTACAAATTGTGTCTTGCATGTAAGAGTTGTATCATTTACAATCATGCAACATCTTTTTATATATGCTAACGCTTTAACAACATATAAGTTATTCCCCTTTTAAGAGTTTCTGCTTTTATCTGTGTCAATATCTATATTATTTTGTAAACATTTAAGCTTTTATAAATATTCAAACATTTGATATTAAAATAACAGATACTGAACGATTCAGATGTCGGAATATTGTATATTGAAATCAAGAAATGCAAGATGCAACAACGACATTTATAGCAAACAATTCTTCAATTGTCCGTTAATACGTTTATATAGTTATCTTCCCTTAACATCATAATCATTTATTAACGTACAAAATCACAACACATATACAGTTGCTTAAGTATTAAACAAAATAATTGAAAAGATTAGATAAAGTGTGGTCATGCCTATCTTATCTTAATATGTTATTGTTTGGCAAAATGTTAACCTCATTTATAAGTTCTTCCCATGACTGATGGTTTCTTTCATCAAGTAAATTGTCGGATAGATTTCCAAAGATCTGAAGAAAAACAAATCATTATAATATAAAATATATAATAAAGCTAACAGTGGTATACCATTGTATAATAGTCATACATTCATTAGGATCCTCAATGCTCTTTAACTTTGTAATTGTTTGGCTTTATAAACATTTTGATATGAGCGTCACTGATGAGTCTTATGTAGACGAAACGCGCGTCTGGCGTACTAAATTATAATTCTTGTACCTTTGATAAGTATTAACTGAAACAAATCCGGGTAACAACAAAAAAAGGAAAATAACATAACATCAGAAATACTGAACTGCTACAATTCCAAACGCCAACATACATACAAACGAACTTGTTGATATTAACAACTGTCATATTCCTATCTTTGTAGAGGACATGTAACAAAAAAATTGTTAGCAAAACATGTCGCTTTTATGGCAATTTTAAAAAATGCCGTTAAATGTCAAAATACGTGATATGAATACAATACAAATAAAGGCAAAATACCTAGGAGAGATAAATACATAAATACATGATATTACAGTACATTACATCATGTAAACTACAGAATAACAACGGACACCAGCAAGTAATTTACGACAGTTATCGAGTATTTCACATTATTATTATGAGCTGTGCTTCACACAAATGTACCAACGCCTCAAAAAGTGATGTCACAGGTAAATTTTCAAAAATAGAATATAAAACTGGGATTAAGTTTGTAATGGTGTTTTTTTTAACCTTTCAAAGAAAATTATATAGATTTATTTCTTTTTTATTAAAACTGTGTAAAAAATTGATCCTCTGAAAAAAGTTATTTTAATCTAAAAGTCATATATATGGACTAGCTGATAATATATCTGAACTTTAACATAGAAAAATAAAAAAAGAATTCAAATCACAGATGATAAGACATAACACAATATGTAACGAGTCTTACAGTTGAAACATCCTAACTAAATAAAGTCATCATAGAAACCAGGATTCCAAATTATATTTGCACTAGACGCGTGTTTTGTGTACACAAGTCTCATTAGTGACGCTCGAATGAAAATTGTTTAAGGCCAAAACAAGTACGAAGTTGAAGAGCATCGAGGAACACAAATTCTTGATGGTGTTTCCAAATACAGCTAACATAATTTATTCCTGAGGTAGAAAAGTCTGAGTAAGTCTGAGTATTTCAAAAATCCAAAGTTTTGTAAACAGTTCATTTACAATTATAACCATATCAATGATAATTCATGTCAACACTGAAGTGGTGACGACTGGGATGGTGATATCTTCGAGGAATAAATGCATGACTCTTGGATAAAGAGATACCTAGACACGTCTAATAACAATGCGAATTCACATGTAGGAGTTGTTAAACACTATGTTATTATATTGCAGAATATTAAATGCAACGTTATCCCATATTCTATTGATTTACTATTATTTACATTCCGAAAGTTCGAAAAAGAAAAGATAAACCTTACTTTTGTATCTTGTATCTTTACTGAGCTATGCAAAAATATTGCAGTCGAAGTGTATAACTTAAGTAACTAACCTCTAGTTGAACATCTGAAAGTTCGTCTGTGTGGATTGTAACATACTTGGCAATGTCATTAAGTACAGCTGATGATGTCTGCAGATCACCCGACCGTAATTCATTATTATCTCTTGTTAGTTCTTCTAGTTCGTTCAGGATACTAGTGACAGAAACAGTTTCATTTTGTCCAGACAATAGCTGGTCTGTCTAAAATGATTTGTTTTCACACTTGATAAAATAAGATGACTGCGTTTTAAGAGATATGTTACATACTAGGCATGCACATATGTACATGTGAGATGACCAACACCTCTTTAATAATATCTGGATGTTGATTGCAATGGAAATGTTGTCGTCAGTGTTAAATATAATCACTTATTATATATAAATGAATATGATTAAAACCACTAACACACATCCATAATAATTTGTATGTGTAAAATAACGTGGTAATTTGATATCAAAGTAATCTCAAATATTTATGTTATTGTTAAATTACAGCTACATTGTATGCTTTATTTATTGTATGAAGTTTTTGACCGGGCCATGCCAGATGATTGTGTTCTTGATCTGCTAAAAATATCGGAAATATACCACATGTAGTTAAAGTATATACAGGACTTACCTGTTCTTTGATTTGTTCAATTGATTTACGTATACAGTTGCTGTAGTTCGGTTCTTGCCATTTGCCATCGCTACTGCAGTATCTTGAAGCATTACCCGTGTAGTTTCCAGTGCATGCTAAGGTAGCTAGTGTGCTCTCTGCTGTTTTACTCCAATTACCATGAAATTTGTCCATATTTTCTACGCAGGGATTTGCTGATTCTACAATAGGTATTACTAAGTAAAATTATATTCAAATCTAAAATATGTGTCTTAAACTACAGTTATGAAAATGTTTATTTTAAACATTATTGCAATAAAAAGATGTGACTCTACAGGTGTATGATCTTCTTTACAGACCAGCAATAATCAATTTAAAAATATGAACAAGCAGTGTAGAAGAACAAAATGGAAAATATTACCGCATTTATTTTTGAAAGTGTACAGAGCCCGGATTTGTTTTCGAAATGTACATATGCAAGCCAGGATTTGTCATCGTTTAATAGAGTTATGATTATGAACATCAGTATATTACTGTTGCCAACATTGACTGATCGTTTATTAACAACAAAGGTCTGAGAAGTGCTATAGCTTAAGAATGTAAATTAAAAATAAATCTTATTACTAACTCATATCCCTCAGAGTTTGTTAAGATAGCATCAATATTTCGATATCTTAAAAATAAATACAAAATGATCAGATCGCCTCTAAACGAAAACTATCCAATAATAACCAATTGCACAGCTGCGTACTTTTTGTTTATTCGATTAGAAAGAACAATTGTTACTTATGAAGGTAAACCCAGAAAAAGTCCTCGGACGCAAGAAATCTGGAACGTGTTGTTTTAATTTTTTTTCAATGCAAATATACGAAATTTTTGTTTGACATTGTAGAAATATACATCCGTATTAAAGTCCATGTCATTGGAACATAACCTTGTTAATCTCTTACCTGTACATGTAGCACCTGTCCAGTCAACAATACAGGAGCATGTTAGATTACCAGAATTGTCCTGACTACAAGATCCTCCATTTGAACAATAATCAGTATACTGACAAGCATTGTCTGTGAAAAAATGATGAATTATTTATCAAAACGTTTAAAACATGCAGATCTAATATTTTGGACTATCTATAGAAAGATGAGTATTGCCTTGTATTTACTATGGTCATGATCATGTGAGTATGTTGACATTAATCATATGGTCATCACCTTATACGTATACTCATACATGAACCATTATGAGTATATAATCGATTGGTAATAAACGGGGCAGATGGGTATTTTTTCGAATACGTTCTGTCTTCCTTTGGAGCAACACAAAGGCTCGTTTTCCGGACAAAATGAACACAATGCACTAAATGTTTCGCAATAAAAAATTATTTATAACATGTACAATTACCTCTACTTTATTAAATTGTGAGTGAAATTCATTGATATTGTTAATCGTCTGACAATCATTACCATAATCATGGTTTGTGTTTTAAGAAGTTCTTAATTGATGACTCAAGGGTCCTCCATACTTTTGGCAAAAGTTAGTAGTGATGTAAAAGCAAATTTTTAAGAGTCATTTATTATTTACGCGGATTATATCCACATGGTCGGATTTATGTGTATTTACGTGAAGGTCAAATAATCAGTTAGGCAGAAACACTTTTAAAGTATTATGGCTGTATCTTTATTTCTTTTTGTACTTAAACTTTCTAAAAGGTATTTCTTCAAGTTTCAAACATGTACATGTATTGTAATACTGCACGTTCCAGTTTTACAGCACTCAGTTGGTAACGCTAGTGGAAACCAGTACCGTGAAAATCAACTACAGTACTTCGGCACTAGATGAAGGGTTAATCTAGAAGTGTGCTGTTTAATTTTCTTTATGTAAAATTCAGTTATATTTACAATGATGCGTGAACTAAACATACATAATAAATAAAATAGTAAACATATGGGTACAGCAGTGCAACAAAGAACGAAACAACAATGCAACACACACAGCAACGAACTATAAGACAACAACTGCAATTTTCCTGATTAGGTACAGAATATTTTAAACAACAAATAATAGGTTGAATCAGGTTTTGTGGCTGACAAAACCTAACGCTTTTATGACTGTTTTGCCGAGTGTGAATTTGCGTTGCTATAAGACGTGTCGCGGTACTTTTCCAGCCCAACTTCATTTATTTAGTTTTGCTTTTATATTTGTAATGGTGATCGAATTTTGTCAAATGTCTTTACGTTTGTAGTTGTAAACTTTATATTTTCTGTTGCATTCGTGTGAAATGATAAAGATAATTGATCATCCAGTTCATTTACTAAATTTTAGTTAGGATCTACGAAATTTACACGGTATATTTAGTTTACAGATTATTTCAGGAGAAACACCGACATAACTAGATAATACTATTAATTATCTTATTACTAATACAATTTTATATTAATTAGTATTGTAATTTTTACTGTTAATAATAAATGTAAGATAGTAAAATCTAATCTGGAATTCCATACAAATTCTTAGGAACTTGTTTTACAAATTCAAATGTGACGTCATGTTGAGCCTTACACTGGGTTTTAGATAACATGACTGTGTATGTTTGTAATATGTCCGTTTTTATTATATAACTAGTCACCACTTCAGTTTGATCATGTAGATCTATTATATAGTCATTTTATAAAATTTACTGTTCATAAAAGTATGAATTATTCTAAATTCTAAATAGTAATGATGTTCTTGTCCCAGGCGTATTGGTTACATTTAACAAATTCAAATGTGACGTCATTTGAGCCTTACACTGGGTTTTAGCCAACACGACTGTGAATTTTTGTAATGTATCCGTTTTGTTTTTCTATAGCTAGTCACCACTTCAGTTTAATCATGTTGATCTATTATATAGTCATTTTTTTTTTATTAAATCTACTGTTATTAAAAGTATGAATTATTCTAAATTTTGAAAAATAATGATCTTCTTGTCCCAGGCGTATTGGTTACATTTTGTTTTGGGACTTTTGGTCCTCAGTTTTCAACTTTGTACTTGTTTTGGCCTCCAGACTTAGCGTCACTGGTTAGTCTTGCGTGGACGTGGCGCGCGTCTGGCGTATTACATTTTTAACTTGGTATATTTGTTGGCGATTGTTCATTTGTTTTCTCTGTCTTATATTTTGTCTCATTTATTTATATTGTAGTCCTGTCATGTAACATTTTCATTTTAATGTTAAAATTAACATTGTCATTAAAGCGGGATGTTTGGCATGCCACAAAACAAGGTTCAACCCACCATTTTATTTTAAAATGCCATGTACCAAGTCAGGGTAATTGCCATTGTTATATTATAGTTCGTTTCTGTGTGTGTTACATTTTAATGTTGTGTTTCTGTTGTGTCGTAGGTCTCTTATATTTTTAAAATACGTTTCCCTCAGTTTTAGTTTGTAGCCCGGATTTGTTTTTTCTCTATCGATTTATGAATTTCCAACAGCGGTATACTACTGTTGTCTTTATTTATGGCAATGTTGTATATACCACTACAATGACAACACTACATGACATAAATACAGTACAAATAAATGCAAGAACATTCAGGACAGAGAAATACCAAAAAAATAATACAATAGTAAATTTCGACACGCCAAGCACAGAATAACAGCGAACACGTAAAACAACATAGCAAAGCACTCAAAAGCAGCACAAGAGAACTACATTGTTGTCATGACACGGGTAATGATCATCACTTATTTTTGGTGATGGTATGCTACTAAATCCTTAACGGGAAGGATTATGCTTGATATTAATATGATAAAGACATAATCTTTAAATCAGTTTAATTGAGGTCTGGAGCTGGCAAGTGAGTAATTGCTAGTAGTTCCATGTTTATTTATGCATCATTGTCATTTTGTTTACTAGTTTTTTGTTGTTACCTATTCTGACATTGGACTTGGACTTCTTTTTTAAGGATTTGTACTGTGCGTATTGCTGTGTGTTTGTTTTTCTACATTTGCTTAAAGTATAGAGGAGGGTTGAAATCTCACTTAACATGTTAACTCTGTCGAAATCAGGATACCTCTGTTCTTTTTGTCTTGTAATATTTTTAATTTTAGTTTAATCATTTATTTCGGAGCTTAGAATGAACTCCATTTTCATTGAACTAGTACACATTTTTGTTTAGGGGCCACCTGAAGCACACTTGCGGATACGTGATTTTCTCGCTGTGTTGAAGACTCATTGGTGGACTTTGGCTGTTTCTTTGCTCTTTGGTCGGGTTATTGTCTCTTTGACACATTCCCTATTTTCATTCTCAATTCTATTAAAAACCAATACATATTGTGATAAGTATTAATATCAGTTGATCAAATCAGATATTGATACCTATTCCACATATGCTATTATCAACATGATCATGTGCACAAACAATACTTACAGGTACAATTATCAAAATCACTGGCATTTAGACTTGATAGTTGAACATTTCTTTCCAAACAGGTTACATTTACACTTGTGAACGATTTTGATTTCAGCCAAGACCAAAAGGGAATGTTACAATCACAGTATAAATCTAGATACCTGTTCATAAAATAGATGATAAGATGTGAAATAATTATTAAATGTTAATATTGCTTTTTTTAATCTTGAAATTTTACAGTTATTTGAAGAAAAAAAATCAGACCCTAACGGGAAGAATCTCAAGCACCAATAAGAAAATCAATGAACAAATCGTATTAAACACGGAAGTTTTTTTGGGTGAATATATTACGGGAAACAATTTCATATTGTGATCAATATCTACAGAGTAAAAAGATAACAACATATTTACTTTTATATAAATCGTTAATCGATTGCTCTGAGGATTTCCAGACAACTTGTCTATTTCTTAAGATCTAAGGCAGTATTTCATTTGTAGTCATGACGGTCGAACAGCTCTTATTATATTACATATAGAAAAAAAAAATTAATAAATACATTAATATCTAGACTTATTCACTAACCGAAATTTGCTTGTAGTTAATCAAGATCTATTCAGTCTACATTAATTTTTTCAATACATGTAGCTACAATTATACAAGTAACTTCTGGAAGGCATATCAGCATACTGGTTTGGTAGAACATGTACTAAATTGATATGATTACAAGGAAAATGGGGCGATAGTGGTGCCGCGAGTGTGTATAGGAAGAACCAGCCCACATCCAACTACAGGCTATTGTATTCCCTGGGTTGAGTGACGTCACCGTCTACCTTGATATTAGCATGTGTTTTTGCTGTCTGCTATTCATACAGTGACAACTTTATACTATAACCTGTTATCCGGCTCATACAGATTATTGCAGGTGGGTTTCATATTACACCCTTCATAATTACTTTCGTACCATATCGGCATGACAGTATAAAAGAAAGTTATTTTCTGCATACATTATCCATAAGAAAAACAAAAATTGTAATATGAAGATGCACCAGATAAAAAATAAGTTTTGTATAGTCCGAATGGTATTTGTGAACATTTCATTTAATGTAATCTCTGTGTTCAAATTTCCGTGTATATGATACACTCACGCTAAGGTCTATTCAAATTATTTTACACCAACACAGTTTATGAAGACGACGACAGAACGATACCAGAGACCTTACAATATGTCTCTGATATTTCCTTTGTTAATAGTTTATTTTTAGAAATACAGTTTATTGAATAAACGACGCTTAACAAAACATATCATATCATTTTCGATATTTCAGAATGTAACGTTACCAAGAGAACGATAAAAGCAGAATACTCATGACGTCATTATTGTCGTATACAAATTATTTTGAAATAGAATGGGAAATATAATTATACAAAATATTGACCGGGGTAATAGTCTTTGACAATTTTGACCGGTAAACAGTCTATGGAAATGAACTAGTACAAATATAAATCTTTTTTATATAAAAAAAAATTAAAAGGTATAATAAATCCTTACATCTATGAAAATATTTAACAAATAACTTTGCGAATTATATCATTGGTTTTGAACTATGCTTTCAGTTCAAGTTAAAAAGATGATATTTTTAGAATATGTTATAAATCTTATAAATGTACTTCATGATTATCATAATTAAAGTATACAAAAGAAATACATTATTTTACTTACAGAGAACTTAAGTTGGTGTTATGTGCGAAAGTGTCACTCCTGACAAATCTCAATTTGTTTCCTCTCAAATCTCTGTAAAAAGTATACACGGTATAAATCTGACAGTGTATGATTCTTAACAACACGTACTGATTTAGGTCATCCTGATCGATTTTCTGACAAAAAGTAAAAAGACCGAACTGCAAGAAAAACTCAAAACGGAAAGTCTATTTTCAAATTGTAAAATCTAAAGCGCAAACATATCAAATGGATGGAAAACGAGTGTCATATTCTGGACATTTTTACATAAATTAATATAATCAAATGTATATTCAACCACAAACACTTCAGGTGTGAAAAGATAAGAAAATCAGTAAAATGATATGCAATTGAATACATTTTATATTATAATAACCTATCTAACGTTAAGTCAATATTAAAATCATACGAAACCTTAAATTGAAAAAAAAAAAAAAATATGAGTATGTTTTTTATAACTAAACGGATAGTTTTCATTATATAACTTATGTACATATACTTTTTTTCTTTAATTCTTTAATTTGTCCACATTTAGAAGAAGTTAACTTAATTGTATTTGCTTGCTTCTAGGAAGCAATTCGCCGACATATTTTCCGTATGCATAATGACCTAAGCGTAACCCTCCTCGTAAAAATCCGGTGATGGCAATACACAGGGATCTGTCATTAAAATAAACAATTATCTAATTTTACATGTTAAACACGTGCTCAATACCCATGCTTTTTGTTATTTGTTTCCTATAAGGTGACAATCGGTAAACTTCGGCTTTAAAGGACGGCATTTAATGAGCAGCCATATTTAATAAATCATAACAGACAGAGAGCAAAAACAATTGACGATGATACGATATATTTGCGTAAAAAAGGAAAAAATCGTGCACAAAGGACTAATTTTAATATATATACATGCATTGGTTCAAGAATTGGATAAACATTTTTTTTAACACTTACTCGTTTCATATGACTTTTATATTTTAAGTATAAATTATAACATGTATAACAATATTACCTACGAAAAAAGAAAGGATTTTCTACATTCGAATTGTTACTTTGAAAGATATCAGTGTAAGTTAAACAGTTTGCATTACATACTACTATGTACAAGACTTTTTTTACATTTGGAAAACTAATGATAGAAGACAATGAACGAGACCGTGTTATTTTTCTTATCTATGCTATACTATCAGAAATGAAATACGATTGATCAATTTCTAAATAAGCTTAGGTAATGTCAAATAATCTGATATAAAGGGTATACCATCTTTTGAATCTGTTCCCGGCCATAATAATTACAAACACAAGTGAATGTGTATGTAAGTGCAGAGGAGAGGCTAAAGATACCGAAAATACATTCAGAAATTCATAATTCAAAAATAAATTGACAACGCCATGGCTCAGAAATAAAAAGACCAACAGACAGACAAGTATAATGAAAACACAGAAAACTAAAGATTGAGAAACACGAACCCCGACCAAAACCTGATATGTTCCCATGTGTTCCTGAAGGGTAAGCTTATATTGATCGACATGTGTCAACAGTTGTGTTTCTCATCTTAGTACAAACTTGTTAATAAGTATAACTTGGTAGGTCACATTCGGGAAAAGGTGACCGGTTGTATATTTGTTGTAGTAACAACATTAGGGACATATCAGCTACATTTGTACCATCTGTGAAACGGTTACTCCATTACGACCAAACAACTCGTGAAGGCGACCTTAAATCTACGAAGGAATAATTTCTAGATCACCACTTTGAAACAAGAATATCGAATCAACTGGGAAATATATACTCCAGATGCAGTCTCTAATTGAATGTTGCTAGACAGAAATTGAAAATCCAAATAGGAATCAGAACACATCTCTTTTATCGTAAAGTTTTGTTTTCTACCGAAGCTAACTGTCAATGCAAAGATGTAATTAAAGATACGAGACAGACTCAACTCTATCTGTTGTATCAGCATGATCTCAATTCCAATGGGATAAATACGTTCAACATACATACATGTACCGAAAACTCGAGGGAGTTGAAGTAGTATCTCGATATCGAGAACATTCTCGTTTGATCAATGTATGATTACCTCTGATGAGTAGAATTTGGTTGATTCGAATACTCGAATAAGTCGAGTAGATTTAATGTAAATTGACCACAATGTCACGAAGTTCGAAAGTAATAATTTTTGGAAGATGAAGATCTTAGGATAAGCACTTAAATCAAATGTATTTCTTATGTAACCGAATCATCTTCAAAAAGATTCAAGCTTAGTAAAGATATTTGTTTGCATAACAATTACAAATTGATATGTCGACGGTCACCGGTAATTAACAATTGTGTTGATCGTTCAAGTGGAATGTTTATGTGTGGAACATATCTCACCTGACATAATACGAATATAAACGACCCAAACTGAGAGTAAACATATCTTTAGTATTACATTTAGTTAATTACGTAAAATAAAAAGGATAAAGACATTTATGATTAATTTAATCGTATGTAAAGAATGCGATCTCATTCGTTTACCGATTGATTTTATAATTTATTGTAACCTTTATGAATATTTGTGTGTACTATTCTTTTTTTGCTTTTTTTGTGTTATATCAACACATAGTTGAAAATATCTAGTTTACATTGATCTAATTCCATATTTTGCATTCCAAAATGATCACGACACACTCGACCTCCGATTAATGGGACTTCGGGGAAGTCGAATACTTTGAATCATTTAGTGAACGAATATCATCTATATAAATAAATCTGAAAGATACTGCTTACTTCTTTTCTTTCTTTCTAAGAAGTCTCTGTATGAATTCAGCCACGAATAACACAAAAAGGTTGGCCACACAAGAGACACAGTTGGTTAACATGGGAATGTCGAGTTTTTTTGTTTTTTCCTCTAAACGTAATAAATAGGTTGTAAATTAAGAAATCATGCATCTTGAGAAGGTCAGTTACAGAGACTTTGTACTTTGAATCCGAGTACATTTTACAAATTAATCGCTCCCTAAGCAAGATGTTTGTATTTACGTTAACCATTTTTTTATGAAAGAAAACTTGATCAACTCTTCCAATTTGTCTTATAGTTTGGAATTTGGGAAACTTGTTAAAAGTAAAGAAAATTCAAATGTTTAAATACTGTTGCAAGATGAACGAGTCTTAACTTGTATATACTCTAAAAGATCTTTGGAATTGTTCAGTATCCACATCTGATTCCAGTCACCTATAGAGTAGATAGTTTCACAATAACTTTGAAGCCTGACTTTAATTGCTGATAAAATTGATATTAATAATTAAGAAAGACGTTTGAATTGGTGAATCACTAAGAAGACCCAGCAGTTTAACGTTGTTTGTAAGGACGTTTATATAGATTAAATATCCAATACAGTGATGAGCGATACAGTTTTTTTTTGTCTTTGGTTAAAATTCTTAAGGAATTTAGAACAAATCTATGATTATTCAGGATTTACTCTTTAGTAAGTGTCGTGGGGGTATATGTTGAGTTTCCAAGTGAATTAATGTAATATAATTAACGCACCAAAACAATGTTGCTAGGGGTTTTCTCTACTTGGAGAACAACATATTTGTTAAGGAGGTAGCGTACGTGTTTTGTAACATTTACATCTTTAAAAATTGATATGGCATTGTTTATAGTACTTATAGTAGACCCATTAAGTTTCTTTATATCGGAAAGAGTATCCACGCTCAAATACACAATTGTAACATTAAATGCGTTTTTTCTTTTTACTTGGGATCAGAAAAGTGTTTATTAAAAAAAATAAAAGAGACATCGAGAAGAACGCAATATTGATCTAGCTGTTAAGATTAATTTTGATTTCCTGTTTTTAACATAGAATGAAGGATTTACAAATCGTGTTATATACATTACGTCTATAAATAAACTCATCATAGATACCAGGACTAAATTTTATATATACGTAAGACGCCCGTTTCGTCTACAAAAGACTCATCAGTGACGCTCGAATCCAAAGAAATTAAAAAGACCAAATAAAGTACGAAGTTGAAGAGCATTGAGGATCAAAATTCCTAAAAGTTTTGCCAAATACAGCTAAGGTAATCAACGCCTGAGTATTGCTGTGATCCCGTGTATATCTCAAGACCGATATATACCTAAGATGGTCGTTCCTGCAGTCAGGAACGGCCGATTGCTCTTCTAGTATGATTTAGACGTCTGCATTAGCCATTAGTTCAACCGGAAGAGGATGGTTTCTGGGTAGTGCTTCGGACATCTCTAGATGGTCTGTCTGATGACCTAAAACTAACTCTCCGAATACTACCCCCCCCCCCCCCCGTTTTATTAATAACGCCTCCTCTACTGAGGGGGGGCCCTGTGATTTCCGTCCAAAATCAATGAAATACGGAAATAATACCAAATTAAGAGAAAATACGCATCAATGATAAAAAGGATATACCCTATCCCCTTAACAATTTAAAAAAAGTATAAAACCTATCCCCCCAAAACGGACCCTTTGTATCCATGGGTCTACTGATTAACTAAAAGATAGTACAATAGGTTCCCAACAAATTGGGAACTCAGACAACTGTGAATTGTTCTTGTCTAGATCGTATGCTAACTCTTCCCCGTCTTTTTACAAACTAGAACCGGGTCATTTAGTGGCTGCCTGTCCACTATATAGTTGGACCCAGGAGGTTATGCTGATCCATTCTCTGTCGTGAAGAGTCTGGTCTCATTTTCCCTCACTTGCACTGTATTTATACCTTTGTTTAGGTAGGGAATTCCAGGGTCCCACTGTCTTCTGTTGGGACCAGATCTAACTGTGCTCACACAAAAGACTGAAGCTCCAATCCCAAAGCAGGGCTTTCTGGATTAATGTGTACAGATTCCTGGTTGACAGAATATTTTAAAGTTATAACTTTTTCATTGTTGAGCGGACTGTTGCTTTCTGTTGCGGCTTTTCTGTCAGTTTCTCTCGTTGAGGAAGAGTCCTCAAAAGTGAGGGATGTATGACTGTTCTCAGTATTGTCAGTTATTCCTCCGTCAACAACAGGAGTAGGAAAAACTGTGACTATCTTCTCATCACTGGCCCCTTCTATTTGTATGTGCCTCACCGTCTGAGGTGGAGTTCCAACTTTCTTGGGCCTCCTCATCACTTGTCAGTTGTCTCTGTTGTAGCAGCAACCTTTTGAATGCTACTGTTATTCTCAACTGCCAAAATAGCTCCTATGGGTTTCCTCATAATATTGGCTACTGAACCCTCCTGGTCGTCTGTGAGCAATGCTGCAGTAACTAAGTTGCCTTGGGACACCTCGCATTTCTCTACTGATGGTATGGCTGGGATATCCACCATCAAGAAATACCCCTGGTTGGCCCTTATTTTCCAGCAACCCCTGTATGGGTCCTTAATTAAAGTAAACCTCCTGTCCACGTCAACCTTGATCAGTTTATAAATATCCTGTAGAGAGTACCTGGCAAAGCCTGGGTCCCTTTTAATGATTTCCTCAACCAACAAAAACCCACCTGGGAGAAGGCTGTGGTCCAATTCCAGTGCACCATGCCTCTATATGTTTGCAAGACATTTCAATAAGTAGCAGTCCAATCTGCCTGAAGGAGTTGCCTCTATGTCAGAATTGGAGCACTGCTCTGACTCAATCTCTGCGTAAACCTTCACCGACACTCTGGGTTCTCTGTTCCCCTCTCTGTTCCTGTCACATACATGAACTACCTCAGGGCCCACTATAGCTACCTCCGTTACTCTGCTTTGGGGGTACAGACTCAACTATTGAGAGGCCTAACTTCATTTGCGGGGACTGACTCCGGCCTCCTGAGTAGTCCCATTTAAGTTTAATGGTCCTGTTGCTGTTCTGCTTGACTGAATTGTGGAGGTAACAGTTCTATCCCTCTCCTGTAAATCCAGACAGTCCTTCTTAACATGTCCAGGCTTAAGACAATGGTAGCACACTCCCTCCCATGGAGGCCATCTATCAGTGGAGGGACCCCCTGAAACAGACTTACCTCCATAGTTTGGGCATTCCATTTTGGAATGAACCCTCTCCCGACAGTGGTGGCAACTTTCTGTCCATGTCTGTCTGCCAGGTAAGCAGCTTCCTGCAATGGGGCTTGTGATGAGTTGCTTGAATTGGTCCATAATGTCGTTTAATTTTTCATGGACTTTTTTTTTGTTTTCAAACATCTTATCAGACATAACTCCACTTTCCATGTACTGGATGGGGCCCTCTCAAGGGCAATGGTATCCCTTACATGGGGCCCCTGATACTCAATGAAGGTCTCATGGTGGTCTCCATACTGCCCATCAGTTACCTGTCCAACCTCACGCCTATTTGGCTTACCATATATTGCCTGTGTGTTATGTTGGAATAGCCGTATTTTATCTATGGCCTCCTAAATACTTTGGTTAGAAATTTGCACTCCAAACTGTTTGTTTTCAATGCCCTGGCACAGTCGCATTACGGCTTGCTCGTACATGTAATCGTCAGGAAGGTTTCTAAATGCCCTGGTTGCCAAGGACAACACCCGATCAGACCAGTCCTCGAGAGACTCCTCAGGAGCTTGCCGGGCATTGTTAAACTGGACCTGGGCAGTCTCAGGGAGCGCCTTGAAACCAAAACGCTTGTGTAGCTTCTCCACAAGCTCCCTAAAACTGACCTCCTGGTCTCTTTCTGTTATGAGGGCATACTACTCACTGCCTTTTCCCTCAAGACACCAGAAAAGTTGGTTCTTGCATTCCTGTGGACCCCATTCAAAAACCTCTGCATACCTTGCAAATTTTGTGAAAAAGGCCTGCCAGTTGCCCTTCCCGTCATACTTAATATTTTTTGGGGCATTGGTTAACTTTAGAGACGCCACCTAAAGTTCCTCGTGCCCCACCTCCGTTTTCAGGTCCCCTTGTGTTTTCCATAGGCCTATCCTCATTATATGGTACTGGGTAGGCCTGTTGTCCATAGCCCACCCCTGCGGTGACCCCTTGTGGGGGCACCGCTGTATACCCTTGATTATACTGGTTCTTTGGTTGCCTATCCCCATAGCCATGAGAAGGGGTCTGCCTTGTGTCCGCACCCCTATTGTCTTGCCTCTTGTCATACCTACTGCATCTCATACTGTCCCCCACCAGTGTAAGCTGGTTGGGTAAAGGGTGCTGACCCCTGACCTGTATAGTTGCTTGCATGACCCATGGGATGTGAAGGTGTGCCCCAATAGGTCGGTGTAAGTTTGTCCCATGCACTGTCTTTACCTGGCCAATACGGCTTGTTCCCAATACTACCCCTGTACATGTGGTGAGGGGGACTACCTTGGTTTGGGTCACCAATATCATGGTGACTCTACTCTTTTTTCTGTAACTGTTCCCTGTAGCCCCATCCCAATTCCCTGTGGGTTCAGATCTAGCATTAGCATCCCCGGGATATGAACTATATTCAAGGAAGGCAGAGTCCATCTGGCTGGGACCTTCCAAGGGCCCGGGACTTTGCCCCTGGTGCCATGCTTCTTGCCTAAATGCAGATTGGCCTTGTACTTAGGATGGTGTGCCGTGTGGGGCAATGTGTCCCCTGTCTAACATCTCACCATGCCTGCCTTGGGCCTGAGGTGGTGGCCCAATATTTTGGCCACCCCCATTTGGGCTGAGGTCCGTCCTGGTTAAGAGGCCCTTGTTACTCGTAGGTGGGAGATTGTGGTCAAGTCTGATTCGGTCACAAAGCCCTTGCTCTCCCTAATGTCCATTATGTGCTCCCCAGTTTTTATGCCTATACCTGGGAGCTGGGGTAACTCTTGAAAGCTACACGTGTTATTTAAACAATAAGCATAATACATACTATGGCTCTTCAATTATTTCGGTTCTTATACATCCGTGCATGTCTTTCAAATGTTCGGCCTTTAGTGTTCCTTATGCAAGGTAAATGCAGAAAAGCGCTTCGGAAGCATTGACATTTAAAATGTGTTGAAATCATTTAATCTTCAGAATTTGGTGGGCAGTAATAAGATAAAAAAAAAAAGAAGAAGGACTCACTAATACTTATTAACAAAATAGAAAAGATAAGAGTATTTGGTATACCTTCCCGTCGCAGATATTTCATACATATTCAATATGAAAACATACACCTACTATGATACTTTTGAGATCGACGTACCTAGTGCAATTACGACAGGAACATACCCATATATAGGAAAATGCTTTAGCAATGTATATAGTGTAATGCTTTAAATCTACTGGTGTAAGCATGTACGAACGGCGACCTCATGGGAATGTATCAAGTTCGTTGCTTTAAAAATTTACCTAATACAATTTTACAAAAATATACTCAGTGTAATGCACGGATCATGACTAGTCATAATGTATAACTAAACGGGTTAACCTAGCGTAGTGCCGTACGAATATAGCCTCTGCATAATGCTAATGCATAGCTTTCTTATTTATATAATATAAAACAATTAGGAGATGTGGTATGACATCCAATGAGACAACTCCCAACCACTGATTAAATGAAGTCGATGTAAGCAATAACTATAAACAACCATACTGTTTTCAACAATTAAAGGGACAAAAACATAATTTGTAACATAAATTGGATTTTTTCCTTTGACGTTTTAATGAAATAATTTGCTTAAAAAGTGTGGTGAGGGAAAACCATGGTATATTATATGCAAATTGATGTTGTACCATATACTTTGCTAATTTAATATGCAACTCAACTAGAATCCAAAGGAAAGAAGATGGAGCTTAGCTTTGGTACAACATAGTCATTTTCATGTTATTCCATGGCTGAAGCTCCACCTTTTTTTGAAAAGTACTCCGCCTCTGAAATATTTAGGAAACTGAAAAAATGTACTAAAAGGTCAAGATCTTCATTTGTTTTCATTTTAAAACAAAAAAATTATAAATTATGTGTACCACATCTTAAGAAACGTTTTTCAAACTATATAGGATTGTTAAGAGTTCCCTAACTTTTGAAAAAAATACTAAAATGTTTCCTCTTTCAAATTTGAAAAAAAAATAAAATGTATTTAATTTACTATCATTTCTTTTGCGAAAATTCAATTTAATTACGATTCAAAAAGGGGGAACTATAGAAAAAGGAATAAAATATCGGCTACAAAAATCTGTGAATAAACGTGATTTTTTTTGCGATCAATTAGGAGGACGTACACTATCAACGCTCCCTGGATCCGCCACTGTTTAAATACAGTGTTTTATCATTAACATTTTGTGTTAATAAATAATTTAATAATCGAATTAATAAAATAACGGAAGAAAAGCAGTTTGTACGAAAACTTTCAATGTATAAATGTGTATTTTTCAATGAGATCAATAACTTGTAAAATATGATTAATTTGTATGATACCTAGTAAACCAACAAAAAAAAAAAACAATTCTTACCGTCATTAGAATAATTATTTTATCCTTGTCACTGGAATCCGACATTTCTAACAAAAAGTTTACTTTCTGATGTCATTATGAAATAACCTGTGCATACGATCATACAAAACAAAAAAATCGGGAAAATCCGACATTTGCTATATTTTCTGCAAATTCTGGGTATCTATTACATGAAATACACAGAAGATCATATACGAAGCGCAAAAGTGACTTGCGCGAGCTTCCATTTCATTGGATAAAACTGTAACGTGATCAATTTCCAATATATGTTCAAGGTCTTGTAGCTGTCAATTATTTTATTTATATTACAAATTTTTTATACCATGTGTCTTACTCATTAACATATTTAAACAAACTCATCCTTCGGATTCGTTCGTTTAAATATGTTAAATCGTAAGAACCAGGGTATATATAGTACGTGTAGGCCACATAAGGCCCCGACATGAAAAATTTCAAACGAGAAAATCAACGGCCTTATTAATAAAAAAAAGTAGTTACGAAAAACAAATACCATGTTGTGAAGAGCAGACTTGAACAAAAGTGAATAACAACCAGTTAACAATTTGTCCAATAATTCAAGACTTTGGAGTTGAAAATAATTGACATTCAACCATTTTTATCGGATATTTTTTTTTTTTGGGGGGGGGGGGGGGGGGGGGTCAACATTGATATTAAAAAAATATATATCCGATAAAAAAAACGTTGAATGTAAATGATATGAAACTCCAAATTCTTATATTATTGGACTAGTACACCAGAGGCTTATCAATTCTTGTATTATCACGAACTAGTTGAAAGCATAGAGCTGACCGAGTGTGAGATCGTCCTGGATAATCACTGAGGTCGTTAAACATCCCTTGCAGAAGACTTCGGTTCAATCAAAAAAATAATCTTTAAAATGCTTTCGAAATGTAAATCCTGAACTCATTTCACCTCTCATTCCACTAAACATTAAATTGCAGTTACATTAAGGTGGTATGGGTGTCTTCCTCCATCTTGGATTGTAAAAAACAGAGAACCAAAGGTCCAGATTTTCTATCAAATTAGCAAAATTTGATGCAGGAATGCAGATATTTAATGTGAATTTTCATTTAAAAGAACAAATTTATAAGAATAAAACTTATAAATATTAATATTTATGCAAATATGGACTTTTTTTTTGTTATTTAAAAAAAAATTAAATTGGCATTTCAAGGGGAGATAACTCTAAAACAGTGCATTTTCTGAAGGATTCTTCATGGAATTTTCCTATTTTGTATATTAGCCGAAAAAAACGTATGGTGACCCTATCTTTTCTATTGATTTTCTCAAAGCATTGTCTGAAAGCTATATTTTCCTTAAGTATTTAACAATTCTATCATTTTGTTTAGTTTCTAATCACAAAATGGTGTTTTTTCTTGCATAATCCATACAAAATGTGTCATTTTGTCACGTCCTGTAGCTCGAGAAAATGCGCGGTGACCTATCATATTTATTCTATTTTTCAACATATATCAATAGATACTACGTTTTGGCAAAGTATGAACAAATTCTATCATTTTTATTTTAGACTCCCATACCACCTTAAGTGTCAAAAAACTTTCCTAACCTCTTTTCTTTACCCGTATTAATATATTCTACTCATTCATAATCTTGAATTGAGACTTGAGAATAAAAACGTTACTTCAAAAGTACATTCTGTAATTTTGAATGATGCACACAGGCACAATAAAAAAAAATTTTGCTATCTCTTCGAAATTGGAATTTGATAAAGAAGAAATTACGTGTTATATTTTTATCTTACATTTATGTGTACTTTCAATTTCAATTTGGTTCTAAATTTAGATTTAGTTTTCCCATAAATTGTGGGCGGAATGGAAGACACCTGTCTATTTTCTGCACATGTATGAAAAAGTTGAAAACAGGTAGTTGAATGACATAGTTTTTACTTATTCTTGGATAAATGTTTAGAGTGATCACTTTTCAGTTTACTTAGTAATTTGTTTGGGCCTTATTTGTTTATTTTCCGTCTTTGTTCTTCCTACTTGTAAGTGTTGCACTTTTGGTCAAATTATATGCTCTTGGTATCGTCTTATTTTTTAAATGAATATAAATCATGTCTTAAAATTTTCATTTGCACAAAATACGAACATGTCAACGTCTTTTTTTATTTAATAATCAATTTCATATGACATTCATTACTAATTATTCGTATTCTAAAGCTTTATGTTGAGTACTGAGTGTTTTTGTTCAAAACTACGGCTTTTTAAAACGATATTGTTGGGTCAATTCAGGTTTCATTTTAATTAATTTGATATCAATAGGAGTAGAATTGTCACATGTTTATTTGTAAATAATTCTGTTGTGAGGCGTTTTAAAATCTGTTGATATTATTAACACGAAATGCCTTCTCCCACGCATCTAAACAAACAGGCAACTGGTATTAAAGTGACGCTGCAAGAAACAATAGAATGCTTTGATTTCTAACTAGAGAAATTCTGATAATTTCTCATGATTAGGTTTTAAGACAGCACAGGCGTGCTTGTTGGATTCATGATAGCCCGCACGAAATAGTTTCTCTTTCGTGTGTCCTTTCTTTGAGTAAGAAAAATAACTTGCGTAACTAACGTCGAACGTTTTTAATCCCGTATTCCGCTAGGGGCGTGCAATTACGTACACTTCGCCTTAAAACAATCCTCCATCTAAATCAAAAGTCTATCCCGATTGTGTACAATAATTTATAATACATTTGTAAATAATACTGTTTAGAATGAACAGAATGAGATGTAGGCGTTTTTCGATCGCATACACGTAAAATCTTAAATAATTACAGATAATATTTAGCACGGATAAAAAACTGTCAACCGTTATGATTTTAGTGTCAAGGATCAATATAATGAAGACGAAATTCCAGTTTTGCATTTTGAATTATACTCTGAATTAATAGCTGCATGATCTGCTATGAGTTTTAATACAATATTTTTTTTTGTTAATTCATTACAATAAGCATACTCTACCACTGAATAAATAACAGTTTTGATTATTCTTTTGATTGAAATAAATTTAATTTGATACATACAAAGATGTTAGCGATGCTAATTCTTGAAACGTGCTTTGTTGTATTGTCGTGATTTGATTGCTTGCCAAACCTCTGAAAAGAAAGACATACATTATTTTTATTGAAAAGGATTTTTTAAAAGTTTTTTTTAATATTCTAAAGCCTGTTGACAGTGACTGGTATTTAAACTTTTTAATCTACAGGGTTTTCTGTTTTGATTTGTGTCTGGTCTTTTTTTTACATTTTATGCAGTATCATCCTTCTTAGGTGCCAAGCGTGTTATTCTTGAATACAAACTGTAATTTTGTTGGTGCAACATATTTTTTCATGTTCATGTTTACGCGAGTGGCTTAAATATAAGGCATGGTACTTTAAAAGAAGATTTGTGGCGGTTAAATAGTCTCCATCGCTCCTTGTATTTACCTTTGACATAAAATGTTTTATATCCATTATATATTCTTTGAAATAATTTCTCTAACAAATGCTTTGAATTTGAAAGTAATACATTCGAAGTAGTAATACAGTTCAAATTGTGACTCATTCCATGCATATAGTGGTATAAATAATTAACAGGGACACACAGACGAAAGTCAAATACAATTTGAAAGATGTTCAGCACAGATAAGTCGATGTCTGATGCATGTGGTTTAATAGCATACAGCAAGTCATTGTTTAAACATATTATATATCTCCCAATGGATATGATATCACAGGGCTTGTATTTCCTATCATGATATCCTTGACAGAATGTTGCTGCTCACAATGAACCTTTAAAAACAAGTTTTCCAAATGGTGATATGGAAATCATCCCTTCATAAATTTACGGACGCCATCACGCATTTGCTAACCGTTATGGAATATCGTTTCACACATGATATCGGATATCCTCCTTATGTCGTTACGCAACAAAAATGTACAACAATCCTGTCGCTTTTCACGAATGTGACCTACAGAATTTGACAATGTACTGGATTTATAAGCACATAAGCAACACAACATTTGCCACATGTGTAGCAGAATCTTTTTACTCTTCCTGACCAACCCCATGTTTTTGGAGAAGTTCGTGTTGCTTAGTCTTAAGTTTTCTATGTTCTGTCTTACGTACTATTATTTTTTCAGATGAAAAAACAAGAATAAAAGATAAATATGAATAATTTAAAAGTTCTATTCAACAAAGATGATGTATGTTTCAGTATTAGAACGTTCAATGTTTGCACATCTTCAAGTCATCAATAGACAAATACACCAACCGACAATTTTTAATGTTTTGAAGTATTTCGCAAAATATGCGTGTCCGTGCAAGGCCTGTTTTGTCATTGAAACAGTATTATCTTATGTGTTTTAGAAAAAAATATCATGATTTGCTCATGAACATAACAGTTGTACGCATGATACACATTGTATTGCACTTTTTATAAGAACTAATATGACCTACAAGTAAAAGATATGCAAACAAAAATCGTCAGTTAATTAACATGATTATGTATGACCGTAATCATCAATACAGTTTTAATTGTTTAATATAGACCAAAATATTATAGGGAGACATCGTTAGTATATTCTGTTAATTCAAATAAGATATATGTTCTTTTGCTTCTTTAAATGTTATAACAATAACAAAGTCTAGAAGTTTCAGCAGTTTCCTACTGTACTGAACAAATAGAAATATTTTTTAACTGATAATTCTTCTTTTAAATAATTATTGAGCACTTATGTTGGTTGTTCCAATGATAACGTACTTTTATCAATATCACATTTTGTGAACTGAACTGTAAATTTCTGATGTAATTTTTCGTCAGTCATCGTTAACATACCAAAAATACAACACAGTCTATGTCTAAAGATAGTTCTATTTCTATGATTGCAAAATATCAAGAAGTTTAGAAAAACAGCACTTAATTGTATCGTTCACTTTAAATGAGGTTGTGTCCAAAATGTGATTTATTATTCTGTATTAAAACCACTGCAGTTTAATGTTTATGTAATTAAAAAAGGCAATCCATGGAAAATTTTCCAATTGTACTTTTTGTTGATAATAAGGAAGACTGTTGTTATCGTCTTTCTGTTTAAGGTTTGATGTTTTGATATGTTATGATAATATATCTATCTTTTGTATTTTATTCTGGATGTAGAAATTTAATTTTGAACATAAACTTAGCTAGATTGCATTCAAGGTATCAAGTCAAAATAGTATTTGTTTTTCATAAGAGGTAAACTTTTGTAAATGCTTACAAGGTTCTTCTGCTAGTCACTTATTGCATGGATGTACTATAAAAACTCTATATGTATGAAAGCTGCTATCTTTTTCCGAATGTCTACCATTATATTGCAAATCTGCCATAGGCATTACTATTTTAGTGTTTTTCAAAATCAACGTGATAAAACGAAGATGTTTGTGTTTGTCTACTTCAAACCGCAGTGTACACATTTTTTGCGATATTATTTCATAAGTTATGTTGAAGTTAACAAACCTTTTGCTAATAAATGGTGTTTCAAATTATTCTGCTGCCGAATAAATTATTCTTAAATTTTATACATACAGAATTTTGAGCGAGGTTAGGTTTTCAAACGCTCCATTTTGTATTAAAGTAATGTTGTTCCTCCCTAAAGATCTGAAAGAATAAGACTAGAAATGTTACAGTATGATATGATTTATGGTAGTGTTACATTCCTTAGGCTTGTTGAAAGTCACATTTTATAAAATGTTCATTTTAGACACTTTCCATATACCTATATCATACAAATATAGCTGATGTATTTCAAAGTTATTTTTTTTTATTGCTATTTGAAATTGTATCATTTGAGATTGTTTTTCATTACACTTTATAAACAAGAGGATGTTGTATGAGAACAAATTCTCCATCCATGTCTCAATGTATAATAAATTCACATTAATAGGTCAATGTACGTCCTTCAACACGGAGTCTGGTTTCGCAGCGAACAGGAAGCTATTAAGAGCTAAAAAATATTAATGTAAAACATTTCAAATAGGCAAACCAAAAGTCTAATTTATATAATAATAAAAGAAAAACAAGAAATACTCGTAGACTACACCAACAAAATACAGCAACTACACAACAGGCTTTTGACGACAAAGGACAGGTTCATTCAAATGCAGCGGGTTTTAAAGTTTTTATCAGGCACCAGCCCTTACTCAACTTGAGACAGCAGTGCAATATTACAACATAAAAAGATACATTACAAAATGTAGTGTAAAATGGCTAAACTCGATCAAAAATACATTTAAAATAAATACACTGGCCAAAATAGTTTGTTATATGTCACAATCTATATTCAATGGTAAAGCGTTGAATTATAGATATAAGAAAATACGGTATGAGTGATAACAAAACAACTCTCCATCCAAGTCACAAGTTTGTGCCAATTTTGAAAAATTAATATATAGCACATTTGCAATCAAAATTGTTTAGAAAAATATAGTGAACAGAACGAAATGAAAACATTGTTTGATTGCATACATGCAAAAGAAATATTGTTTTCTTCGAATAATTACAGAAATTTTTTATTACAGATAAAGAACTGCCAACCATTATGGTTTTAGTGGAAATGATATATATAATGAAACGGAACTCGCGTCTGCCATTTTGAAGTATACGTGTGATATTTGTAATGAGTTTTAACGCAATAGTGTTTTGTTCATTCATGATAATAGGCATATTCTTACTCTGAATGACTAGGAGTATTTTTTGATGCTTAGGAATGAAATTATGTTTAAAGTCATACATACAAATTTTCGAGCGCTGTCAGGTCTTTAAACGTGTCTTGTTGTATTGTCGTGATTTGATTGCTTGTCAAATCTCTGGAAGAAGAAAACATACATTTTGTAATTTTTTATGATTTATTGTAGTGTTCCTTATATTCTAAAGTTTGTTGACAGTCACTGGTATTTCATTTTTTTATTCTTTACGATTTTCTGTTTGGTTTTGTGTCAATTTAATTTTACCTTATGCAGATAAATAACTGTTAGGCTTGATTGTAGTTAGTTATCAAAGGTACTCGGTTTTGAATTTAGTACGCCAGACTCGCGTTTCGTCTACATAAGACTCATCAGACACGCTCATATCGAAATATTTATAAAGCCAAACAAGAACAAAGTTGAAGAGCATTTAAAATCTAAAATTCCAAAAAGTTGTGCCAAATACGTCTAATGTAATCTATGCCTTGGATAAGAAAATCCTTAGTTTTTCGAAAAATTCTAAGTTTTATAAACAGAAAAGGAGTAGGTTCAGTAAGACCCCTTTTTGGTCCCAAAATGTAGCAGTTTTACAAAATTGTTAAAATGTAAACCTTTAGTTCTTTATTCATGTTATTGGACAGTAGAATGCTTCTGCTACATAAATATGGGCTGTTTCTGACAATACAATGCACATATATCCGGTACTAGCACGATTAAGTCATGCTAAATTACTGAAATCATCACAATTCTAGCATTTTAGTTAAATTTTAGACGGTTTTCGTGTAAAACGAAAGTGGCCGCATTCGTGTTCATCCTCAATATTGAAATGTAAGTTGTATTTTATGATAATACATAACATATATAAAGGTTGAGGATGAACACGGATGCGGCCACTTTCATTTTTACCAAAAACCATCTGAAAAGTGACATTTTTCGGTATATTAGGTATATTTTTCATATTTTAGCTTGAATCGGATCGTTCTTAATGACTAAATCTGTTAAAATCTTTCAAATAAACTAATTAATTCAAATAAAATAGACACTTAAGTGTTTAAAAAGTGGTCAAAATCTTTCGTCAGATGAACCTGAAATTTGAGGCCAAAATCGGTCCTTACCGGACCTACTCCACATTATTGATATTCATGTCAACACCGAATTGTTGACTACTGGGCTGGTGATACCCTCGGGGACGAAACGTCCACCAGCAGTGGCATCGACCCAGTGGTGTAAATAGTTATCAAAGGTACCAGGATTATAATTTAGTACGCCAGACGCGCGTTTTGTCTACATAAGACTCATCAGTGACGCTCATATCGAAATATTTATAAAGCCAAACTAAAACAAAGTTGAAGAGCATTTAAAATCCAAAATTCCAAAAAGTTTTGCCAAATACGTCTAAATAAAGGCAACAGTAGTATACCGCTGTACAAAACTCATCAATCCATGAACAAAAAACAAAAACGGGGTAACAAACTAAAACTGAGGGAAACGCATTAAACATAAGAGGAGAACAACGACGCAACACTAAAATGTAGCACACACGGAAACGGACCTATCATCAGACAAAATCCCACGAGAATAAGAAATATTACATCAAAACCAAATACATGAATTTGGGATATACAAGTACCGTGTCTTATCGCAATGTGAATTTACACTCAAAAATAAGAGAAAACAAACGACGCAACGTTAAAATGTAACACACACAGAAAAGCTATAATATAACAATGGCCATATTCCTGACTTGGTACAGGACATTTTTAAAGGAAAAAATGGTTGGTTGAACCTGGTTTTGTGACATGCCAAACCTCCCTCTTTTATGGCCATGTAAAATATAACATCAAAATGACAACATAACACCACAGGACTACAATATAAATAAATACAATTGACAAAGAAACACACGAACAACAGCCAACAAAAGGCAACAAATTCAAAATTTTAATACGCCAGAAGTGCATTTTGTCCACACAAGACCTACTAGTGATGCCCAGATACAAAAGTTTGAAAGCCAAAACAAGTACAAAGTTGAACAGCATCGATAACCAAAAGATCAAAAAAGTTGTGCCTAAAACGGCCAGGGTTTTCTGTTAGTTACCAGAACATCCCTATTATTTAGAATAATTTATGCTTTTGCAAACAGTAAGATGTTTATACAAAAAATGTACATGATAAAACTGAAGTATTAACTAATTACAGGAAACAACTGAAATGCAATACATAACCAGACATTTGCAACACAAAAAGTAGACACACCCGAATAAGTTTAAACCTCAACGCCAAGTGACGTCATATTTGAAACTGTAAATAATGACTAAGAAATGACGTCATTTGAATTTGTAAAACAGATCATCAAAAAATGAAAAATGGCGTCACATTTGAAAGAATAAGATAGAATTAAGGTAATCTATGCCTGGGATAAGAAAATCCTTAGTTTTTCGAAAAATTCTAAGTTTCATAAACAGGAAATTTATAAAAATGACCACATTATTGATATTCATGTCAACACCGAAGTGTTGACTACTGGGCTGGTGATACCCTCGGGGACAATCGCTTTATTCTTGAATGCAAACGTTTAATTTGGTAGATGCAACTTCATTGTCCATTTCCATGTTTACAAGGGTGGGTTCAATATAAGGCATGGTACTTTAAAGACAATTGTCGCCTTCACTCCTAGTGCGTACATTCTATATCCATTATATGTTTTTTTTTTTAAAGTATCTCTTTCAATTACTTTGTTCTTGAAAGTAATGCATACGAATTAGTTATCCAGTTCAAATAGTGACTCATTGAAGTCGGCATGTATCGGCATAACAATCTAACTAAAAGTTCAGGAACACAAAGACGAAAGGTAAATGCCGTTTTTTAAGTGACTGTAAATGGCCAAAAGGTATGCAACACAAATAGTTCGATATCTTATGCATGAGGTTGATATCATCAATCAAATCTTAATTTTAAAATGGTATGTATCTCTCAATCTATACGATATTCCTTGGCTTTTACTCACTATCATGATTACCTTGATAGTGGGTTGCTGCTCACAAGAAAGCTATTAAACCAAGATTTCCAAATGGTGAAGTTGAAATCATCACTTTGTAAATTTTGCACGAGCTGGTTGAGCGTTATATAATATCCATTTCCTATATGATAACGGATATGCTTACCGTTCCACAGCACCTGAGATCAGCACCACTTTTTGGTGGGTTGCGTGTTGCTTAGTCTTAAGTTTTCTATGTAATGTCTTAGGAATTTAGGTCCTCAATGCTCTTCAACTTCGTACTTTATTATGGCCTTTTAAACTTTTTTGGATTCGAGCGTCACTGATGAGTCTTTTGTAGACGAAACGCGCGTCTGGCGTGTTTATACAATTTAGTCCTGGTATCTATGATGAGTTTATGATGTATTGTTATATTTCTGTTCGCCTTTTTTCTTTTTTAGGAATGGCGTTTATTTTCGATCTATGAGTTTGAATGTCCCTCTGGTACCTTTTCTTTGATGATCAACTGATGACATCGGTTTAACATCGTTAAACATCGTGCACTTGTATAAATGCCTTCAGTATATAACAGAAAGAGGAATCTGGATTACCAAGAAAGAACAACTAAACAGTTTCATGAAAAACTTGCAATCCCTATCAATTAGAACTAGGGTCAAATATACCTCGCACGTTCAAATATCAAACTATAACAAAGACAGAATAGATACATATGAATAACTTAAAAATTCCTTTCAACAAAGATGATTTATGTTTTAGTATTAGAACGTTGAATGTTTGCATATCTTCAAGTCATCAATAGACAAATACATCAACCAACATTTCGTAATTTTTTTAATGTATTTCGCAAAATATGCTTTTCCTTGCAAGACCTGTTTTGTCATTGAAACAATATTATCTGCTGTGTTTTCGAAAAAAAATATTATAGTGCTCATGATCATTATAGTTGTACGCATGATCACTACTGGACGAAAAAACAACTGTCCATACCAGTAACAGTCATTGTACGACTATTTTAGTCTGTGGAAGACTGAAGAAGACTGTCAAATCAACCTTATTTCGTTGTTACAGTTAAATTATGTCTGTCCCAACACTTTTATGGGTTGTGAAAAACATTAAATGCTATCAACAGTAAGTTTAGGACTGTTGCAGTGGTTTACGGCGTTGTCACAGCCAAATACTATTTATAACAGTCTTTCTAAAAGTTGTGGCAGTTGTATAATGTTTGTCCCAACCTTTTTATAGTTGGGACAGTTGAAATTTGTTTGTGTCAACTTTTCAGACGTTTAAGCAGTCAAAAAATGTTTGTTACAATGTTTTTAGAGTTGTAACAGTCGTAAAATGTTTGTTACAACTTTTTAAAGGTTGTTACAGTCATTAAATGTTCATTACAACTTTTAAAAGGTTGCCACAGTCGTAGAATGTTTAAAACAAACATTTCATGGGTTGTTACAGTCGGTAAATATGTAATACAAATATTTTAGTGTGACGGTTGCGAATGTTAAAACAATGTGTACACGTCTAATGTGCACCTTCTCAAAGTTTGATACAGGATAAATGGATAAATGTATTTTATTTAAGTGTCACGTATTGGTGATACAGTTGTGAAATTACCCATAATTTATATCTTATGTTGTTGTTGGTGTTTTTTTTTATTTTTTTTGCGATCGTTCTAGGTCTTTTGTCGTATTCCGTTTATGGCATTATAATTATGTCTGTTCATTTGTGGCGGACTTGTGCGTTTGACGGTTTATCTTTATTTTTTATTCAGTCTATTCAAGAGTCTTTTATAACTTGTTTTATACCAAAAGCCTTCGTTTAAAAATAGAATTAAAATATTATTGCAGAAGATTGATTTAATTGTCTTAATTTCAAATTGTTACGTCGGGGTACCTGAAGTAAATTTAAAAGAATATGACTAAGTTACATATATCATACAGAATAATAAAGCTGATTAATTTTAATTGCTATCCATTAGGGACATTTCCCGACGATTATAAATCAAATCTGTCAAGTTTTATTAAAACGGAAATCATATTCTTCACCCGTAAACGATTTGACGTTATTGTACCCTTGTCGGCAGAAATAGCGGGTCTGCAAACTTTACAAAAAATCGTAGACATGCCATGGTAGATATGTTGAAGGGAAACTACATACAATATAACGGATGACCTGGAAATTTCAATCGGTGAGTATAAATGAACAATATTTTAAAGCATGTCTATCAGAATAATCATGGATCCACGATTTTGAAGCGAAAATGTGCATATTTCGTGCCTACCCTCATGCTTCAGGTATGAATCGACGTTCTATATCGGTTTCTCTATATCACCTCACTCGTGCATATTACACATCTTTCTATGTATATATATAGTAGCATGTTCAAAAGCAAAGTAAGAATTTGGGCTTGTAAAAATTGTTCCCGGGATTGTAACCCCCCTTTTTTTGGAAGATCAATAGTCCAAATAATTATGACGTCTTGAAAGGCTATTATAATTTTTTTCTTTGGCGCCTTACTTCGACACAAGACGTCATAATTATTTGGACTAGAAGATCAATTGCATTTGAAAGGGTACATTTAGTTTGACCCCCCCCCTTTTATCCTGGGTTGGGACCCCCCTTTTTTAAATGGCTGGATACACCCGTGTTCATCGTCTTACTGTGTTAAACCCTACATGATGATGTGGGGCATTCACAATGGTTTTAATTTTGCCGGATGGCCTTATACTACAAAACCTATATTTATATTGTATATAAAAAAGAAGATGTGGCATGATTGCCAATGAGACAACTGTCCACAAGAGACCAAGATGACACAGACATTAACAACTATAGGTCACCATATGGCCTTCAACAATGAGCAAAGTCCATACCGCATAGTCAGCTATAAAAGGCCCTGATAAGACAATGAAAAACAATTCAAACGAGAAAACTAACAGCCTTATTTATATAAAAAAAATGAACGAAAAACAAATATGTAACACATTAACGAACGACAACCACTGAATTACAAGCTCCTGTCCTGACTTGTATGTTAATGTATTGAAAACTGCATGACTCATCCTAAATTTGCTTGAAATATTTCTAACTGGATTTTTTTTAAATTGAGAAAATTCAAGTTGAATATTATGACAAAGTAAATATTTATGTGTTAAATGTGAAACTAGCATGTTTGAGTATATTTTTTTTTAATAATTTCTGAGTCATGATTAACAAAACATGGATATATTTTATAATTCTAAAGCATGTCTTATATTATCTGACAATCAAAAGAACTATTAATCAAATCAGTGTGGCCTTAACTTTTTATTTTCATGTGAACTCTGTCTGTTTAACTTTTTATATTATAACATTTGCACGGTTAGCATGGTTAGTCAAAATTCAATTATGCCTTTTAACTTGTTTTGGTCTTGGGGCTGCTGTCTCTTTTGCATATATATATATATATATATATATATATATATATATATATATATATATATATATATATATATATATATATATATATATATACCAATCATCTCCTTTTAAACAGTATTTCAAGTGTCTTTTAATTTATTCCACTGTTAAAGGACTTTCAATTCAACAGTCATATTTTTCTACATGTGTTAAATTGTGCTTTGACTACTTCATTGTTTGATTGCTGTATCATTGATATATACATGTATATTCCACATCTCCTTTCATCATGTATAATCACATCTGATTTCAGATACATGTATTTTGCCTTTTCCAAATTACTAAAAGATTTTATTTATATTTAATTTCATATGTTGAAACATTCAGTCTGTCATGTATGTGGGAGGATACAAAAAATCTATCTGTAAGCATATTTATGTTATGTAAACATGGCCTAAACTTAAGCATTTTATGAATTTTATAGATATTGAATTACAAAAATTAACTTAATTAACTACATGGTATGTCTCACATGGAAGATATATTTAAATATTACTTCCATGCTCAGATCAATTTGGTTTAAAACATACTAAACATGTTTTACATGTTTAATTTAACTTCAAAATAAATAATTTAAAAAATATATTTACTGAGCCTGAATTCATGACCATGTAAATGTGATATTAGAAAAGGTAATAATCAGGATGTTAACACTGAAAAGTTAATTATCAGGACTTCTTATATACATGTTATATGTAATAAACAGATTAAGACACAACAGTTTCATGAGTTTATTGCCTTGAGGGATGAAAATTAAAATGTCATAGGTATTGAAGATGATTTTATATAATGATATTAATAAATTTTAAATGTCCTTTTCAAATTGTGGATAAATTTATAATTGAAAGTAATTTAAAATTATGAAAAATATGAAACAACAGGATATAATCTTTTATTTTGGATATTATATTAAAAGTTTTAAAAGTTTATCTAACATGTCTAAGTCATGCAGCCAAGTATTGATTTATCAACATAAAAATGGGTAAATAACTAATATAAAATAAAGAAAGCATTATTTAACACAAGCTGTAATTAGTAAAAAGTATACTGGGTAACATTTAAGATGTCAAAGTAAACTCAAAGTTTACTGCTATATATAATCATAAGAAGGAAATCCTAGCTTTTTTAGGTTGCTAAAAATGTTTAAATTAAAGAAAGGGTTAATCTTTGAACAAAGATTCTACATTTCATGATTTACATAAAAAAAAAAGGTTTATTCATTCATGACACAAAATGACAGTCAACAGTGCATTTTTTTTTTGGTCATCTTTGTAGTATTTATTTCCTATTAAAATGATCCAAAGAAATCACCTGTTATGTTTTACAGTGAAATAACTTTGTCTGGCTTTAAATAATTGATTGAAACAATCTTGTATAGTGATAGCCTCAATTAAACAGTAACCCTTCAATGAAGTGACACACTTAAGAAAACATTAATGTAGAAAGAGAGAACATATTTTTTTGAAATAGAACCCCCAAAAAAGGGTTTTATTCTTCTTCTCATACAGGACATATAAATTCAATTGTATAAGTCTCATAAATTCATTTGTGTACATCATAGAACTTTGTTGTCAAGAAAATTATGATCTCTAGTATTTATACATGAGTATTATCTTCTATATAAATTTAAAGAATTATTAAGTAATAATAATCATGATACATGTAATTATACAATATTAGATAAGTTTCAATACTTTATTCTTAATTTATGTTTTTTCGTTTGTAGAATTCACATTGGTTTGAGCATGATTCCCAGCCAGATTATGAAGCCGGCAAAAAAAGGAAATACATATAGCATGTATAGGTGACACTAAGTATCTCGCATACCTGTAGCTGTAAATTGTGAAACAGTGGACTAATGGACTTATTGTTGTTGGAAATAACAAATAGGGCTTACAGCAATATGCCATGATGTTGTTGGGATTTCATATCAAATTGGACAAGAAGAAAATTGTGCATTGTACAAATAGCAAACTTACATTTGAAAGAAAGACTACATTATTTGATGACAGTGAATACCTTCGATAATTAATTTATTTGAAATTGAAATAATAATTTGGAATTAAGAGAATTCAAAGTTTTCTGGGAATATTAATATCATAGTGCATCATATTTGAATTCTATGAAATACCTTGGATAGTTATTCAAAAATAGCAAATTGGATTAATAAAAAAATCAGTTTCAGTGAATATCAATAGTGCATCATATCTGAATTCATGAATACCTTGGATAATAAATTTATATGAATTTGGATATTGAGAATATCTGGTTTGTGTGTAATTTATAGAAGTTAATGCTTGCATTCCTATTGTTAGCTATATGTACCACCAGGGGGTGTTACACAACCTTGATTACCCATGAGGGTCTGTCGTGGTCGGTCACTATTGGTAAGTGTCATGATGATGGAAGTTTTTAATGACCTTGACTGCATTTACAGCCCTTGCAAATGTTGCATGGACGTTGGTTGATGTCAAATGACTGCTTGCTGTACTTATATAAGAGTCGCGATCTGAATGTACATACAGTATATAAATATAATCTATCATCTAAATTAATGTTCATTCTGAAACTGGCATTTTATACTAGTCAAAAATATTAAACAATACATGTACTTCAAAGTATCATTTTATTGTCTTGCCTTCCACAAAAGTCATTTAAAGTTGATTGTATGCAGGACATAGGTATTACAATCTTGGGCTGATGACGTAAACTTTTTTATAAAGCTTTACATTTTAAAAGCTAAAAGAGCTGGATGCTTCTTATCTTGTCGGTATTCAGATAGCTAATATGTTATGAAGTTTCAGCCTGTCATTATATGTCCATTGCACCTGACCTCATTTCATTGTTTAGTGACTACTTGTAAAAAAATACTGTTTTTATAACAGTGAGATGCTCTCTTATACAAGTACATGTACATTTTGTAATTGGATAAATTTTTTGTATATACATGTATGATATAAAAAAAAAGATGTGGTTACACTGGTATGATTGCCAATAAGCATGATGAGACGACTCTCCGCAAGAGACCAAAATGACACACAAATTAACAACTATACATGTAGGTCACTGTACTGTGTACAGCCTTCAACAATGAGCAAAGCCCATACCGCATAGTCGGCTATAAAAGGCCCCGAAATGACAATTTAAAACAATCCAGACGAGAAATATGAGTATCTTGCAAGGTCTACTGGTCTATCAGGTTGAGCTGACCTGACCCTGACATTTCATGGATAAGTGATTAAGGATAATTTCAGTTTAGGCCAAAATAAATAATTGTGTGTCTCCTATTGTACTCTCCAAAAAATTAAGAACATTTTATTCTGTTAAAAAATTTTGTTTTTAAAGTTCTTAACTTTTTTCTGTTAATGTACATGTGTACTGTGATAACATTTCCCATATTTGACAGATAATACACTGTGCAGTCTTAGTCGTTTCAAAGTTTGGTTTCTGATATGTTTTACTGATGAGTATTATTTGTAATTATCATTCACACAAGTTATCTGATGTGGAAAGACATCAAATGATGAATATGACATGTACATGTATGATGAATACATTGTTTCGGGTAGGCTAGAAACGGAGGTACATGTATGGTCGAGAAACCAGAAACATGCAATAAATTTATTTTGGCCTTAATATTATACAGTACTCCAGTAGATCAACTTCATGTATATTTAATGTACATGTATAGACAGAATGGAACAATTGAGTCTATGTCATGTATGTCTGACTGGCAGGGTTCATCAGACATTGAGCTAAATGTCATGGGTTCATTGGTCAATGTTGAATTTTTGTGGTTTTGTCTATTTTTCAATGTTTCTCAGATGTGATATAAAAAAGAAGATGTGGTATGATTGCCAATGAGACAACTATCCACAAAAGACCAAAATGACACAGACATTAACAACTATAAGTCACCGTACGGCCTTCAACAATGAGCAAAGCCCATACCGCATAGTCAGCTATAAAAGGCCCCGATAAGGCAATGTAAAACAATTCAAACGAGAAAACTAACGGCCTTATTTATGGGGGGAAAAAAATGAACGAAAAACAAATATGTAACACATAAACAAAAGACAACCACTGAATATACAGGTTCCTGACTTGGGACAGGCACATACATAAATAATGTGGCGGGGTTAAACATGTTAGCGGGATCCCAACCCTTCCCCTAACCTGGGACAGTGGTATCATGGGTATAACAGTATAACATAAGAACGAACTATAAAAAAGTGATAAGCTACATCATGTACATTGTACATGTATAGGATCACTATTTTTTTTGGCATATGACATGAATGTTAGGTGTACATGTTTAAATGGCCGGCTTTATCTAACAATGAGCACATTTTCATGGTTTTCATTAATTTGAATAAGGAGATGTGGTATGAATTTTGATGAGACAACCATCAACCATAGACCATGTAGACCAAGTGATGTGCTTGTTAGCTATATAATAGGTTACTCCACACCCTTCAACAATGATCAAAACTAATACTTCATAATGAGCACCCTATATAAAGGGTTCTGCCTTGCACGCAACACCGTCAATGTAAAAAAAACCCAGACGAGAAGCCCTACAGTGTCAGTGATGATAGTTTGATTTATATACAAAAGCTACATACAAACAAATATGATAAACAGCAAGCAACAAAACACACTACATACATTGAAAAATAAACCTGTGTCAGGGTGGTGCAACTTTCATGTACAATTCTAGCATAAAAGAAAAAATATTAAAAAAAAACTGATATACACATGATACAGTGTATCCAAAAAAAAAAAATCATATGGAACCAAAATACTATAGATGTATATATGACTACCAAGATAATAATCAATATTTAATAGATCAGTGTTAAAATATGTTAACACATGCAGAAGAATATCTCAAGAATGTTTTGAAGGACTTTACGAATGCCTACTCGAATCCAATCTATTAGAAAAATCAGTTATTACAGAAGAGTGTCTACCATGCACTTGCACTGCACTTTATACTAGAATTTCTTTTGACAACCCTGCATACATCCTTATCCATTTAAGGATTCTCTACCTTCACGAAACTTTAGAAGCATTGGTTCGGCAGTCCTTCATTTATATTAGAATAGTATGATAGCAGAATATATCGACATGAACATATTGTAACGAAAACCGAGCGGTCAGGCTTTGTTGTTTACGTATAAACGTGTACCCTTAGTGTGTTGCTATAAGAATGTGTTGTATATCTTAGTGTGTTGCTATAAGAATGTGTTGTATAACACTGTATAAATATAAATGAACTCAAGTTATAACTGGCGACCCTTTTATGGTAGTGTGGTTCCTGGTATCGTGGTACTTGTGGTATTCTGGTAGATCTACAGCTGGTTCTGTATAGGTTTTGTGGTACGTTGTGGTATTCTGATAGATCTTAGTTTGGTTCTGTTTAGGTTTTTGTAAGAATAATAGACTAGTTAAATTAAAAATCAACTTGTATTTACTTTAAAAAGGCATTAAATGTCACAATACAGATAAATATTAAATAACTTCACAATATTACAACTTTAACAGATAAATATTAAATAACTACCTAACGGGAAACGCGTAAAAATGGATAGCGGAATGAAAATGTCCCCAGAAAGATTACTTCAACTATACTTAGTAATCGGTAAATGGTAATTAAATTCAATTGTCAACGGATAAAGTTTAACTTGGTACAATAATTTCGTAGGTAATTCGTAAGGAAATCAACAAACCAACAAGAGTACGGACCTACTCTGCTCTGTCATGGCTATCTGGTCGTCTGCTTGGTAACGGAATCGAATTATTCTAGTAACTGGAATTCTAACTAATCGCTTGAAATCAACGTGTTATATGCCCAGGGTAAAATCGTACTGAGCCTTCTCCTTTCTCTCCTCAGTATTTATACTTAGGTAAACCATTTACCGAAATGGTTTACCATTTACCATTTAGGTAAAATACCTAAATTACCTTTATCAGGCTTGCCAGGAAAGTGATGTTAACTTAGATTTTGAACCTCCCAGAAAGATTTTGATTCAGGAAAAGCCAAATGAAAAGGGAGATGCAAATAATAATCCAATTCCCACAGCTGTCAGTCTGAAACCAAGAGATTTGACCTCCGAATATTTGATGTGTCCGGTATCACCCGAAATTCCCACATATTTTACTTTTACCGCAGTCACCCCATCCAAGAATACAGAATTCAAATTACCAACTACCAAGTTCGTTCAACCGGTAATCAAATCTATGACACCTACCAAGTCCGTTCAAGCAGTAACAAAACGTACAACACCTACCAAGTCCGTCCAAGCAGTAACCAAACGTACGACATCTACCAAGTCCGTTCAACCAGTACCCAAACCTATAATACCTACCTTTTCAGCCAGCTTCCTGATGCTAGATGGATGTAAGTACACATGTACTACTTCCTTGATACCTGACCCTAACAATCCGAAAGTGAAAGAAAAACAAGATGCTGAAACCCAGTGTGATATAATGAATTTGTCTGAATACCAGAAGTATTTAAAATTTGTAGAGATGATGAATTTGTTTAAAAATTAAATTAATGCCTTGGTCAATTTAATAGGAGTTGAATTTAGAATGTAGTGTTATTGTGTATTTATATATTTATTGAATTTAGAAGGGAGGACTGAAACTTAATTGTAGTATTGTGCTCTTTTATTGATTGTTTAACATGTTTAAATATGTAATTTGTTTTAGGAACGTTCGTCTTGCGAAGAAATTATACTGGAATGATATAAAGTTTCAGAGAAAAAATGTGTGAAAGAACATTCGTTTGCGAAGAAGATATATTGGAATAATATAAACATTCGTAAACTACACGGAAACAGTTGCAAGCTAAGAACATTTGTTGGCGAAGAAGATATATTGGAGTAATATAAACATTCATAAAATACTCAGATATAGTTGCTAGTTAGGAACATTCGTCTTGTGAAGAAGATATGTTTGACGTTATATAAACTTTTATCAGGAATAGAAGATCCGAAAAGACTAGAATATCAGGCTTCATCGGAAGCCCGTAAAAGATGACTTATGAACATTTCAAAGACTTGAAGTATATAGAAATTGTTATATATTGTTGTAGGTGTATGTCACAAAAATATTCCATATTATTGATGTTTATTAATTGTTTGAAATTTTTTTGTGACATTTTTTTTTTTGTGAAATGTATATATATCATGTACATATAGAATGATATATTCAAATGGATGAAAATCATATACATTTAGCATGCATGTAACTGTATAAACAAATATACAAATATGTATATAACAACAAACCAGAGTATATACTGATTTGTATCACTACAATGTAAAATAGTTATTACGGTGACGTAATTCCCTGTCATCTAATTTATTCATCGTCCATCGACGAACTTGTCTCAGAAAAAAATATATCTCTGTCATGTCTGTTCACATGGTACATTTACCTCACTTATACATGTAGGTTTATATATGTGATAAAACCCGGCGAAATATGAACTCGATGGTTAATATTTTTGCGTCCATGTGGAGAGTTATTAATAAAGACATTTGAACCTTAAATATTAAGACACCACTCGGTAGAATAACAGTACAAAGTTGAGTAAATCTGACTAGACTATTAAAAAACCCGACAAATAATATAAATTGAATTTAGATACAAGACATTAACGAATATTTCAGTGTTTTCCATAGCTACAAAAGATGCGTTGAAAGTTCAGCATAACTGAGATTTATTTGTATTTATAAATCAAAATTGTTAGAACCGAGTACGGTAACTTGTATACTTTTCAAATAGTCACAAGAACTTAAAAACAAACAAATTAATTCTAAAAGTGTCCATGTCGTATGAACTAAGCCCTCGGCAGTTTTCTACGGGGATAAGTTTGACAAGTGTGTATATTCCCGCTGGGTTTATAGTATATTGACCGTTATTATGAAGTTATGTGATTCGTAAATCTACGGGTATTGGAGGTAAAACCTTACATGCATGAATGATTTCACAACAAGGTTATAAAAATTAAAACGTTGTCATTATGATAATTTCGAAAAGTGTCTTATATGATATTATAAGATACATTTTTTTACAAATAAATTGAGACACCTTGTTCAATTTATCTAACAGGTGCATGTAACTGTGTTTATAAAGCATTAAATGCGCATAAACCAGTCCCATGTGAAATTGCAGGTATCTCTTACGGTGGTCTGATTTTTTTTCGAAGAGATGCGAAACAAGGGAGTGTCAATTGAGTTATTAATTTACAACATTTACCAGATAAGCGGGGAATCCCAAAATTTTCAGCGGCAGATATTTCAATATGTTTTTGTTTTTACAATCAGTTTCTATTTATACTAATGTATTAAATGGGTATGGCAGTTGTGTCTTTTTTTTATAACAACCTTTTTAAAAAAATTGCACACGATGTAATTGTATTTAAAATAATTTAACCTATCCCGGACTGTCAGATAGAAATTTGGTATCCGTAACTTTTAAGTCTATAAAATGACTACCAATATTTGAAAGTTGCGACACTTATGGATTATTAAACTGTTGCTGTATAATGGTTGTAGCAATCATATTTTAACTGTAACAACCTTTTCGACGTTTAAACAGTTTATTTACGACTGTTTCAACGTTTTGCGTGTTGGAACAGTTATTAAATAACTGTAACAACTTTCAAAAGGTTGCAACAGTCGTATTATAACCGTGACAACATTTTCGGCGTTTTAACAGTGTATTTATGACTGTTACAACGTTTTTCGAGTTGGGACAGTTGTAAACCAACTGTTACAACTTGAAATTAGTTGTATCAGTCCTTTAATGTTTGTGACAGCTATTTCTAGCGTTGTTGCAGTCGATTTATGTTGGAGACAAACACTTTAAAAGTTGGGACAGTCATAAAATAACTGAAACAGTAAAATTTTACAACTGTTACAACTTTAACAAACAATTACAGTCTTAGAACGACTGTTACTGGTATGGACAGTTGTTATTTCGTCCAGTAGTGGATACACCTTGTATTGCACTTTTTATAAGGATTGATATGATCTATACACTACAGACCATAGAATTGTACTTGACATTACTCGACCCCAATCTGAACCATACTCGACTGTACTGAATCGTACTTGACCCTTGCCTTTGCCATTAAAATAGTTATCAAAGGTACCAGGACTATAATTTAGTACGCCAGTCTTATCTTTTACTAGACCAGTCTGAAACAGTATTAACCCAATCTCGACCTGTAATCGACCTATTTTCCAGTCTAAACCATACTTAACCGAAGTACTGAACATTACTTGACTAGTACCGAATGTAGGAAAAGATCACGGAAAAAAAGTCACAGGAAAAAAGGTCACAGAAAAAAAGTCACAGGAAAAAAAGTCACAATATATATTTTGTAAAAAATAGTCATATGGTCTGCACACACATGTACTCAAAGGAGAGAAAAATTCCAATATATATTTTGTGATGAAAATTGTCATATGGCTGCATATATAATATATGAATATATATTGGCAAAAGTTCCCAGTATATATATTTTGTTTTGAAATGAATATATTGTCATTCAGGTTTATACTCTTTAGCTTTGGAAATTTAGATATAGATCAAAAAATATTTAAATGAAACGTGCACATTCTGGTGTACTGCTGATACCATGTTTTGTTGTAATTATTTTTGTTTTGTATCTCTTCTAAAGGGAGATAGAGATACGAGTTTTAACAGCAATATTTTCCATTAATTCAAGTCAAAGTTAGAAACTGAGACTTTTTTCTTGTGACTTTTTTTCCTGTGACTTTTTTCCTAGGTATTGTGTGATTTTTGTTGCTGTGAATTATTTTCCGTTTACCATACTTGCCCCAAAAAACTCTACTTTTTTAACTGTTAAATAAGTTTCTTTACAACTTACATATATAACAACAGCCAACAAAATCAATGAACTGTTTAACCTTATATTAGAAATATATCTATTATTATAAGATTACTTTTTTTTAATTATTTATAATTAATATCAAAAAGTGATAAATTAAGCAAATCAATAAAATTGTTCTTCTGATTAGTGGTGAAGTATACAGTATTACCTCTGCTTTGAGCAAACTCATTAATAAGTTTACACCTTGTCAGATGTATTAAATTCTAAATAACATTGATTCAAAATTATAACACCCTGGTTTAACTTAAATAACAAGGCCTTTCGAATATACAAGATAAGTTATTCACGAGTTTAAAACGATAGGGCTTTCTTTTAACTATAAACACACGTGTACTGAGGTAATTAAACCATATAAAAGTGCTTTTTGTATGCCATGTCTTAAATTTGACAAAACTACTTAAATTCATTTGGAATACATTTCAATTGTTAAATTTTCCTTTTTTATAAAGGTTATCAAGATTTGCTATGGAAATTCTATTATCATGATTATATTAAATTCCTTGTATAACAACACAAAAAAAGGTCCCATTTCATAAAATTTATAAAGTTGTTTTATATACTATTATATATATATTAATAAAAAAAGTATTTACTGCATTATTAACAAAACTCAACAGACATCATAAATCTATACTAGACTTTATTTAATGGTGAAAATGGTCAAGATACTATAAAATACTTCTGGAACATTCAAACACATTTGAATAACATCGAAAATATAAGTCACCATTCATGTTTGAGATTACTTGATCAGCGTGTTTTATTTTTATTTTAAAGTTGATAAAGATAATTATGTAACTATTAACCTAAATTGATTATATCAGTTGATAGAAACAAAGAATAGAACTAGGTTGAGCAGGGTTCAGACTCAGTCTAGTATGGTCCAGACTTTGTCGAGTATGGTTCAGACATAGTCGAGTATGGTTCAGACATAGTCGAGCATGGTTCAGACTCGTATACAATGGTTAAATGCTGGTAGAGTACAAGTTCAGACTACTGTCGAGTAATATCAAGTAAAAGATATTAATTAAATCGTCAATTACTCAATATGATTATTGTATGATCGTAATCGTCAATACAGATCAAATGGTTTAATATAGATAAGAACATTAGGTCGTTGAATAGTAAGTGTATACTGTTAATTCAAACAAGATATTTGTTCTTTTGCTTCTTTTAATGTCATAACAATAACAATGTCTAGAAGTTTCAGCAGTGTCCTGCTGTACTGAACAAATAAAAATGTTTTTTAACTGATAATTCTTCTTTTAAATAATTATTGATCACTTATGTTGGTTGTTTCAATGATAACGTACCTTTATATCAATATTACATTTTGTGAACTGAAGTTTAAGTTTCTGATGTAATTTTCGTCAGTCATCGTTAACATACCAATATATAACACAATCTATGTCTAACAATAGTTCTATTTCTATGATTGCAAAAATCAAGAAGTTTAGAAAAACAGCACTTAATTGTATCGTTCACTTTAAATGAGGAAAGATTCAGTTGTGCCCAAAATGTGATTTATTATTCTGTATTAAAACCACTGCAGTTTATTGTTTAAGTAATTAAAAAGGGCAATACATGTAAAATTTTCCAATTTTAGTTTGTGTTGATAATAAGGAAGACTGTTGTTATCGTCTTTCTGTTTAAGGTTTGATGTTTTGATATGTTATGATATTATATCTATCTTTTGTATTTTATTCTTGATTTAGAAATTTAATTTTGAACATAAACTTAGCTAGATTGCATTCAAGGTATCAAGTCAAAATAGTATTTGTTTTTGATAATAGGCAAACTTGTAAATGCTAACAAGGTTCTTCTGCTAGTTACTTATTGCATACAATAAAAACTCTATATGTATGAAAGTTGCTAATTTTTTCCGAATGTCTACCGATCTATTGCAAATCTGCCATAGGCATTACTATTTTTAGATTTTGTTCAAAATCAACGTGATTAAACGAAGATGTTTGTGTTTTTCTACTTCAAACCGCAGTGTACACATTTTTTCCGATGTTATTTCATAAGTTATGTTGAAGTTAACAAACTTTTTGCTAATAAATGGTGTTTATAATTATTCTGCTGCCGAATAAATTATTCTTTAATTTTATACATACAGAATTTTGAGCGAGGTTAGGTTTTCAAACGCTCCTTTTTGTATTAAAGTAATGGTATTCCTCCCTAAAGATCTGAAAGAATAAGACTAGAAATGTTAAAGTATGCTATGATTTATGGTAGTGTTACATTCCTTGGGCTTTTTGAAAGTCACATGTTATAAAATGTTCATTTTAGACACTTTCCGTATACATACATCATACCAATATAACTGCTGTATTTCAATGTTTTTTTTTTTTTTTTTTATTGCTATTTGAAATTGTATGATTTGAGATCTTTTTTCATTACACTTTATAAATAAGGGGATGTTGTATCAGAACCAATTCTCCATCCATGTCACAATGTATAATAAATTCACATTAATAGGTCAATGTACGTTCTTCATCACGGAGTCTGGTTTCGCAGCGAACAGGAAAATATTAAGAGCTCCAAAAATTATCAAAGTTAAACATTTCAAATAGGCAAACCAAAAGTCTAATCTATATAAATAATAAAAAAAAAACGAGAAATACTTGTCAACTACACCAACAAAATACAGCCACTGCACAACAGACTTTTCACGACTGAGGACAGGTTCATTCAAATGCAGCGGGTTCTAAAGTTTCATCAGGCACCAGCCCTTACTCAACTTGAAACAGTAGTGCAATATAACAACATAAAAGACACATTACAAAATATAGTTTGAAATGGCTTAACTCGATCAAAAATACATTTAAAATAAATACACTAGACAAAATAGTTTGTTATAGATATAAGAAAATACGGTATGAGTGATAACAAAACAACTCTCTTTCCAAGTCACAAGTTTATGCCAATTTTGGTAAATTAATATATACCACATTTGCAATAAAAATTGTTTAGAAAAATATAGTGAACAGAACGAAATGAAAATATTGTTTTCTTCAAATAATTACAGACAATTTTTATTACAGATAAAGAACTGCCAACCATTATGGTTTTAGTGGAAATGATATATATAATGAAATGATAAACTCACGTCTGCCATTTTGAAGTGTACACGTGATATTTATAATGAGTTTTAATGCATCAGTGTTTTGTTCATTCATGATAATAGGCATAGTCTTACTCTGAATGACTAGGAGTTTTTGTAAATGCTTAGGAATGAAATTATTTTTAAAGTCATACATACAAATTTTCGAGCGCTGTCAGGTCCTTAAACGTGTCTTGTTGTATTGTCGTGATTTGATTGCTTGTCAAATCTCTGAAAGAAGAAAACATAGATTTTGTGTTTTTTTTATGATTTATTGTAGTGTTCCTTATATTCTAAAGTTTGTTGACAGTCACTGGTATTTCAGTTTTTTATTCTTCATGATTTTCTGTTTTGTAGATGTAACGTCATTGTCCAGTTTCATGTTTACGAGGGTTGGTTCAATATAAGGCATGGTACTTTAAAGAAAATTGTCTCCTTCACTCTTACTGTGTAAATTCTATATCCATCATACACTTTTAAAAAGTATCTCGTTCAAATTAATTCGTTTTTGAAAGTAATGCATACGAATTAGTAATCCAATTCAAATAGTGATTCATTGTCGTCAGCATGAATCAGCATAACTATCTAACAACAAGGGCATGAAAACAAAGACGAAAGTCAAATGCCGTTCTTTGGGTGACTGTAAATGACTAAAAGGTGTGCAACACAAATAGCTCGATATCTTATGCATGAGGTTTATATCATAAATCAAGTCTTAATTTAGAAATGGTATGTATCTCCCAATCTATACGATATTCCAGGGTTTTTACTTACTATCATGATTACCTTGATAGAGGGTTGCTTCTCACAAGAAAGCTATTAAACCAAGAGTTTCAAATGGTGAAGTTGAAATCATCACTTCGCAAATTTTACAGACACAACCACGAGCTGGTTGAGCGTTATAGAATATCCGTTTCACATAAGATAATGAATACTTTCCGTATGGCGTAACTACAATCTGTTTCCTTTTTACAAATTAGACCTACCGAAGTAGTCAATTTACCGGGTTTGTAATAACATTAGCAATACGATTGCACTATTGGAGCAGGATCCTCTTATCCCTTCTTCACACCTGAGATCAGCACCACTTTTTGGTGGTGTTCGTGTTGGTTAGTCTTTGTTTTCTATGTTTTGTCTTATGTATTGTTATATTTCTGTTTGTCTTTTTCTTTTTTAGTAATGGCGCTTATTTTCGATCTATGAGTTTGAATGTCCCTCTGGTATCTTTCGCCCTTCGTTTTTGATCTACTGATGTTAAAATAAACAAACTGTGCTAATAAATGATGTTTTGACTCATTCTGCTGCCGAATAACTTAGTCTTAAACTTTATACATACAGAATTTTGAGCGAGATTAGGTTTTCAAACGCTCCATTTTGTATTAAAGTAATGTTATTCTTCCCTAAAGATCTGAAAGAAAAAGACTAGAAATGTTACCGTATGATATGATTTATCGTAGTTTAACTTCCGTAGGCTTGTTTAAAGTCACATGTTATCAAATGTTCATTTTAGACACTTTCCATGTACATATATCTTAAAAATTAACCGTTGTATTTCAATGTTTTTTGTTTTTTATTGCTATTTGAATTGTATCATTTGACATCGTTTTTCATTACACTGTATAAATAAGAGGATGTTGTATGAGAACCAATTCTCCCTCCAAATCACAATGTATAATAAATTCACATTAATAGGTCAATGTGCGTTTTTCAACACAGAGTCTTGGTTCGCAGCGAACAGGAAGCTATAAAGAGCTCCTAAAATTATTAATGCGAAACATTTCAAATAGGAAAACCAAAAGTCTAATCTATATTGATAATAAATGAGATACGAGAAATACGTGTGAACTAAACCAACAAAATGCAGCCACTGAACAACATGCTTTTGACAACTAAGGACAGGTTCATTCAATTGCAGCAGGTTTATACGTTTTATCAGGCACAAGCCCGTACTCAACTTGAGACAGTAGTGCAACATTACAACATAAACAGACACATTACAAAATATATTTTGAAATGGCTCAACTCGACCAAAAAGACATTCAAAATACATACACTGGCCAAAATAGTTTGTTATATGTTACAATATCAATTCAATAGTAAAACGTTGATTTATAGATATAAGAAAAACGGCATGAGTGATAACGAAATAACTCTCAATCCAAGTCACAAGTTTATGTCAATTTTGAACTTTAATAAATTACATATTTGCAAATAAATAGAAAAAATAGTGAACAGACCGAAATGAAAATATTGTTTGATTACATGCAAAAGAAATATTGTTTTCTTCAAATAATTACAGATAATATTTAGTGCAGATAAAGAACTGCCAACTGTTATGATTTTAGTGGAAAGGATGAATATAATGAAGATGGAACTCGCGTTGGGCATTTTGAATTATACGTGTGATATATGTAATAAGTTTTAATGTAATAGTGTTTTGTTCATTCATAAAAATAGGCATAATCTGAATCTGAATGACTAGGAGGTTTTGTTAAAGCTTATGAATACAATTATGTTTAAAGTCATACATACAAATTTTCGAGCGATGTCAAGTCTTTAAACGTGTCTTGTTGTATTGTCGTGATTTGATTGCTTGCCAAATCTCTGGAAAAAGAAAACATACATTTTTGTTTATCTGATATGATTTATTGTAGTGTTCTTTATATTCTAAAGCTGGTTGACAGTCACTGGTATTTCCGTTTTTATTCTTCAGGCTTTTCTGTTTGGTTTTGTGTCAATTTTATTTTATCTTATGCAGTTGAATAACTATTCGGCTTGAAACATTTTATTCTTGAATGCAAACGTTTAATTTGGTTGATGCAACTTCATTGTCCATTTCCATGTTTACGAGGGTGGTTTCAATATCAGGCATGGTATTTTAAAGAAAATTGTCTCCTTAACTCCTAGTGTGTCAATTCTATATCCATTATATGTTCTTTTAAAAAGTATCCCTTTCAATTACTTTGTTCTTGAAAGTAATGTATACGAATTAGTAATCCAGTTCAAATAGTGATTAAGTGTAGTCGGCATGTATCGGCATAACAATCCAACTACAAGAGCTGGTACACAAAGACGAAATGTAAATGCCGTTATTTAAGTGACTGTTTTTAACCAAAAGGTGTGCAACAGAAATAGTTCGATAGCTTATGCATAAGGTTTATACCTTGGAGAAGTTGAAATTATCACTTCGTAAATTTTACAAACACAATCACGAGCTGGTTGAGCGTTACAGCATGAAAATATGGATTTTTTTGTGTTATTAAAATTTGCTGTTACAAAATGATAGAAATTATTATAAATTAAGGAATGTATCTCCCTCATGCAAAGCTCTGATTCCTTTCACGGATTTGGCTATACTTTTTGGACCTTTTGGATTATAGCTCTTCATCTTTTATATAAGCTTTGGATTTCAAATATTTTGGCCACGAGCATTACTGAAGAGACATGTATTGTCGAAATGCGCATCTGGTGCAAGAAAATTGATACCGTTAATTTTATTACAGAATATTCGTTTCACATATGATAACAGATGTGCTTACCCTTCCACAGCACCACTTTTTGGTGGATTTCGTGTTGCTTATTCTTAAGTTTTCTATGTTATGTCTTATGCATTGTTATATTTCTGTCTGCTTTTTTGCTTTTTTAGCAATGGCATTTATTTTCGATCTTTAAGTTTGAATGTCCCTATGGTATATTTCGCTCTTTTTTAATGATCGACTGTACATCGGTTAAACATCGTTCACTTGTAATGTCTTTCAGTATATAACAGAAAGAGTAAACTGGATTACCAAGAAAGAACACATAAACTCTTTCATGAGAAACTTGCAATCCATATCAATTAGAACTAGGGTCAAAAATACCTCGCACGTTCAAATATCAAGCTATAAAAAAAGACAGACAAGATTCATTTGAATAACTTAAAAGTTCCTTTCAACAAAGATGATTTATGTTTTAGTATATAAGGACGTTGAATGTTTGCGCATCTCCAAGTCATCAGCAGACAAATACACCAACCACCATTTTATAATGTTTTTAATGTATTTTGCAAAATATGCCTGTCCGTGAAAGACCTGTTTTGTCATTGAAGAAACAATATTATCTTGTGTTTTCGAAAAACAAATATTTTGATTTTCTCATGATCCTAAAAGTTGTACGCAAGATACACCTTGAATTGCACTTTTTATATGGATTGATATGATCTTTCCACTACAAACCAGTAAAAGTCTGAAATGGCCTATAAACGGTTCTCGACTGTACTGACTTTTACCCAACCAGTCTGAATTGGTATGACTTTTACTTGAAATTACTAATTACTCGACCCCAGTCTGAAACATACTTGACTGTACTGAATCGTACTTGATCCTTATCCTTACCATTGAAAATAGTCTGAACTATTACTAGACCAGTCTGAAATAGTATTAAGGTAGATACATGGTATACCGCCATCTTTTGGAGACAGATTTGCAATTTAAAGGATAGACTGTTAAATAATATCATATTTGTTTTGCTTTTAGAATGATTTTTTTCAAATGAGCCATTTAAGGGAAGATAACTCTTATAGTAAAAATGTATACTGGACTGATAGGGAAATTTTTTCTTTTTACTTGTAGCAAGAAAAGAAGTTCGGTGACACCATATTTTCTTTTCATTTTCTTTAAATATATTACAAAATCTTTCTTTTCACAATTTATTTCAAAATTCTATATCATAGATTTTTTTTTATGCACACAAATGTGTTTTTCCATGAACAATCTAACCAAATTTAGGCAATTTTCAACGACTCATAGCTTAAAAAATAGCACGGTGACCAATACTTTTTATTATATTTTTGAAAAGAGCATAGTAAAATCTTCATTTTGGCTAAGTATAAGAAAATTCTGTCTCAAAAAATATTTACTTATGATCTACCTTAACTCATTCTCGACCTGTTCCCGACCTATTCTTCCAGTCTAAAACATACTTAATCAAAGGTCTGAACAATACTTGACCAATCTGAACCGAATGTAGGAAAATAATCACGGAAAAAAATAACGGAAAAAAAGTCACTCAAAAAAAGTTCACACGACAAAAGTCACAGGAAAAAAGTCACAATAGATGTATATATTTTGTAAAAAAATAGTCACGAGGTCTGCACACACATGTATTTAAAGGAGAGAAAAATTCCAATATATATTTCTTTTTATGAAAATTGATTTGTTTTCCTGTGATTTGTTTTCCTAAGTATTTTGTGACTTTTTTTCATTTACCATTCTGGACTAAATAACCTCTGCTTTTTTAACTGTCAAAATAAGTTTCCTTTTTAACTGACATATATAACAACAGCATCAAAATCAACGAATTGGTTAACCCTATATAAGAAATGTATCTATTATTATAAGATGGGATTAATTTTTTTATATTATTTATAATTTATATCAAAAAGTGATATAATTAAACAAATTGATAAAATTGTTCTTCTGATTAGTGGTGAAGTATACCTCTGCTTTCGGCAAACTCAATAATAAGATTACACCTGGTTAGATGTATTAAATTCTAAATAATATTTATTCAAAATTATAACATCTTGTTAAACTGAAATAACAAAGCCATTCGAATATACATGATAAGTTATACACGAGTTTCAGAAAAATAGGGCTTTCTTTTACCTGTAAACACACATATACTGAGGTAATTAAACCATATTAAAGTGCTTTTTGTATGCCATGTCTTAAGAGAGTATGGCCACGTAGCGCCGATATTGGCCTTGTGAGGTGACAAAAAATTACAGTGAAATAAGGTGATTCCTTACAGCTAAAAAATATCTATGTATATTGTTCTTTTTTATTATAGTATTTAATCATATTTTTGTGACGTCATTAATGTGACGTAATACCTGGAATCGAACCGGAACGCTTAAAATGTCCAAATTCTTAATGAATTTCACACTTCCTGGTGGAAATTCGCATTGGCTACAGGCCTCGACCAACGTAGTTTTACTCTCATTTAAATTGTTTAACATTTTGACTCAGTTTGCAACAATATTAAGCGTGGTCGAGGGCTGTGGCCACATCGAAAATCTAACTTTTGCTAACAAGCAAATCCTGATTCAACGCCGCCATTTCCGAGGTACGTTACATTCTCTGACGAATAACTGTACCAATAACTTGAATAATATTGCTATAAACGTGATACATAGAAATAAATTCTAATTGGTTGAAATAAATATAATTGTGAATTTGTAAATTGTTTTAACGACCATTTCCACGTTATTTGTAATTACTAGCCCGGTCTATACTATGATAGTTGAAACAAAAAAGGGCAGTTTTAAATTAAAGCAGTAGTGTTTCCCCGTAATATTCTACAGTCAGCTGATCGATATGGTGTCAACATTATAATTTAATACAAATAATTATCCTTTTTATAGATAGTTCCTACACAATTTAAAAATATTGTTTTATAAAGACGAAGTCATGGAAATATAACCTTCATGGAATGTAATCTCATGTTGACGTTTTGAAGAAGTGCTTTCTTTCACGGTCGCATTTTCTATCGAGTATGGCACGCCAAGTTAACATTTTTTTAAATACATACTACGGAAGGTGAAAACAAATAGCAATATTATGAACAATAATATACATTGAAAATCGTAGGATAAAACACGTCAAAAATCACGTGAGAATTGTTATATCATATTGCACAGTGGTTGAATAAGTTTTTCAATATTTTTTTCATAAAGATACAAAAAAAAAAACGACACCTTATTGAGAGGAGGGCATGGTGTATACTATCCGTAACATTCAACTAAAATATTATTTGTTTTATATGGAAAACTGAAATAAAGATGAAACAAAACTATGATATAGCTTGTGTAACTTCAAAGAAATATCGAACTTTTTTCGAGATAAGAATCATAGTTGCATGTGAACTACTTGAACATTTTCATCACGAGTAAAACGAGTAAAGATTACAAGATAAAAACTAATTAAGAATAAATTGACTATGTTGAAAACCTTGAAACTGTATTTCAGTCTTTAACTTAAAAAGGGGCTTTAGCTGTCGATCATACTCACCGATTTGACTCAAATTCTCATATTCGACTCATAACATACTAAAAAGTACATCCAAATTAAAAAAAAAAACATAAAATAAACAATTTACGATGCATAGAGTCGATAGTATGAATCAGCATTTTGTGAGTATTTTATTCTAGACGCAATCTAATCAATCATCGAGGCGAACTTTCGAATACTGCCGAAGGTCATATAACGATATCAACATAAAACATAGATATAGATAGATATCTCCGGGTGCGGGAATTTCTCGCTGCATTGAAGACCTGTTGGTGACCTTCTGCTGTTGTCTGCTCTATGGTCGGGTTGTTGTCTCTTTGACACATTCCCCATTTCCATTCTCAATTTTATAAAACTCGTGTAATTGGATTTTTTTCTAGGTCTGTTTGATTTAATTATTGTAGGTTTTAACGGCATAAGAATGAGTTTTTGTAGATCGATTCATTCATCCAAATGGTTTCCCCTTATTTCTATTTCTTTTAATTTCTGAACACGTCTAGTTGATGCGTAACCCATCTCTAGCTAAGGTATTCAATTGACGTTCACATGATTACGGATTTAATGCGGTCGAATTATCCACTTGCTAATGCCCTTTAACGATAGCACGAATTATGAATTAACAAGAGTGCACACGCTGAAATGTCTCGCCTTCTTTTCTAATCATTGATATTATAACATAAACCAAGAAAACTAAACATTGACCAATGAACCATGAAAATGGGGTCTAGTTCAGATGAACCATGCCAGGCAGGCAAGTACAGCTAACAATTCTTCAATACAACAAATACAGTTGACAAATTGCTTACAAGAAAAACAGACCAAAACACAAGAACTTAACACTAAGCAATGAACCGTGAAAATGAGGTCAAGGTCAAATAAAACCTGCGCGACTGACATAAAGATCATAAAATATTTCCAAACACCAAATATAGTTGACCAATGGCATATTCATGTGAAGTATTTAATTAAATACCAAAATTCAAAAACTTAACCTTGATCACTGAACCATGATAATCAGGTCAAGGTCAGATGACACCTGCCAGAAAACAAATACTTAAATGTAATTGAAATAGATTTCCACTGTTACAATTTCCTTTTTTATAAAGGTTATCAAGAATTGCTATGGAAATTCTATTATCATGATTCGGTTAAATGCCTTATAGAAAAACACAAAACAAAGGTCCCATTTTATAAAATTTATTAAGTTGCTTTATATTCTATTATATATGTATATATATATTAATAAAAAAAATATTCACTGCATTATTAACAAAACTCGACAGACACCATAAATCTATACTAGACTTAAGTTAATGGTGAAAATATTCAAGTTACCATGAAATACTTCTGGAACATTCAAAAACATTTGAATGACATTGAAAATTTAAGTCACAATTCATGTTTATTTTTACTTGATCAGCGGGTTTTATTTATATTTTAAAGTTGATATATATAATTATTTAAGTGTTAATGAATATTGTGTTTGAAGTTATGTGATGATTGATAATTGTGAAATTTTAACTTCAATACTATATCGAATACATTTTTAATTTCAAGTTGTTGTTCAAATTTCATTTTTTTAAAACATTTTCTAAATTGATAAAATTCAGTTTCAGTTGATAGATACAAAGAATAGGTCTAGGTTGGTTAAGACTTGGTCGAGCATGGTTTTCAGACTAATATAAAATAGTTAAGTACTGGTCGAGTACAAGTTCAGACTGTTAAGTATTGTTCAGACTACAGTCGAGTAATATCAAGGAAATTCTAGACCAATTCAGACTGGTCGAGTAAAATCTGTACAGCCGGGTACAACCATTTTAGACTTTGACTTGTTTGTAGTTATAGGTACATGTGAAAGATATTAAATAGAATCATCAATTAATCAATATGATTAATGTATGATCGTAATCATGAATACAGCTCAAATGGTTTAATGTAGACCAGAACATTATAGGGAGACGAAGGTCGTTTAATAGTAAGTGTTTACTGTTAATTCAAACAACATATTTGTTCTTTTGCTTCTTTTAATGTTATGAAAACAACAGTCTAGAAGTTTCAGCAGTTTCCTGCTGTACTGAACACATACAAATATTTTTTTTAGCTGATACATTCTTTTATATATAATTGTGGAGCTTTGTTATGTTGATTGTTCCAATGATAACATACCTTTATCAATATTCAATTTTGTGAACTGAACTGTGAGTTGCTGGTGTACTTTTTTGTCAGTCATCGTAAGCATACCAAAATACAAAAAAAATCTATGTCTAAAGCTAGATCTTTTTCTATACCTTCATTTATCAAGAAGTTGAGAAAAACAGCCCCTTTTTGTATCGATAACTTTAAAAAAGGAAAGATTCTTTGTGTCCATAATATTATTTATTATTCTGTATTAAAACCACTGCACTTGCCTACCAGTGGAGGAAGGGGGATGGGTATGACTCGTTCATTATATCCAAACAAATCAAAAGTATGCAAAATATTTAAAGATCAAAAACCGATAGCCGGAACGTAATAGCTAAATAGTGGTTACAGAGTTTGATATCAAATATAATAGTGATCATTGTTTAGCAAAGTTTTCGGATTTACGAGCATAACAAAATGAAAAATTTCCAAATAATATCTTGATTTAATTAAACGCGGTCAAAATTTTTAAGTATACACAGTCCAATAAATAAAAACGATATCCTAAGCCAACAATTATTTAGAAACATTACAACTCAATATAACAGAAAACCTATTAATTTCGGAAGAAATGGAACTCATACAATGAAAGATATCGTTCAAGGACAGACTAAAAAACGACCACTTTCATTCCGAACCACAAAAAAAGGGTTACTACATTAAAAATACTTTTGAATTTTAAGATAGACACATACAGTAGAAATTGAAATATCTTTGAAATTAATTCAACATTCGTTACACTTAGATATAGATCCTATCTGTCAAATAAAATTGAATTTTCAGTCTTATTTGGAATTTCCTTGTACACATATCTGGATTAATTGAAATAAAAGTATGTTCTCTATGAAAGCAAATCAAATTAATTGGAAAATGTTCATCAATACAGCTCAAATGGTTTAATATAGACCAGTACATTATAGGGAGACGAAGGTCGTTTAATAGTTAGTGTATACTTTCAATTCAAACAACACATTTGTTCTTTTGCCTCTTTTAATGTAATGAAATCAACAGTCTAGAAGTTTTTTACTGAACTGAACAAATACAAATATTTTTTAGCTGATAAATTATCTGATAAATAATTGTTGAGCTTTGTTATATTGGTTGTTCCAATGATAACGGGCCTTTATCAATATTGAATTTTGTGAACTGAACTGTGAGTTTCTGATTTATTTTTTTGTTAGTCATCGTTAGCATACCAAAATACAACGCAACAATATGTCTAAAGTTAGTTTTATTTCTATAACTTTAAATATCAAGTAGTTTAGAAAAACAGCACTTATTTGTATCGGTCACTTTAAATGAGGAAAGATTCAGTTGTGCCCCAATGTGACTTATTATTCTGTATTAATACAACTGCAGTTTATTGTTTTAGTAATTAAAAAGGGCAATACATGGAAAGTTTTCAATTGTAGTTTGTGTTGATAATAAGGAAGGTTTTTGTTATCGTCTTTCTGTTTAAGGTTTGACATTGTGATATTTTGTGATATCATATCTATCTTTTGTATTTCATTATGGATTAAAAAGATGATTTTTTAACATAAACTTAGCTTGGTTACATTCAAGGTATCAAGTAAAAAATTAATTTGTTTTAAATAAGAGGTAAACTATTTTACATGCTTACAGTTCTTCTGCTAGTCACTTATTGCATACAATAAAAGCTCTATATGAATGAAAGTTGCTTTCTTTTCTGAATGTCTACCGATTTATTGCATAAGCATTTTTTTTTATTATTTTACAGAATCAACATAAATAAACAAAGATGTTTGTGTTTGTATACTTAAAATCCCAGTATACACATTTTGTCCGATGTTATTTCATAAGTTTTGTTGAAGCAAACAGACTGTGTTATTAAATGATGTTTAACTCATACTGCTGTCGAATAAATTATTCCTAAACTTTATACATACAGAATTGTGAGCCAGGTAAGGTTTTCAAACGCTCCATTTTGTATTAAATTAATGTTATTCCTTCCTAAAGATCTAAAAAAGACAAGAAATGTTACAGTATGATATGATTTATGGTAGTGTTACATTCCTTAGGCTTGTTGAAAGTCACATGTTGTAAAATTTTAGACACCTAGCATATAGATATATCTGAAAAATACCACCGTTGTTTTTCAATGTTTTTTTTTTTTTGTATTGTTATTTTTTTCAATACACTATATACATACATGTTAGTGGATGTTGTATGAAAACCAATGAGACAACTTTCCGACTAAGTAACACTTTATAAAAAAAGAATGGGGTATTGACAAGCACACGAACAGGAAGCTATAAATGGCCAAAAATTATTACATTATGGAAAACATTTCAAATTGGAAAACCAACGGTATAATCTATATTAATAAATGAAAATAGATTAATACGTGTTAACTACACGAACAAAATACAATAAATGAACAAGAGGCTTTCTGACGACTAAGTACAGATGCATTCAAATGCAGCGGGTTTAAATATTTTATAAAGCGCCAGCAATTACTAAATATAAATACACTAGTCAAAAAAGTTCGGTATATTCCACAATATCAATACAATATTAAACGGTGATATATAGAACTAAGAACATACGGTAGGAGTGATCATGAAACAACTTTCCATCCAAGTCACAAGTTTATGCATATTCTGTTCTTTAATATATAACACATTTGCATTTCCAATGGGTTAGAATAAAGCTCGGAATTATACTCGTGATATTTGTAACGAATTTTAATGCAATAGTGTTTTCGATTATTCATAATAATAACCATAGGCTGCCTCTGAATAGTCAAGGAGGTTTTGTTTATGCTTCTGAATAGAATTATGTTTAACTTTATACATACAAATTGTCGAGCGCTGTCAAGTCTTTAAACATGCCGTGTTGTATAGTCGTTATTTTAATGTCTTCCAAATGTCTGAAAAGGAAGACATGCATTATTTATAATTTATATGATGTATTGTAGTGTTCTTTATATTCTAAAGCTTGTTGACAGTCACCGGTATTTAAATATTTCTATTTTTTTTTTGTCTATTTTGTATTGTTTCATAACTATTTGGTTAAACTGTTCTATTCTTGTTTTTGTTGCTGCAACTTTATGTTTCATGTTCATGTTTCTGTATTGGCTTTCATTTTAGGCGTCTTACTTTCGTATCATTGTTTCACTCACTCATTAGGTATTGTTGTGAGTAACTTCCATATCCATCATCTATTAAATTATTATTATTTTGAATTAAATCTTTTTTCAATTACTTTGTATTTTAATGTAATACATACACCAATGTACACAGCAGTAATCAATTTCAAAGAGTGATTCATTGTATCCATGTTGCAACATTTCTATTTAAACGGAAAAAAAGCAACAAGACTAAGTACAATGCAGTTGTTTTGATGACTGGAAACGATCAAAAGGTGTTTAAAACAAATAGGTCGATAATCTATGCATTACCTTAATATCATACATGAAGTCATTGTTAAAAAAAAGGTTGAATTGACGATGACATCGATTAAACAACGTGCACCTGAAAAGTCCTTCAGTACACTATGTCCAACATTATTAACAATTTTGTCAGTAATCGTCAGATTACCAAATACAACAAAAACTATGTCTAAAGTTAGTTCTATTTCTATATTTTTAAATACCAAAGAGTTTAGATCTTCTCATGATTTCGACATCTATGAACAAGTCCGAAATACATGTTTTATGGTTTCGACTTGCTATGAAAAACTGCAAATATTTGTATCGTTTTAGTGTATTTGAGAAAAGATTCGTTTGTTTTCAAAATTTGATGAGTTTTTCTTGTTTAAAACCACTGCAATTCTATGTTTTTTATTAGTAATTTAAAAGGGCAATACATCGATATTTTTTTGAAAACGGTTTTCGTCACCTTTTGTTTTAAGTTTGACGTTTTGATATTTAAAGATATTATATATCTGTTGTATATTTTTGGGATTTAAAATTGTTTTTTGAACAATAAATTGGATTTACTGCACTAAGAGAACAATATTAAAAGAGGGATAAAAGATACCAGAGGAACTGTCAAACTCATAAATCGAAAATAAACTGACAACGCCATGGCTAAAAATGAAAAAGACAAACAGAGAAATAATAGTAAACACAAAACGACATAGAAAACTAAAGACTGAGCAATACGAACCCCCATCAAAAACTTGGGGTGATTTCAAGTGCTCCGGAAGGGTAGACAGATCCTGATCTACGTGAGGTACTCGTTCTGGTGCTCATGTTATTACAAACCCGGTTAATAGTCTAATGTTGCTGTGTTCTGTTAAAGTGTTCCTGTTAAAATTGTTACACGATGATGACTGCTGTTCCCATATTTTGACTATTTTATATGTTATGTCTCTTTAGTTCACGCATCATTGTATATATAACGGATTTTGATAGGACTGTCATCAAAGTGAGAGGGTTAGCGCTATAAAACCAGGTTTAATCCACCATTTTTAACATTAGAAAATGCTGTACCAAGTCAGGAATATGACAGTTCTTGTACATTCGTTTTTGATGTGTTTTGTCGTTTGATGTTGCCATGTGATTATGGACTTTCCGATCAGATTTTCCTCTGAGTTCAGTATTTTTGTGATTTTACTTTTTTCGGTAGGTCATATTCATGAAAAGGAAATGTGATTGTAGTTACGACGTACGAAACATATCGCATATCATCTTTGAAACGGTTATTAAAATTGACTTTGTTTTCAATAGCTAAAACAAACTCTTAAATCAAAATATTATCTTTTATCATATATATGTTACTTATCAACAAATATTAACAACATTGTGTCGACGAGATGACAGAAGACAATCTAACAACAAACTCAACATGTGATGGTCAATACATATATTTAAAATAGTTTGGAAGTAATTGTGAGATGCAAGTAGATATAGGTTAAAAAAGGCGTATCCCGGAATAAATATATATATGCCTTTAATTGAAGTATGACTTTTTGTTGTAGCAAAACACATTTAGGGCTAATTAAATTGTTTAATAGAACTTTACATGGACAGTACTATTGAAAATAAATATACATTTATTCAAGAAATGACTAATTTTTTTTCTGTATATGAAAAATGACTACAAAAATGTCGTTTACACTACAAAATTCGCAATGCGCATTATTTTAAAATGTGCACCACATGTTTGTGTTATTTCGAATAGCATGGAAAACAGACAGGTGAAAACAATGACCGACAATAAAATTTCCCAAAAATGTTATTTTTAATTGAAGTACAAAAAAAAATATATGATCATTGAAAAGTGTCACTGTTTTGAATATAATACGCGATTGCGATTGATTTTTAGTTTTCATCGGGTCATGTCGGATTAATTAGGTAGTTACATGTAATTAATAAGTATTAAGTTAAACTTGAGGTAGTTCAGAGGTATGAAGAAAATGACAGAATCTTCCTAAACTTTGCCCAAATGAAGATTTGACTTTGCTTTTTAAAAATAATATACAAATGGAAAAAAGTATTGCAACACCTTGATTTGTTAAAACTTGAAAAATCAGCCTCTTTTTTTGGATGAAATATCATAAAATATGTGTATAATATTATTGAAACATAGTTTATGATAACATTGGCATTGAAACGAACAAAAAATGTTTGAAAAAAAAAGATTTATATAACCGCAATTTTAATAACAAAATGAAGTATTTTTTTGTACAAAAAAATGCATTTTACAACTTTTACTGTAGTCGAACTTTACAATGTCAGACATTTCAAAATTAATCTTCAGATGACTGTTCACATAATGGTTGATCGTTATATGCCAAAGAATTAGTACTTTGTGCGCAGCCTCCATTCAAACGGATAACCGCATCTTAACAACTTCTGATTCCTGCCATAAATCGACTAATTTGTTGATAAGGTAGCAGCAACCATTTCATGATGTGTTTGAACTGGGGTGTCCTTTCGTGCACTTTCCGCCCAATAGTGTCCCATATATGCTCGATAGGGTTCAAAGTCGGGCTACGATCGGGCCATGGAAGATGAACCAAATTCAATTTGAACATTGGATCTTCCTCCACGATGCTAAATTTCAATTTTGGCGAGCTCTGCACTACATGAGATACGGAAAACTGTGTGTCTGTTCGTTAGCAAAGGTCTCCGAAATGGTCTTATCGCACGATAACCAGTAGCTATGAGTTGATCTCGAACAGTTCTTGTTAAAAGGTTCCAGTATGGCCACCACTCTCTTTTTAGGACTGTCTTGTATGCAATGGGTTTCCTTCTGACCAAACTTCATTATGCTTGATTTTCTCTAGCAAATGGTATAGGGGGTCTTCATTATCTCGGAAGGTCTTTAACAGCGTTTATTGCCTGATTTTTATTCTCAAAACGACTTATAGTGGAATGGTGATGACCAACAATACGTGCAGTTGTTACAGCGACATCCCTGCTTCTCTTATGCTGATAATCTGCCATCTTGCTGCAGTTAAGAGTTGTCAAGGACCCATTACAAGGTGTCAATCACATAACTTTAAAAACTTGGTTATTTAAAGTGTTGAAAACAATGAGGGTAAAGACATCTGTTTTGCTGTTTACGGGTACAGTAGCTGCATGTGCAGATAAAAACTTATCGAGTCGATATTTATTGATTAAACACAGGTGATACTTAAATAATGTTTAACTTGTTCTATTTTACCAAATTATATCACAAAAAAATAAAGAGTGTTTTTTTAATTTCAATTTCAATTTGGTGATGCAATACTTTCTTCCATGTGTATATGTAAAAAGTATGGGTCATCGTACTATTTTTCAAGGTACGAGTCTTCAAAACCGCCAAAATTTGATAAGGTTATCCATGAAAAAAACACAATTTGGTGCATTTAAAGAAATCTATTGGACAGAATTTTGAATTAAAATATGAGAAGATAGGTATTAAGATATATTTTAAGAAGCAAGCAAGAACAGAAGAACTACCTTGAATATTTTTTTTTCTGATTATTGAATACTAAGTATAAAAGATACACTATATCGTCAAATGTAAATTTTGACGTTATACATCAAAGATCGTTTATTTTGATTATATCATTGCTTAAACAAAAGCGTATTATAAGGAAATTGTAAAATTTGTTTAATCTCTTTTTGTTATTTCCTAAATAGGAAAATACAGCGAATTAAAACCCAATTGTTCATGAAAATTGAAAGTTCTTTCCTTTTTCCTAGCAGTGAAAACCTTATTAGTTTAGTACACAATGATTGCTAAGGATTTTAATGTGCATACATTTGTAACAAGTGGTTACTTAGGACAAAGGTTATTGCTAAAGAGAACAAGTATAAAAGTGTCATATCTGCTTTTCATTGCTTTTAAAGTTAAAAAAAAAATAAGTGGTTTCTAAGTACTTATGTGTCGTTGCTAGGGACCAAAATGTCATTTTTTTTTTTTTAAACATTTTTTCCATATAATTCATAATCGAAGTTCAAAAATACATTGTTGCTATGTAATTTCTTTATGTCGTTGCCACGGACAGCGACCTCTGACCTTGATCTTATTTTGTAGATCCTATTATGCTGAACATTTTTTCAATACAAAGTTTCTTTCTATCTCTTACCTCTTTTCAGCTATAAGCAAAAAATCTTCCTTCGAAAGCCAAACAAATAGTTTTGGTGCCCTAGGTCCATAATATTTGATTAAATAATTATGGATTCAACATAACAAATGTAGATCTCGACAGGGCACAATATATTGTTGCTAAGGTTTTTCATGTCGTTGCTAGAGACCTTGACTCCTAACATTGACCTAATTTTGTAGATCATATTATGCTTAACACTTTTGCATTTCAAAGTTTCTTCCTATAATCTTTCTGATCCAGAAGAAACAAAATTTTGGACCCCGAAAAACATATTTGGTTCAATGATTGTGAACCCACAAAACAGATGTAGATATCAACAAGACACACATTTTGTCTGCTTAATTTCATCAGCCATCTTTTACGGTTATTGAAGAAATTTGATAACAAACGAAATTAAAATCTAAGTCATTACTTTGAGATTTGACCTCGAAGCATTTGCATTATCCCATGAATTGGTGATCATTAGTGAAGATTATAGGTTTCTACAACTAACGGTTTCAGTTTTAATGGCAAACCGATATGTGTCAATTTTCAAAGGAGCATAACCCTACCAATGAGCCGTTGAATCTTTCCGATTCAATGTTTCGAAGAATAAGAGTCTGGTCCTAAACAAATTCTTTGTTTTCTTTTATATATTATGGTTGTGGAGTTAGATTAATAACAAAGTTATCGGTGTTAGTAGAGACAACCACTATGAAGGAAATGTTACGGGTGCATGCATGCATGCATGGTGCCCTAATCACAAAAAAGCTTTTGGTCAACCGATACTTGATACCTAATACATGTATCATTTCAGCATGTCGCGTACGTTTTTTTTTTAGAAATGTCGTTTAAGTTTGGCAGAAAGAATAATAATAATAATTAAAATGTCAATTGTTCTTGAACTATTGAGAGGTCTATCCTTTTCATTATGTAAAATACATGTTCCGTAAGGTGTAGAATGCATTGCAAAACTCTTAAACACATGAACATAACACAGTTAAAAATTGACCAAAAACGACAAACTCGCTATTTAGGACATAACCTTGACTTTTTAACATTGTGTCCTTTGTGAAGGTAATTGGTAAACGGTGCTATCAAAAAGGACCAGATGGGTCTAGGACCTTTAGATCAAGATTTAAATCTACATTTGTCTTTTCAGAAACCGTTATCGGGGTTATGCCCTTAAGGATAGATCTAATATCTTCGGTCAAAATGTAAAAAAGTTGCGCCTACATGGCCGTATTATCGTTCTTGAAATATCCAATAAAAGTTTGTGAGGTCAAAGCTGAAGGTTGACATTAAAAACCTTGAACAATACTTTAAATCCTTTAGATAAAGTCAAAACACATAATTCGCTATCTGGGACATAATCTTGACATTGCACTTGTGACCTTTGTCAATGATATAAATCCCAATTGAATCTAATGAGTCGTTAAATCTTTTCGATCCAAATTTAACAAAGAACCAGGGTCTGGTCCTCAACATTTTTCAATCCTCACTTCTACCTATAACGGTTACGATGTTTAAATGGTTTTTTAGCTTTCAAAGGGACAACTCCGAACCGACAAAATTTGTTCGACTTACAGTGTGAGCTCCGCATAGGTAGTTATGAACAATTGAGAGGTCTTTCCTTTTCGTAATGTAAAATACATGTTCTCATAGGCATAGACTACATTGGAACTCTCAAACACAAATAAAACCGTTAAATTATGACAAAAAAACAACAAATCTGCTTTTAAGGACAGGACTTTGACTTTTGACCTGTTACCTGATGAAGGTCATATGTTGACAATGTCATTTTATCATACTCCATGGTTCTAGGATTGTGGGTTCAAGAGTTAAAGCTAATTTTGTCTTTTCCGCGATCAATAACGGGGGTTTTGCCCCTAAACAGGTATCTTTAATCTGTAAGGTCAAGATGTAAAAAAGTTGAGCCTTGTTGTGTCTTCTGTTCTATTATTTGTCTGTTTGTCTTTTTAGTTTTAGCCATGGCGTTGTCAGTTTATTGTCTTCCTTTGATATATTTCGTCCCTCTTTTAGTCTTTAGTCACCTTAACATGTTTCACTATTTACTATTCCTGTTTATATGATCATTTTTGAGATATCAAATAAAAAGATGAAATGTCAAAGGTCAAGGTAAATCTTAAAACTAAAATACTTTATATAAGATTAAAAATACTTTATTCGCTAAATGGAACATGATTAGACCTGTGACCTTGTGAATTTTCAGGGTCATCGGTCCCCAATGTCATTGCAGAATACCTAATCGGTCTTGGACCTTTAGATATATAGTAACAGCTGATTTTGTCTTTTATAATAGGGGTTATGTCCCTTAAAAAAAGGTCAAAACTCTTTTGTCAAATGTAACAAAGTTGGGCATAAATATTCTAAACATTTTGTACTATTCAACACTTCTGTAAGTATTAAGGTTGCTGAGGTTATTCCATAACTAGGTGTAAGGTCAAGGGTCAAGGGTCAACATACAAATTTGACATAGATGGATATTTAAGTAACATGAATTGATGATGATCGGTGAAGATCCTAGGTGTCTACAACTTACAGTTTCTGAGTTTTGGTGGTCAACCGACTGCGGCAAATCTTCAAAGGGACCAAACCCTACCAATAAGTCGTTGAATATCTTCGATCCAAATGTAACGAAGAACCGGGATCGGGTCCTGTTACCTTCCACGGTCAAGGATTTGAATGATAACAAGGTTTTTTTGGTTTCGAAGGTATTACTCAGAACTGACAAAATGTTTCGACTCACGGGATGAGTTCAGGATAGGTATTTATTATACAGATAAAAAAAGTGAATATGACAGCGATGCGTCTCATGGTTAAGTCTGCTAACTTTGTCAAAGTTTGGCAGAAAAAGAATGATAATAATCAGAAGAAATACAGTAAGGTCTTTCCCTTTTGAAAAAACACAGACATTTATTAAAATGTCAATAGTTCTTGGACAATTGAGAGGTCGTTTCTTTAAGTACTGTTATATATTTGTTTCAATAGGCGTAGAATGCATTGCAAAACTCTCAAACACACATAAACTCCTTCTAATATAAAAAAAACATCATTCCGTTATTTAAGATATGACCTTGACTGTTTACCTTATGACCTTTATCAAGGTCATTGGTCCTCAATATCATCACAAAGCACCCCATAGATCTAGGAATTTTGGTTAAAGAATTAAAGCTTATCTTGTCTTTTTAGAAACAGTGAACGGGTGTCATGTCCCTTACAGTTAGATCAAATATCTTCGGTCATTATACATGTAAAAAAAGTTGTTCCTTTTTGCCCCAAACATTTATCACTATTTACAATTTCTGTAAGTATAATCGTTTATGAGATATTCAATAAAAAATTTGAAAAACTGTCAAAGGTCAAAGTCAACGAAAAAAGATTTAAAACACACTAAAAATCCTTGTAAAATGTCAAAACACATAATTCGCTAACTAAGACATGACCCTGGCCTTTTATATGAGACCTTTGTCAAATTCATAAGTCCAAAGAGTCATTGAGGAAGACCCATGGGTCTAGGACCTTTGGTTATATAGTTAAAGCTCATTTTGTCTTTTCAGAAACCTAAAACAAGGGTTATACTCCTCACAGAAAGGTCAAAGCCCTTCGATAAAAGTAAAAATACTGCTTATCAATGACCCTCACATTTTCCACTATTCAACATTTCTGCACGTATAACGGTTGCTGAGAATATCCCATAACAAGGTATAAGATATAAGGTCATGGTCAACATACAAATTTTACCTTGAGAACATTTTTAGTCACATGAATTGATGACGATTGGTGAAGATCCTACTTGTATGTGTCTATAACTTAAGGTTTCTGAGTTTTATGGCCAACCGACTGCGGTTAAATTTCCAAGGGGCATAATCCTACCAATGAGTCATTGAATTTGTTCGATACAATGTAACGAAGAATCTAATCCTGCACATATTTCACCCTTCTGTTTTTTTACCTATTACGGTTACGGTGTTTTAAGGTTTCGGATGGATTACTCCAAGGCGACAAAATTATCGACTCAAATGGTTAGTTCGGAAAGGTATTTTTGACACCGATACTAAGTGTGAGCACGAAAGCGACACGTCTTACGGTTGAGATTGCTAACTTCGTCAAGGTTTGGCGGACAAAAAAATTATAATCAGTAGAAATAAGACAAATAAAAACTACTTTGCTATGTGGAACATGACCTTGCATTTTACCTAGTGACCGTTGTGAAGGTCATTGATCAACGATGCCATTAAATAAGACCCACTGAGTCTATGACCTTTTAATTACTTTCAATGATCCCAAGAGATTTTTTCCTTTTAAATTTCTATTAAGAAAAATTGAAATTAATTCAAAACATCCAAAACATTCATATTGGAATAAAAGTAGGTTATGGTGGTTTATATTGAAAAGTAAAATCACAAAAATACTGATCTAATCGGAAAGTCCATAATTACATGGCAAAATCATATAACAAAACACATAAAAAGCGAATGGACAAGAACTGTCATATTCCTGACTTGGTACAGGCATATCTTCAAATGTAGAAAATGGTGGATCAAACCTGGTTTTAAAGCGATAATCCTCTCATTTTGATGACAGTCTCATCGAATTCCGTTAAAATTACAATGATGCATGAACCAAACAGACACAACAATTAAAACAGTCAAAATATGGACACAGCATTCATCATCGTGTAACAATTGCAAAAGGAACAATTTAACAAAACACAAAAACATCTACAAACACATTCAGTGATTCGCGTGTCAGAAAATTTTATACGTCTCATTAAGTTGTCGTTCAATGTATATACAAACAATTTAAAAATTTCACATAGGCAATGTTAGCATACAGGGTTAAAAAATCAAAAGTATGTAAGAATCAATTTCAGGAATAGACCAAGATTTGAAATAGTCCAAAAGTTATATCAAATTTATAAGAATCCACAAATATTTAATTCCACTACGCGATTGAATAATTTTGACGTTTGTGGTTCAACATATTTTTTAATTCATAATAGAAATATATTATAATGACATAAAATAGAACAATATCATACTGACGGGATCTTTTCAAAGTACAGAATCACGTTATAAGAACCAAAGAAATACAAAAAGTCGCATAAACAAAACACCCCAGCAAAATATGAAAGACAATACAAACATGTTTTGTACAACATGTACAAGACAGACACGCTGAGTTGGATTTGTTTTTAATTTTGACTTATTTTTATATTGAGGTATATTTTTTATTAAATTAGTCGGGGTCCTTGTTCATCATAAGATACATTTGAGGTTTTACACAGGCAAATTTCATTCACATGAAATTCACGTGAATTTCACCTCAAACAAGCTTATACGTGAAACTCGCGTAAAATCTGTTTATGTGAGTTTCACATGAGTTGTTCATGTGAATTTCATGTGAGATTCATGTGAAATTCACGTGAGCAAATTGTGCCTGGATACTGTTGCGTGTACGAAAAGTCTTATATTTCTGTAGTTCTCTTGACAACTTAGTTTATGGTTCTTTTTCAATGCAAATTACTCTTTTTCTTACGCATAGATATGTTTTATTATTCGTGACCAATTAAGAAGTATCGAAAATCAAACTGGAAACCTTTCAAACGGATGTGAAAAAAATGACCGACCGTAATTTTTTTCAAAATGTTGTTTTGTATTAAAATACAGAAAAAAAACTATAAACATTGAAAAGTGTTGTTTTTTTTAAGGTATAGAAAAAAACTATGGTCATTAAAAAGTCTCAATGTTTTGAACATAATTTCCTCATTTTGCAGTTGTTTTTTGTTTGTTTTCATCGTGCCATGTCTGATGAATTAGGAAGTTACATATAAATAATGAGTATTAAGTTAAACATAAAGGTTTTCCCTCTGATTACTAGGCACTAAGTATAAAATTTACATTGTATTGTCGCATGTGAATTTGACATTGCAAACAATGGCCACTTGTGTCATACTGCCTATTCTAGAGGTGGCGTGAATGAGATGTAGATACTTAAAAATTCCAAAGATCTTTTAGAGTACATACAATCTTACTCTCTTGGTATTGCTTTGCTTCATAAAAAAGAATGACCAACGTAGATACAAGTATCTTGTCTTAGGGAGGGATAAATCCTACTTTGTAAAGGATCACTCTGTTTCAAACAAAAAATTCTCTGAAACTGATATTCTCAAGATGCTTGATTTCTTGATTGACAACATAGTGTTACGTTTGGAGGACTTGTTTTTCAACAAACTATCGGCATTCCCATTCGTAAATTTTATGAACGCCATCACGAGTTGGTTAACCGTTATGGAATAACCGTTTCACAAATGATATCGGATATGTTACTTACGTCGTAACAATCCCCTTCCCTTTCATGAATGTGACCTACCGAATTAGACTATTTACCGGATTTGTTATCACATTAAGCAACACGACGGGCCACAGCCATAAGAGAATGTTTCATTTACATTAATGCTGAGCAATTTGTTATTTCCATGATAACGTGCCTCTTTAAATAGAATTTAGTCAACTTAACAAAAAGTTTCTGATGGCATGATGCTTTTAGTGTTTGTTAGAAAACCAAAAAAAAAAACCAAAATATATGTTTAGAATTCATAGATATTTCAATATGTTTAATTATTAAGGAGTTAGAATCTTTCCATAATTTATATATATATAAATACAACTCGTCTAAACATCAACCCAACAATGTTAGATCTGTAAATTTGCTTTCGCAAATTTTTGGTTCTTCCCTCGCCGGGATTCGAACGGGACGGCTGCAGTGCAGGAGATTTGGTGTCACGATATCACAGTAGCATGGGTTCGAATCCCGGCGAGGGAAGAACCAAAAATTTGCGAAAGCAAATTTACAGATCTTACATTGTTGGGTTGATGTTTAGACGAGTTGTATATACATTATGTACACAGCCATGTATCACCATCATTGATGGCGATCCGATGGATACATCTGTTGTAGAGTTGTCACTGACTCAGACGTACTTATATATATATATATATACATATATGGGTAAGTTTGAAATACATGTTTTTTTTTTATTCGACCCCTTTCCCAAAACTGTCCTTTTTTCTAATGTTCACTTTTCGACAAAATACACATAAAACATTAAAACATACGTATATGTATTTAATATATTACTCATTAGCAAGTAATACTGTTTGGAATATTAAATTTAACAGATTGAAATTCAAATATTGCTTAATTGCATACACGTAAAAGAATGTTCTTTCCTCAATAATTACAGATAATGTTTGGTACGGATAAAGAACTGCCAGCTATTATGATTTAAGTGGCAAGAATGAATAAACTGTATACGCCACTTGCAGGTTGCATTTTAAACTTTACTAGCGATTTCTGTTAAGGGATTTCATGCAATAGTTTTTTTGTAAATACATAATAAAAAGCATGCTCTACATCTGAATGACTAGCAGACTTTAAGAATGCCTCTGAAGACGTTTAACTTTATACATAGTTACATTCGGTAAAGCGCTGGTAGGTCTTCAAACGTGCCTTGTTCCCATGTAGTTATTTGATTGATTGCCATATTTCTGAAAAGGAATCCATATATTATTTTAATTTTAAAGAGTGTATTGTAGTGATATTTCATTCTAAAGCTGGACGACAGTCACTGGAAATTAAGATTTTCAATTTATAGACTTTCTGTTTGGTTTTGTGTCTTTTTTTTTTATATTTCATATGGTTTCATAAAAATTTGATTAAAGCGTTATGTTGCATGCTCATGTTTCTGTATGTGGTTTTAATTTTAGGCGTTTTACTTAAAATACTAATTTCTGATGAAAAGTCAAAAAGGAAAGTCCCTAATCAAATGGCAAAAATAAAAACTTAAACACATCAGACGAATTGATAACAACTGTTTAAAAAAAATTATAGTTATATTTTAATTTCATTACATTTCCCCGAATACGTTAATTTAAAGTAAGAGAAGATAATATTTTATACATAATGATATCAATAATATTACCCCCTCCTTCAGGCACATCGCACCTGTAAACACACCTGCATCTTGATAAATAGAATATCGAGTTACCAAAAGAGTGGACTAAATGGACTAAACAGTACACAAGTACACAGAAAAAATTGTGATATAAATGTAATGATACCCAACGTCAGCACGTGGAATTTATAACACAAAACCATCTTGTCGTACTTGTTATGGACATAGAATATATCTCATACTATTAAACTGTTATCATACATTGACATCGAGGTCTATAAATGCATTACAATGTGCATTAATTGCTTTTATAGGAAGAACTAGATTTGGACTTAATTTGTTTTTAAATAACTTTTGTTTCTGCTACATAAATTGAATCATCACATGTTTCATTTCATTCACCAGTTTGCGGTGTACATATGTAGATCGATTTTCCGTTATGAAATATGTACCTGTAAACATACCCTACTCCTGATTAATAAGCTACTGAATAACATATGTCAAATTGTATACATACAGAGAAGTGAGTGCTGGTAGGTGTTTGAATGCCCCTTTTTCTATTGTCGTTATTCCTTGTTCATGCAAATCTCTAAAAAGAATGATAATAATGCTTTGGTATACTAAAAAAAAATCATAAAAATTGATATGCGTACTTAATTCAATCGAGGAATCTGATTGAACTGTGTACTGCAAATGCATGCAATTTGTAACAAAACAACTTTTTAGTTTTAACTAAGTAATCCAAGATTGTAATTAAATAGCTCTGGAATTTTCGTCAACATCAAGTATTCTTTAGATACATTTCTTGTAGAGGAAAACGATATAAATCATTAGGTTTGCTAAAGTCGTTCTCGAGATTATTTACAGACTCTTATGACAGGTACATACATACATGCCGTGGCGTGGTTGATTATGTAAGCGGAATCCTAATCCTCCCCTAACCTTGGACAGTTGTGTAACAATACAGCATAAGAACGAACTATGAAAACCAGCTGAAATTGCTTAACTCATCACATGGATACAAATGGAAATATATCTTACAAAAACAACGAGTAGACGTGTAAATATATGATGGTAATTTTGAATATTTCAATGCACAATGTTGTGAAATCCTTGTTACCGTATTCATAAATGCATGTTATGAAATATTGTATATGCTTTTAAGGTACTCCTGCTAGTCTCTTGATAGTTGAAAAAGGCATTTTATGTATATCAAGTTGTTATCCTCACTCCCCGCCCTGTCCATCAATCTGATGCAAAAGAGAGACGAAACATACCAGTGGGATAGTGAAAACAAACAGACAAATAATAGTACACAAGACACAACATAGAAAACTAAAAGACAAAACAACGTATCCCACCAAAAAATAGGGGTGATGTCAGGTGCACTGGAAGGTTGAGCAGACCCGCTTCACATTTGGCACCCGTCGTGTTGCTTATGTTATTATAAATCTGGTAAATAGTCGAATTCGGTAGGTCACATTCATGACAAGGGAAGGGTAATTTAGTTACGACATAGGGAACATATCCGATATCATCTGTGAAACGGTTATTCAATAACGTTCAACCAACTCGTCATGGCGTCCGTAAAATTAACGAAGGAATGATTTTTCAACTTCACCATTTGGAAATCTTGGTTTAATAGCTTCCTTGTGAGAAGCAACCCTCTATCAAGGAAATCATGTTAGGAAATACAAGAACAGGGATATCGAATCAAATGGAAGATATATACTCCGTATGCAGGTGCTGCTTGAATGTTTCTACATAGAAAAGGAAAGTTCACAATTGAGAAGCTGAAATCATCTCTTTTGTCAACCAGCTCTCATTGTCAATTTCTAGATGTAAGTCAAGATAGGCGGCAGACTCAACTGTATCTATAGTATCCTGTATCTCTAGTTCGATCGGAACGATTTGTTTGACATAGTTACCAAATTTTGAATTATCTAATGAGAGAACATCATCTATATAGCGGAACGTAAAGTTAAAGGATATTGCTAACTTCTTATCTTTCTTCCTAAGTAGTTCCTGTTTAAAGTCAGCCTCATAATAAAAAAGAAACAAGCCGGCAAGAAGAGGTACAGATTTGGTTCCAATTTCAATTCCTACAGTCAGTTGTAAAACACGTCCTCCAAACGAAACAAATATGTTGTCAATCAAGAAATCAAGCATCTTGATAATGTCAGTTTCAGAGACATTTTGTTGGAATCAGAGTGATTATTTACAAAGTAGGATTTATCCCTCCCAAAGATGTTGTATTGTTTGAATTAGAGTGATGCTTTACAAAGAAGAATGTATCCCTCCCCAAGACAAGATACTTGTACCTACGTTCACCTTTTTTTTTTTTAAGAAACAAGGCAATACCAACTCTTTCAATACAAGTAAACATTGATGCTTTTTTTTTGGGAGTTAACAAAATTAAATCAAGGATGTTTCTCTTGACACAATTTAAACAACCATTTTACAAAATATTTTCATTGTCTCATCAGGTTGTGTGTGTATACTTCAAACACCGGTGAACAAATTTGGTAGATGTAAATTCATAATTTTTGTTAACAATCTCAGTTCATAAAATTGAGAATGGAAATGGGGAATGTGTCAAAGAGACAACAATCCGACCAAATAAAAAAACAACAGCAGAGGGTCACCAACAGGTCTTCAATGTAGCGAGAAATTCCCGCACCCGGAGGCGTCCTTCAGCTGGCCCGCAAACAAATGTATACTAGTCCAGTGATAATGAACGCCATACTAATTTCCAAATTGTACACAAGAAACTAAAATTAAAATAATACAAGACTAACAAAGGCCAGAGGCTCCTGACTTGGGACAGGCGCAAAAATGCGGCGGGGTTAAACATGTTTGTGAGATCTCAACCCTCCCCCTATACCTCTAACCAATGTAGAAAAGTAAACGCATAACAATACGCACATTAAAATTCAGTTCAAGAGAAGTCCGAGTCTGTTGTCAGAAGAAAGTAACCAAAGAAAATAAACAAAATGACAATAATACATAAATAACAACAGACTACTAGCAGTCAACTGACATGCCAGCTCCAGACTTCAATTAAACTGACTGAAAGATTATGATTTCATCATATGAACATCAGGCACAATCCTTCCCGTTAGGGGTTTAGTATCATACCATCATAACATATATGAGAAGAACATAACCCGTGTCATGCCAAAAACTTTTTTTAGAATAAATGTGTTTAGTTCCGATGCAAAGACCTTATCAGTGACTCAATATTAACGCCAAAATATGCAATCTTAAATCACTTGACAACAGTATCGTAATTATATCCCTTCTTAATAAGTCTATTCAAAGGTTTTGTAAGTTTCTGAGGTGAATACTGACACCTTTGTGCTTTATAAAGAATATTTCCATAAAAAATTGGATGTGAAATGAATGATTCTTGGTGTTTTCTGTTAATTTTGCTGCCTAATAAATAATTCTATAACTTTATACATACAGATCTGTGAGCGTTGTTAGGTTTTCAAAAGCTCCCTTTTGTATTGTAGTAATTGAATCGCCTCGTAGCATTCTGAAAAATAAGACAAGTAAAGCTTGTGACAGGTACATACATACATGCCGTGGCGTGGTTGATTATGTAAGCGGAATCCTAATCCTCCCCTAACCTTGGACAGTTGTGTAACAATACAGCATAAGAACGAACTATGAAAACCAGCTGAAATTGCTTAACTCATCACATGGATACAAATGGAAATATATCTTACAAAAACAACGAGTAGACGTGTAAATATATGATGGTAATTTTGAATATTTCAATGCACAATGTTGTGAAATCCTTGTTACCGTATTCATAAATGCATGTTATGAAATATTGTATATGCTTTTAAGGTACTCCTGCTAGTCTCTTGATAGTTGAAAAAGGCATTTTATGTATATCAAGTTGTTATCCTCACTCCCCGCCCTGTCCATCAATCTGATGCAAAAGAGAGACGAAACATACCAGTGGGATAGTGAAAACAAACAGACAAATAATAGTACACAAGACACAACATAGAAAACTAAAAGACAAAACAACGTATCCCACCAAAAAATAGGGGTGATGTCAGGTGCACTGGAAGGTTGAGCAGACCCGCTTCACATTTGGCACCCGTCGTGTTGCTTATGTTATTATAAATCTGGTAAATAGTCGAATTCGGTAGGTCACATTCATGACAAGGGAAGGGTAATTTAGTTACGACATAGGGAACATATCCGATATCATCTGTGAAACGGTTATTCAATAACGTTCAACCAACTCGTCATGGCGTCCGTAAAATTAACGAAGGAATGATTTTTCAACTTCACCATTTGGAAATCTTGGTTTAATAGCTTCCTTGTGAGAAGCAACCCTCTATCAAGGAAATCATGTTAGGAAATACAAGAACAGGGATATCGAATCAAATGGAAGATATATACTCCGTATGCAGGTGCTGCTTGAATGTTTCTACATAGAAAAGGAAAGTTCACAATTGAGAAGCTGAAATCATCTCTTTTGTCAACCAGCTCTCATTGTCAATTTCTAGATGTAAGTCAAGATAGGCGGCAGACTCAACTGTATCTATAGTATCCTGTATCTCTAGTTCGATCGGAACGATTTGTTTGACATAGTTACCAAATTTTGAATTATCTAATGAGAGAACATCATCTATATAGCGGAACGTAAAGTTAAAGGATATTGCTAACTTCTTATCTTTCTTCCTAAGTAGTTCCTGTTTAAAGTCAGCCTCATAATAAAAAAGAAACAAGCCGGCAAGAAGAGGTACAGATTTGGTTCCAATTTCAATTCCTACAGTCAGTTGTAAAACACGTCCTCCAAACGAAACAAATATGTTGTCAATCAAGAAATCAAGCATCTTGATAATGTCAGTTTCAGAGACATTTTGTTGGAATCAGAGTGATTATTTACAAAGTAGGATTTATCCCTCCCAAAGATGTTGTATTGTTTGAATTAGAGTGATGCTTTACAAAGAAGAATGTATCCCTCCCCAAGACAAGATACTTGTACCTACGTTCACCTTTTTTTTTTTTAAGAAACAAGGCAATACCAACTCTTTCAATACAAGTAAACATTGATGCTTTTTTTTTGGGAGTTAACAAAATTAAATCAAGGATGTTTCTCTTGACACAATTTAAACAACCATTTTACAAAATATTTTCATTGTCTCATCAGGTTGTGTGTGTATACTTCAAACACCGGTGAACAAATTTGGTAGATGTAAATTCATAATTTTTGTTAACAATCTCAGTTCATAAAATTGAGAATGGAAATGGGGAATGTGTCAAAGAGACAACAATCCGACCAAATAAAAAAACAACAGCAGAGGGTCACCAACAGGTCTTCAATGTAGCGAGAAATTCCCGCACCCGGAGGCGTCCTTCAGCTGGCCCGCAAACAAATGTATACTAGTCCAGTGATAATGAACGCCATACTAATTTCCAAATTGTACACAAGAAACTAAAATTAAAATAATACAAGACTAACAAAGGCCAGAGGCTCCTGACTTGGGACAGGCGCAAAAATGCGGCGGGGTTAAACATGTTTGTGAGATCTCAACCCTCCCCCTATACCTCTAACCAATGTAGAAAAGTAAACGCATAACAATACGCACATTAAAATTCAGTTCAAGAGAAGTCCGAGTCTGTTGTCAGAAGAAAGTAACCAAAGAAAATAAACAAAATGACAATAATACATAAATAACAACAGACTACTAGCAGTCAACTGACATGCCAGCTCCAGACTTCAATTAAACTGACTGAAAGATTATGATTTCATCATATGAACATCAGGCACAATCCTTCCCGTTAGGGGTTTAGTATCATACCATCATAACATATATGAGAAGAACATAACCCGTGTCATGCCAAAAACTTTTTTTAGAATAAATGTGTTTAGTTCCGATGCAAAGACCTTATCAGTGACTCAATATTAACGCCAAAATATGCAATCTTAAATCACTTGACAACAGTATCGTAATTATATCCCTTCTTAATAAGTCTATTCAAAGGTTTTGTAAGTTTCTGAGGTGAATACTGACACCTTTGTGCTTTATAAAGAATATTTCCATAAAAAATTGGATGTGAAATGAATGATTCTTGGTGTTTTCTGTTAATTTTGCTGCCTAATAAATAATTCTATAACTTTATACATACAGATCTGTGAGCGTTGTTAGGTTTTCAAAAGCTCCCTTTTGTATTGTAGTAATTGAATCGCCTCGTAGCATTCTGAAAAATAAGACAAGTAAAGCTACCGTATGATTGGATTTTGTGGAAAGTAGTGTGTAATAAAACTGTTCATTTAAGGAGGCTCGAGGGTATAAAAATTTCAGAAAAAATTAAACATTTGTTTTTCATTACATATTTTATTTATTACCTTTTGTAGTTGTTACTTAATCATATGGTACAAAAAAACATTCAAAACAATAAATTCGTGTTGGCCCCAGATGGATTTTAAAATGTAAACCTCATTGAAAAAGTTCCAAATTATCTCCCTTTGGTGGAAAAATGCCATTTTTTGGCTTTAACATTGAAATATCTCTTTTAACTCATCGGTGACCTATATTTTTTAATATAATTTTGATATATGCTGTACTTAAACTAAATTATTTTAAAATTTGAGCGATTTCTGTCATAAATGTCTTTTTTTTTCGATATTACCTTTATTTCTCCTATTAGTTCAACAGAAAAAAAGCACTTTCATGCTTCTTTCGAAGGCAGATTGTGAGCGCAAATGAACGGTGATCCCAATTTTTTATTTTATTTTTCTAATAACTATAAGATAAAGTTCATTTATAGAAAAATATAGAGAAATCCTATATAAATGATTTAGACCCGCGAACCCCCTTAAGACACTTTCCATTTACAGATACTTAGACATATAACCATATGAATTCAATGTTTGTTTTTATAATGCTATCTGCTTTATTTGATAAAGGATAGTTTTGTATTACAATAGAACACCGAAGTCATACACAATAGACTTCAAGGGGGAGTTTCAAATTCCAAACGAAATGGACTGCGTGCAATTCAGACCGTTTAGTTAATTCAAGATATACAAGACCATTCAGACTTGATCATATAACGTTAACATTAAGATCAAATCTCTCTCTTGATTGAAAGTCGGCCAAGCTTCGGAGATAAGTAATACATGTCTATTTTGTATAATCATATCAAACATCTTCAATTAATACTGTTTAGAATTTTGCAAGTTAGCAGACTGAAATGCGACAGTATTCGATTGCATACACGAAATAAACATTTCTTTAAAAAAATATACTCATAATGTTTTAGAGAGGATAAAGAACGGTCATCTGTAATGATTATAGTGGCCCTTATGAATTTGAAGTAGAAGTATTGAATTATACGCGCGAAATCTATTATGAATTTTGATGAAATAGTTATGATTGTGTTTTTGTTCACTTATAATAATGAACATACTTTGTCTCTGAACTGAAAGATAAGCGGTTTCGATTCAAATAAAGTTTAATTTGATACTTACAAAACATATAGCCCTGGTAGGTCTTTAAACGTGCCCTGTTGTATTGTCGTTATTTGATTTTGACTCAAATCTCTGAAAAGGGAGACATATATTATTTCTATCTTAACAGAATAACGTCCAATTATCTGAGAAGGAAGAATGTCTATCATATAGTATGTATTGTAGTGTTCTTTTCATTCTAAAGCTGGTTGACAGTCACCATTGTAATTTTTATTTTTACATTGAAGGGAAGCTTTCTATTCTTGAATGTAAATATAAGGCAACATTAAAGTTTGTTTCTAGAACTTTACATTGTGTGTTCAAGTTTCTGTTGGTGACTTTCAATTTAGACGTGGCTCTTTTAAAGGGGAATATTTGTTGCAGTTAACATTATCCCCATCACTCCAATTATTTAACATCTATATCCATTATATATTCTTGAATATAATTTATTCATTGTGTTATTAATTTGAAAAATATCAATGTTTTGTTTCTGCAGATGAAAATAAGCAATGTTTAAGTTATGACCTTTGACGTTGATTTACGACAAGATTGTACAAGCTTTGATATTTACGACACATATTTTCAAAACGTACACGATTTCAGCTGTCCAAAGTGCTATTAAAATCCCATTAGGTATTAAGGTAATTCAAATTCCTAAAATTGTCCTCTTCGCCGCTACAATTTCCGATAACTGCGTAAAAATGCAGAAAATTTAAACTTTAAATCATGCGTCGAACTTCACCCTTATCTGAGACAGTAAATAAAGGCAACAGTAGTATACCGCTGCTCAAAACTCATAAGTCGATAGAAAAAAAACAAATCCGGGTTACAAACTAAAACTGAGGGAAACGCATTAAATATAAGAGAACAACGACACAACATTAAAATTTGACACACATAAAAACGAACTTAGCATTAGACAACATCCGATGAGATTGACAAATATAACATCAAAACTAAATACATGAATTTGGGATAGAAAAGCACCGTGACACGTCTTGGCTTGGTACAGGACATTTAAAAAAAATGGTGAGTTGAACCTGGTTTTGTGGCATGCCAAACCTCCAGCTTTAATGGCAACGTTATACAATAAAAACACAACCTAACAGGACTACAATACAAATAAATAGGAGAACATATTGGACAAAGAAACGAATAATAGCTATAAAAAAAAAGGCACCAGATTTAAAATTTAATACACCAGGAGTGCGTTACACAAGACTTACTAGTGACGCCCAGATACAAAAGTTCGAAAGCAAAAACAAATACAAAGTTGAACAGTAAAAGTTTAAAAAACTTATTCAAATATGGCCAAATACGAACATCCTTATTATTTAGAATAATTTATACTTTTGCAAGCAGTACATTTTATAAAATGACTATGAAAAAGATATACATGATAAACTAATTACAGGAAAAAAACAAAACAAACCGGATACATTACAATAACCAGCATAATCCAACACAAAAAATAGACATACCCGAGTAAGTCAAGGCTTCAACGGAAAAAGTGACGTCACATTTGAAATTGTAAAAAAGGACAAAAATGACGTCACATTTGAATGACTAAAACTATTTATCAAGAATAAGATAGCAAAGCAGCATTACAACATAAGAATACCCATTATAAAATATAAAAAAAGACATAAAAAAAAAAATAAACATACACTTGTTGCCTATGTTTTTTCTATGACACAATGTCAATACAATTTTAAACCGTTGGCTTATATATAAAGGTACATGTAGATGCAGACAAAAACATCCAAATCACAAGTATATGCCCATTTTTGAAAATAATACAAAATACATATTTGAAATTACTAATGTTTAGAGTAAAACAAAGTGAACATAATGAACACATGTATAGTTAAGTCATTATGCACCATTAAATCAAAATTAATCATCATCCTCTGCAGAAATAAATCTTCTATATTCATAGAACTGCAAATATATGTATTGCATATACAGTATTACAGTTTTGGTGAAAGTATTGGCAATCATGTATGTATCGCCGAGCGGAGCGAATCAAATTTCTTTTTTTGAAGAGTTTTGGAACCGCTGAAGGCCTACGAATCCATAGAACAAATGATGCACAACCATGCTTTCTGGGTGATCCCCAGACCCTTTCTTATTCTGAAAATGCAATTTCTGTTTTAATAATTTTTGACAATTTTTTGGTCTCAAAGCAAAATGTATAAATTCAGTGTAAGACTTAAGTTTCTAGGGACAACGTCAGAAGACCAATATGAATGATAAAGCAAAAATGTAAGTCACATATACATGTAGTTGAGGCAATGGCTTTTGATTTTTTTTCTATACTCATGATCAAGTTTAATTACAAAATTACTAAATTACAAAATGAATGTAACATTAACCATGCTAACAGGATACAGAAGGGCAATCATTGAAAAAAAGCCAAATAAATAAGACACATTGATCTTGAAAAAACAGGGGCTATGTCTGAGAGAGAACAGAACTTGCTTCTTGCAAGACACTCACGGTGAACACAATTTGATATGGAAACAAGCGTTTGGTTTTGTAATTTCCTACATGAGGCATTTGCCTAAATGTAGTTACATCCCTGTTATAAAAGTGAGGTAAGTGTTCATGAAACAATATACCTCAAGTTAAATGAAACCAATTTTTAGACATTTCAAGTATATTTAAATAACATCTACACTTTTATTATTAAAAGATTTGGGGAGTGTTTCCCGATTTCTTTTTTTGGAAAAAAAATGGGTATGAAGAATCTGATGTCATCTCTTACTTTCGAATAGACCTGCTGAGTTATTTATTTTCAATACATTGCGAGTCAAGTGATTATTTTTCAAACTACCACAGAACAAACCATTTATGATTGTGATTATTTAGGTGGAGTTATTCATTTTCAAAATCCTCCTCCCCACCAGAATATCAAATGGTCGTCCCCTTACAGGTAATATAAAAAATAGATGTGATATGATTGCCAATGAGACAATTTTCCGCAAGAGACCAAATGATATAGATATTAACAACTTAACAAATTATGTCACCGTACGGCCTTCAACAATAAGCCAAGTCCATTCTGTATATGGAACTATATAAGCCCGCGAAATGAACATCGAAAAAATAATTTAAACGAGAAAAACTAACTGATTTATGTACAAAAAATTGAACAAAACAAATATGTAACACATCCACAAACAACAAATACTAGATTACCGGCTCCTGATTTGTGACAGGCACCGTACTTATACTACATTTGCCAATGTCTGTGTCATTTGGTCTCTTGTGGGGAGTTGTTTCATTTGCAATCATATCCCATCTTCTTTTTCATACCTATACACAGAATGTGGCGAGTTAAACATGTTAGCGGGATCCAAACCATCCTCCTAACCTAGGACAGTGGTGTAACAGTACAACAAAAGAACGAACTTCAGTTGAACTGGCTTAACTCACCAGATGGATATAAATAGAAATACATCTAATAAAAACAAAGAGTGGACGTGACCGGGTACTTGTACATCCCAACAACAACATGATAATACTGGGCACTAACTGTGCTCCTTTAACAGCAGAATGTTTTTGTTATGAATCACATTTGATGATTAAACGTAGTGAAGATCTGTTTTATTTACATTTAATTGATATATTCAAGCACACTTACCGTTATCTTGGTGATAATTGTTCCTTACCTTATCTAAAAATACTCCCGAAATTTACCCAAAAGAACTTAATTTAACTAAACTAAATTTAAACGGCAATAACTGTCCTTTCTTAGATTTCGATATTTCAATTTTACATGGGAAACTCCACACTTGAATTTACGACAAAAGTAACGATTTTTTCGATCCCAATGTTTATTTTCCCTTTTTGGATGGTGATGTTCCTTTGGTACCATTTTACGGTGTATATATTTAACAACTCTTTCGCTATGCCCGTGTCTATTGTGACGTTTTTTACCATAATGCGCGTAGCATATGTATTACTGGTAAAATATCAAGCCAGGGATGAACCACAAATGACCTAAAACCTTTACTAAATTCTTCCACTGATATAGTTAACTGATAACAAAATAAAAAAAGAAAAACAATATGACAATATTCAATCATCTACAGTGTTGAATTGGTAAACTTTTAGAATATCTTGTTTTGTAATCAATAAGTTTACCAGGATCGTTACTACAGGAGTAGGTCCTGGTAAGACCCCTTTTTGGCCTCAAAATATAGCAGTTTTACAAAATGGTTAAAATGTAAACATTTAGTTATCTTATGAAAAATGGAATGCTTCTTCTACATAAATATGGGCTGTTTTCGACAATAAAGCGTTAATATATCGGGTACTGTCATGCTAAATTACTGAAATCTTCACAATTTTAGCATTTTAGTTAAATTTTAGGCGGTTTCCGCATTTGTGTTCATTCTTCATATTGAAATGTAAGTCGCATTTGATATTAATACATTAGATATATAAAGGTTGATGATGAACACGGATGTAGCCACTTTCGTTTTTGGCAAAAAACATCTGAAAAGTGACAACTTTTTGCATATTTGATAGATTTTTCATATCTAAGCTTGAATCGGAGCGTTTTTAAAGACTAAATCAGTTAAAATCTTTCACATAAACTAATTGAATCAAATAAAATTGACACTTTAAAAAGTGTGCAAAATCTTTCGTCATATGAACCTGAAATTTAAGGCCAAAATCGGCCCTTACCAGACCTACTCCTTTAGAGACACGGTTAACCACAACTCCGTAAAAGTAAGGATATGCTATCACGTTTTAAATAAGTTATATATCTTATGAGTAATAATGCAAAAGTGTTTTTGTTCATTCATAATGATAAGCATAAATATGCAATTTGGAAAACTCAAATTTTTCATTATGCGTCTGATTGATGTGATACATACAAAGAAGTTAGCGCTGGTAAGTCTTTAAACGTGCCTTGTTGTACTGTCGTTAGTTGATTATATGACAATGTTCTGAAAAAGAAGACATACATTTTTTTATTGTATATGGTTTGTTTGCAGTCACTGGTATATTAGTTTTTCAATTTATAGGTCTCTGTTTGGTTTGTCAATTTTTGTTAATTTATGCAGTTTCATTACTATCGGGTTTGCTGAGTTTTATTTTTGACTGCACTATTTAATTCTGTTGAAGCAGCTTCATATCCCATGTTAATGTTTACGTTGGTGGCTTCAAGATAAGATTGTGATGGTTTTGCTGAGTGTGAATTCGCATTGCTATTAGACGTGTTACGGTACATTTTATCTCAAATTCAGGTGGTGTATCTAGTTTTGATGTTATGTTTGTAATTCTCATCGGATTTTGTCAAATGTCTTGACATCTCTTCTGTTGTATTCATGTGTTATGGTAAAGAAAATTACGTGTGTTGTTGTAACGAAATCTTTATTACCTATATAGAACTGTGAACTGGTATGATTTTAGTGACAAGGGTGAATATAATGAAGACGCTATTCGAGTCTGGCATTCTGGAGTATACTCTAGATATCCGGCCTTGCTGTCATCAAACTTTCGAGTGGGTTTTTTGTACTCGAAACTCGAAAGCAACCAATCAAAATGCTGGATTTCATGTTTCGAGCACGATTTGTGTGCTCCAAGCATTGAACAAAGTTTGATGACTTCAACCCCTGTTATGAGTTATAATGCAAAAGTGTTTTTTTATTCATAAAGAAAGCATAAATCTGCTTGGAAAACTAACAGTTTCAATAATACTTCTGATTGAACTTAATATAATGTGATACATACAAAGAAGTTAGCGCTGGTAAGTCTTTAAACGTGCCTTGTACCGTCGTTAGTTGATTAAGGGCCAATGATCTGAAAAAGGAAACATACAGTATTTCTATTTTATAAGATTTACTTGTAGTCACTGGTATATTATTATTATTAAGTATTTCAACTCTCCTGTGGAAAGACTTATTGTTTTTGTTCTGATTATTAAGTATTTCAACTTTTCTGTTGAAAGACTTATTGTTTTTGTTCTGATTATTAAGTATTTCCACTTTTCTGTGGAAAGACTTATTGTTTTTGTACTGATTCTTAGGTCTTTCCACTTTTCTGTGGAAAGACCTATTGTATGTGTTCTGATTATTATTAAGTATTTCCACTTTTCTGTGGAAAGACTTATTGTATTTCTTCTGATTATTAGGTCTTTCCACTTTTCTGTGGAAAGACCTATTGTTTTTCTTCTGATTATTGTTTTTCTTCAGCCTAATTTTGTTCTTGCGGTAAATATTTGTTTCGCAATACGTCGCTTAGATATTTGGTAGATGATATCGAACAGTTTATGTGCTTTTAAATTTCACCCTGCTTAGGCGAACCATTTTCTTTATAAGAGTTATCTCCCTATTCACTGTTTATCATCTGTGTGCATCTCCTTCGTAACAAAAGAGATAGCGACAAAATTCCTTTTACAAATTGTTCGTTACATCCTCTAATTTGGATCAAAGCGATTCGATGACATTTTATAGGAGTTATCTACCTTTACAAAATAAATTTGTCGGTATGTGTTTTTAACTCATAAACAGTTAACCGTATAACCCTGGAATGTTTTTATTTGAGGCCCCTAGGTTCTAACTTAAAAATGAGGTCAAGGTCAAAGGTCAAGGTCAAAGTTCTCAATTGTGACTTTTGCTTGTTTTTGCATTTTCTCCGACACATTAAAAGATACATATAAAAGAACAAGTGCAAAATGTCTGCTTTATTGTAATGAAGATTTGCTACATTTAGTATTAAACAATTTAATGGCATCTCATAGGAGTTGGTGCCCCTGAAATGTCTTGATATGAGGTTATTTGATAATAACTTTAACTAAGTTCATTATCAAGGCATTTGACCTTGAACAAAAGGTTACGTGACAAATGACCTTGAAAAATGACTACCGGAAGTGACCTTGAGAAAACCGGAAGTAGCCTTTTTTGCAATTTTTTCATATAAAAGTACTCAGATTTCATATATTTTGTCATATAGATACATAAACTGATTACTGAAGACTAAACATGACTTCCAGCAGACCGTAAGTGGCCAATTATCTCCCATTCTACATACAAAAGTATATAGAAACTATATATTTTTGGAATCAGTGTGAAAGAAGCTATCATATGAGAACGGAAGTGACATTAATTTCATCGGAAGCATTATATTATCTCCCTTATATCACTCAAAAATATAATTTAACCATTATTTATCGCATTAGTATGAAGAAACTATCTTCTTATGAAAGTTTCTTTCATCTGAGAACAATTGGTTTTTAATTAGGTCTTTCCACCTTTCCGTGGAAAGACCTATTGAATTTGTTCTGATTATTAGGTCTTTCCACCTTTCCGTGGAAAGACCTATTGAATTTGTTCTGATTATTATTATTTTTTTTTTTTTTTTCTTCCGCCTAATATTTTTCTTGCGTAGTATTGATGTTTCAAAAGATGTCGCTTAGATATTTGAAATATGATATCGTATAGTTTATACGCTTTAAAAATTTACAACTGCGTAACAAAATACTTTACATTGTAAGAGTTATCTCCCCAAACACTGTTTTTCTTGTGGCCACTACTCCTTCGCAACCGTTAAAGATTATGACAAATTTATTTTACTAGATTGCTCGTTACATCTTCAGGATTAGGATATTCATTGGACTGAAGCTTTACGGAAACTCCATATGAGAGTTATTCCCCCTTTTCCATTAAATTAAGTGATATGCATTTCTAAATGGTAAACCATAAGTGATAGAGACCTAGGGTCCTTAGATTTGAGGTCCTTGGTCCCAAAAAATGAAAATAAGGTCAAGGTCAAAGGTCAAGGTCATATTCTAAATTTTGATTTTGGCTTATTTTCACTAATTTTCAAATACCGTATGACATATCGAAAAATAATTTTTCATAAATTGTTAGTTGCGACATATCCTTACTTGTATATTTTGGTTGAAAGGGTGCGCAGACAATAAATAAGAGTTTTTGCCCATCTTACATTTAGAATTACGCATAAAGTGATATTACTCATTAACCAAACATATTAAAGACCTAGGGTCTTTTTATTTAAGGTCCTTGGTTTGTGACCTTGAAATTGAGGTCAAGGTCATAGGTTAATAGGACGTTCCAGATTTTGACCTTTGCTTTAAAGTCGTATTAATATATCATAAAGCCATATGAACTAACATTTTAAACTGATTTTTTATATTTCAATATCATAATAGATCTTTACTAGTGGAAAGACCTTCAATTGTTCTCTGAACAATTGGTTTTTAATTAGGTCTTTCCACTTTTCCGTGGAAAGACCTATAGGTTTTGTTCTGATTATTATTATTAGGTCTTTCCACCTTTCCGTGGAAAGACCTATTGAATTTGTTCTGATTATTATTTTTTTTTTTTTTCTTCCGCCTAAATTTTTTTCTTGCGTAGTATTGATGTTTCAAAAGATGTCGCTTAGATATTTGGAATATGATGTCGTATAGTTTATACGCTTTGAAAATTTACAACTGCGTAACAAAATACTTTACGTTGTAAGAGTTATCTCCCCAAACACTGTTTTTCTTGTGGCCACTACTCCTTCGCAACCGTAAAAGATTACGATAAATTTATTTTACCAAATTGCTCGTTACATCTTCAGGATTAGGCAATTCGTTTGGACCGAAGCTTTCCAGGGACTCCATATGAGAGTTATTTCCCCTTATGTATTTGATATAAGTGATTTGCATTTCTAACAGGTAAACCATAAGTTATAGAGACCTAAGGTCTTTTGATTTGATATCCTTGGTCCAAAAAAATTAAAATTAGGTCAAGGTCAAAGGTCAAGGTCATATTGAAAATTTTTATTTTGGCTTATTTTTACTTATTTTCAAAACCTTATAAGATATCGACAAAATATTTTTACTTAATTGATAGTTGCGACATGTTGTAACTTATAAATTTTGGTTGGAAGGGTGCGTAAACAATAAATGAGAGTTTTCGCCCATCTTATATTTAAAATCATGCCTAAACTGATATAACTCATTTACCATACATATTACAGACTTAGGGTCTTTTTATTTAAGGTGTTGGTTGGTGACCTTGAAATTGAGGTCAAGGTCAAAGGTTAAGAGGACGTTCTAGATTTTGACCTTTGCTTTAAATTCATATTTATACATTATAGAGTCATAGGAACTGACATTTTAGATTGATTTTTAATATTTTGATAATAAAATAGATCTTTACTCGTGGAAAGACCTTCAATTGTTCTTTGAACAATTGGTTTTTAATTATTATTTTTTTTTCTTCCGCCTAAATTTTGTTCTTGCGTAGTATTAATGTTTCAAAAGATGTTGCTAAGATATTTGGAATATGATGTCGTATAGTTTATTCGCTTTAAAAATTTACAACTGCGTAACAAAATACTTTACGTTGTTAGAGTTATCTCCCCAAACACTGTTTTTCTTGTGGCCACTACTCCTTCGCAACCGTAAAAGATTACGACAAATTTGTTTTAACAAATTGCTCGTTACTTCTTCAGGATTAGGATATTCATTTGGACCGAAGTTATCCGGAGACTCCATATGAGAGTTATTTCCCCTTATGCATTTGATATAAGTGATATGCGTTTCTTACTGGTAAACCATCAGTGATATAGGCCTAGGGTCTTTGGATTTAAGTTCCTTGGTCCATAAAAATGAAAATGAGGTCAAGGTCAAAGGTCAAGGTCATATTCTAAATTTTGATTTCGGCTTATTTTCTCTTATTTTCAACCACCGTGAAAGATTTTGACAAATTATTTTTACTAAATTGTGAGTTGCGACATGTTGTAACTTATAAATTTTTGTTGGAAGGGTGCGTTAACAATAAATGAGAGTTTTCCCCCATCTTATATTTAAAATCTTACCTAAAGTGATATAAGTCATTAATCATACATATTACAGACCTGGGGTCTTTTTATTTGAGGTCCATGGTTGGTGACCTTGAAATTGAGGTAAAGGTCAAAGGTTAATAGGACGTTCTAGATTTTGACCTTTGCTTTAAATTCATATTTATACATTATAAAGTCATAGGAACTGACATTTGTGATTGATTTTTAATATTTTGATAATAAAATAGATCTTTACTTGTGGAAAGACCTTCAATTGCTCTTTGAACAATTGGTTTTTAATTATTATTTTTTTCTTCCGCCAAATTTTGTTCTTGCGATAAATGTTTGTTTCGCAATATGTCGCTTAGATATTTCTCATATGGTACCGTATAGTTTATGCGCTTTTAAATTTCACCCTGCTAAGGCGAACCTTTTTCTTTGTAAGAGTTATCTCCCTATTCACTGTTTATCATCTGTGTGTATCTCCTTCGTAACAAAAAAGATAGCAACAAAATTCCTTTTACAAATTGTTCGTTACATCCTCAGGAATTTTTGGCTAATTTGGATCGAAGCGATTCGATGACATTTTATATGAGTTATCTACCTTTACAAAATAAATTTATTTTTAAAAAAATCATAAACAGTTAACCGTTTAACTCTAGAATGTTTTTATTTGAGGCCCCTAGGTCCTAACTTAGAAAATGAGGTCAAGGTCAAAGGTCAAGGTCAAGTTCTCAATTGTGACTTTTGCTTTTTTTAGCATTTTCTCCCACACTTTAAAAGATAAATATAAAAAAACAAGTACAAAATGATTGCTTTATTGTCATAAAGATATGCTACGTTTAGTCTTATACAATTTAATGGCATCTCATTGGAGTTGGTGCCCCTGAAATGTCTTGATATGAGGTTATTTGATTATAACTTAAATTAAGTTCATTATAAAGGCATTTGACCTTGTACAAAAGGTTAGGTGATAAATTATCTTGAAAAATGACTACCGGAAGTAGCCTTTTTTGCAATTTTTTCATAGAAAAGTACTCAGAATCCATATATTTTGTCATATAGATACCTAAACTGATTACTGAGGTTTAAAAATGTCTTCCAACAAACCGGAAGTGGCCAATTATCTCCCATTCTACATACAAAAGTATATAGAAACTATATATTTTTGGAATCAGTGTGAAAGAAGCTATCATATGAGACCGGAAGTGACATTCATTTCACAGGAAGTAGCATATTATTTCCCTAATATAACACATTAATATAATTAAACCCTTTATTTATCGCAACAGTATGAAGAAACTATCTTATCAAAATTTCTTTGATGTGGAAAGACTTTCAATTGTTCTCTGCTTTATTGTAAGAAAGATATGGTACATTTAGGCTTATACAATTAAATGGCATCTTATAGGAGTTGGTGCCCCTGAAATGTCTTGATATGAGGTTATTTGATTATAGCTTCAACTAAGTTCATTGTAAAGGCATTCAAGAATTTTTGGCTAATTTGGATCAAAGCGATTCGATGAAATTTTATAGGAGTTATCTACCTTTACAAAATAAATTTGTCGGTATGTTTTTTTAACTCATAAACAGTTAACCGTATAACCCTGGAATGTTTTTATTTGAGGTCCCTAGGTCCTAACTTAGAAAATGAGGTCAAGGTCAAGTTCTCAATTGTGACTTTTGCTTGTTTTTAAATTTTCTCCGACACTTTACAAGATACATATAAAAGAACAAGTGCAAAATGTCTGCTTTATTGTAATTAATATATGCTTCATTTAGTCTGATACAATTTAATGGCATCTTATAGGAGTTGGTGCCCCTGAAAGTCTTAATATGAGGTTATTTGAATATAACTTCAACTAAGTTAATTATAAAGGCATTTGACCTTATACAAAAGGTTAGGTGACAAATGACCTTGAAAAATTACTACCGGAAGTGACCTTGAGAAAACTGGAAGTAGCCTTTTTTACAATTTTTTCATAGAAAAGTACTCAGAATCCATATATTTTGTCATATAGATACATAAATTGATAACTGAATACTTAGAATGACTTCCAACAACCGGCAGTGGCCAATTCTCTCCCATTCTACATACAAAAGTATCTAGAAACTATATATTTTTGGAATCAATGTGAAAGAAGCTATCATATGAGACCAGAATTGACATTCATTTCACCGGAAGTAGCATATTATCTCTCTTATTTCACTCAAAAGTATAATTAAACCATTATTTATCGGATCAGTATGAAGAAACTATCTTCTTCTCAAAATTTCTTTAATGTGGAAAGACTTTCAATTGTTCTGTGAACAATTGGTTTTTAATTAAGTCTTTTCACTTTTTTGTTAAAAGACTTATTGTATTTCTTCTGATTATTATTATTTTTTTCTTCCGCCAAATTTTTTTCTTCCGATAAATGTTTGTTTCGCTATATGTCGCTTAGATATTTCTCATATGGTATCGTATAGTTTATGCACTTTTAAATTTCACCCTGCTAAGGCGAACCATTTTCTTTGTAAGAGTTATCTCCCTATTCACTGTTTATCATCTGTGTGCATCTCCTTCGTAACAAAAAAAGTTAGCGACAAAATTCCTTTTACAAATTGTTCGTTACATCCTCTGAAATTTTTGGCTAGTTGGATCGAAGCGATTCTTTGATATTTTATAGGAGTTATCTACCTGTACAAAATAAATTTGTCATTATGTTTTTTTAACCCATAAACAGTTAACCGTATAACCCTGGAATGTTTTTATTTGAAGTCCCTAGGTCCTAACTTAGAAAATGTGGTCAAGGTCAAAGGTCAAGGTCAGGTTCTCAATTGTGACTTTTGCTTGTTTTTGCATTATCTCCGACACATTGAAAGATACATATGAAAGAACAAGTGCAAAATGTCTGCTTTATTGTAAAGAAGATATGCTACATTTAATCTGATACAATTTAATGGCATCTTATAGAAGTTAGTGCCCCTGAAATGTCTTGATATGAGGTTATTTGAATATAACTTCAACTAACTTCATTATAAAGGCATTTGAACTTGTACAAAGGTTAGGTTACATATGACCTTGAAAAATGACAACCGGAAGTGACCTTGAGAAAACCGGAAGTAGCCTTTTTTGCATTTTTTTTTCATATAAAAATTCTCAGAATCCATATATTTGTCATATAGATACATAAACTGATTACTGAAGACTAAAAATGACTTTCAACAAACCGGAAGTGGCCAATTATCTCCCATTCTACATACAAAAGTATATAGAAACTATAATTTTTTGGAATAAGTGTGAAAGAAGCTATCTCATGAGACCTGAAGTGACATTCATTTCACCGGAAGTAGCATATTTTCTCCCTTATATCACTCAAAAATATAATTAAACCATTTTTTATCGCATCAGTATGAAGAAACTATCTTTTTATCAAAATTTCTTTGATATGGAAAGACTTTCAATTGTTCTCTGAACAATTGGTTTTTAATTATTATTATTATGTCTTTCCACTTTTCTGTGGAAAGACTCATTGTTTTTCTTTTGATTATTAAGTCTTTCCACTTTTCTGTGGAAAGACTTATTGTTTTTCTTCTGATTATTATTATTTTTTTCTTCCGCAAAAATTTGCGATAAATGTTTGTTTTGCAATATGTCGCTTAGACATCTCTCATATGGTATCGTATAATTAAGGCGCTTTTACATTTCACCCTGCTAAGGCGAACCATTTTCTTTGTAAGAGTTATCTCCCTATTCACTGTTTACCATCAGAGTGCATCTCCTTCGTAACAAAAAAAGATAGCGACAAAATTTTTTTTATAAATTGTTTGTTACATCCTCAGGAAATTTTGGCTAATTTCGATCGAAGCGATTGGATGAAATTTTATAGGAGTTATCTACCTTTACGGAATAAATTTGTCGGTATGTTTATTTAACTCATAAACCGTTAACAGTATAACCATTGAATGTTTTTATTTGAGCCCCCTGGTCCTAACTTAAAAAAATAGGTCAAGGTCAAAGGTCAAGGTCAAGTTCTCAATGTTGACTTTTCCTATTTTTGGTATTTTCTCCAACACCTTGAAAGATATGCATAAAAGAAGAAGTGCAAAATGTTTGCTTTATTGTAATGTAGATTTGTTACATTAGGTCTGAAACAATCTAATGGCATCTTATAGGAGTTAGTGCCCCTGAAATGTGTAATTATCATGTTTATTGATGTTTACTTCAACTTGGTTCATTATATAGCCATATGACCTTTACCAAAATGTTAAGTGACATATGACCTTGAATAATGTCAACCGGAAGTGACCTGGGAAAAACCGGAAGTAGCCATTTTTGCAAATTTTTCATATACTCGGAATCAATATATTTTGTCATATAGATAAACAAACTGATTACTGAAGATTAAAAATGACTTCCAACAAACCGGAAGTGGCCAATTATCTCCAATTCTACATACAAAAGTATATAGAAACTATATATTTTTGGAATCAGTGTGAAAGAAGCTATCCTATGAGACCGGAAGTGATATTTATTTCACCGGAAGTAGCATATTATCTCCCTTATTTAACTCAAAATTATAATTCAACCATTATTTATCGCATCAGTATGAAGAAACTATCTTCTTATCAAAATTTCTTTGATGTGGAAAGACTTTCAATTGTCCCTGAACAATTGGTTTTTAATTATTTTTTTTTTCTTCTGCCAAATTTTGTTCTTGCAATAAATGTTTGTTTCGCAATATGTCCTTTAGATATTTCTCATATGGTATTGTATAGTTTATGCGCTTTTGGAGTTCACCCTGCTAAGGCGAATCATTCTCTTTGTAAGAGTTATCTCCTTATTCAATGTTTACCATCTGTGTGCATCTCCTTCGTAACAAAAAAGATATCGACAAAATTCTTTTTACAAATTGTTCGTTATATCCTCAGTAATTTTTTGGCTAATTTGGATAGAAGCGATTCGATGAAATTTTATAGGATTTTTTGTGTTATTTAAATTTGGTGTTACAAAATATTAGAAATTATTATAAATTCAGGAATGTATCTTCCTCATGCAAAGCTCTGATTCCTTTCACGAATTTGACTATACTTTTTGGACCTTTTGGATTATAGCTCTTCATCTTTTATATAAGCTTTGGATTTCAAATATTTTCGCCACGAGCATCACTGAAGAGACATATTTTGTCGAAATGCGCATCTGGTGCAACAAAATTGGTACCGTTGATTTTATCACTACCACTGGGTCGATGCCTCTGCTGGTGGACTATTAGTCCCCGAGGGTATCACCAGCCCAGTAGCCAGTACTTCGGTACTGGCATGAAAATACGGATTTTTTGTGTTATTTAAATTTGGTGTTACAAAATATTAGAAATTATTATAAATTCAGGAATGTATCTTCCTCATGCAAAGCTCTGATTCCTTTCGCGAATTTGACTATACTTTTTGGACCTTTTGGATTATAGCTCTTCATCTTTTATATAAGCTTTGGATTTCAAATATTTTCGCCACGAGCATCACTGAAGAGACATATTTTGTCGAAATGCGCATCTGGTGCAACAAAATTGGTACCGTTGATTTTATCTACCTCTACAAAATAAATTTGTCGGTATGTTTTTTTAACTCATAAACCGTTAACTGTATAACCATGGATTGTTTTTATTTGAGGTCCCTGGATCCTAATGAAGAAAATTAGGTCAAGATCAAAGGTCAAGGTCAAGTTCTCAGTTTTGACTTCTCTTTGTTTCGGTATTTTCTCCAACACCTTTAAAGATCTGTTTAAAAGAACAAGTGCAAGAAGTTTGCTTAATTGTAATGTAGATATGTTACATTTGGTCTGAAACAATCTAATGGCATCTTATAGCAGTTAGTGCCCCTGAAATGTGTAATTATCAGGTTAATTGATTATAACTTCAACTTGGTTCATTATATAGCCATATGACCTTTACCAAAATGTTGGGTGACATATGACCTTGAACAATTCCAACCGGAAGTGACCTTGAGAGAATCGAAAGTAGCCATTTTTGCACATTTTTCATAAAAAAAGTACTCGGAATCGATACATTTGGTAATCTAAATACATTTACGTATCTCTGTAGACTTAAAGTGACTATTAATAAACCGGAAGTGGCCAATTATCTGCTGGTTAAAAGGTAGACGTATATAGAAACTATTTATTTTTGGAATCACTGTTAAAGCAGCTATCATATGAGATTGGCAGTGACTGTATTATATACTATTCAAATTACCCTAAGCGCTTGACAATATATATCCATTCACAAATATAAGTATTATCAATAAGATATAAAAGCCCATGTTAAAACTTCTAAAACAAACAGTTTTTAAAAATGAAGCATTGATAACCAATAAAATTTATATTTAATGGGCATGATAACATTAAGGAGGTTTTGAATCCGTACTTTTGTTATGAGTAATAATGCAAAAGTTTTTTTTTTTTTAGTCATAAAAAAGCATAAATCTGCTTGGAAAACTAACTAATAATGTTTATGATTGAACTAAATATAATGTGATACATACAAAAACGTTAGCGCTGGTAAGTTTTTAAACGTGCCTTGTACTGTCGTAAGTTGATTAATGGTAAATGATCTGAAAAAGGAAACATACAGTATTTCATTTGTATAAGATTTATTTGTAGTCACTGGTATATTATTATTATTATTATTATTATTATTATTATTATTATTATTATTATTATTATTATTATTATTATTATTATTATTATTATTATTATTTATAACAGTTCATTATATAATATTCAAATTACACTAAGCACTTGACAATATATATCCATTCACAAATATATGTATTAACAATAAAATATAAAAGCCCATGTTAAAACTTCTAAAACAAACAGTTTTTAAAAATGAAGCATTGATAACCAATTAAATTTATATTAAATGGGCATGATAAAATTAAGGAGGTATTGAATCCGTACTTATAGAAGTAAGTTTAAACTTCAAAACATTTACTAAACAAGATCCAAAATAACCAATAAAAGAAAGTTAAGAAAAAAAAAAAGTAATTGCTTAAAAATTCAAAATATTACAATGATATAGAAATATTTTAAGAACTACGAAAAGCATTTTTGAATAAATGGGTTTTAAGGTTTTTCCTAAAAACGTTCACACAATGAAAGTTTCTTAGATCACTTGGTAAAACATTCAACAGAACGGCCGCTGCCTTGTTGAATCTTCTTTCCCCATATGTTTTAGTTCTTACACATGGCTTTATTATAATCATGGAATATTCAGATCTAAGCGCTCGCACTGGTTAATATATGTAAACGAGTTCTTGTAGGTAGATCGGTGCCTCCTCGTGCAAAGCCTTGAACATTAGTTTTTCAATGTATACATTTGTAGGTTTTCTGTTTGGTTTGTCAATTTTTTTAATTTATGCAGATTCATAACTATCAGGTGTGAAGAGTTTTATTCTTGAATGCACACTTTAATTCTGTTGATCCAGCTTCATGTTCTATGTTAATGTTTACGTTGATGGCTTCAATATAAGGTATGATACTTTAAAGGAACATTTGTGGCGGTTACCACTGTCTCCATCACTTCTTGTGTGTAACTTCTATATCCATAATATATTCTTTCAAATAGTATCTCTTTCAGTTACTTTGAAAAAGGCATAATATGTATTTTTTGAGAGTTTTTTATTTTCCCGTGAATGTCCATCTATCTGGTGAAATATACCTTTATACTTTCTTTTATAGATTGAACAAAATTTTATCACGAATAAGTCTCTTGACAAATTTTATACAACCAGTTACAAAAGATTTGCATTTTATCATCATATTGGGTTTTTATACTTTAAACTACGGTGTACACATTTGGTCGATGTAAATTCATAATTTAAGTTAACAATCTTTATCCTTAATGATTCTTGATGTTTTTTGTTCATTTTGCTGCCGAATAAATAATAATCATTCTCTATACATACAGAACTTTGAGCGCTGTTAGGTTTTCAAATGCTCCCATTTCTATTGTAGTAATTTGATTGCCCATTAACTGTCTGAAAAATAAGACAAGTAATGCTACGGTATGATAGGATTTATCGTCGTGTTACGTTCCTAAAGCTTGTTGTTTAAAGTTGCGTGAAATAAAACTCTTCATATAAAACACTTTTCATTTACAGATAAAAATATAAATATAGTAATCCAATGCTTGTTTTTATAACGGAATCTTAATTATAAATTTGAAATTGTTTTTTTGTTATTAGAATAGACCATCGTGTCACACACGATAGACCTCAAGGATGAGTTTCAAATTCCAAAACGCTGTTTCGATCGCAATGGATTCGATCAGCTCTCTCACTTGAATGAATGTAAGTAAAGCATGAGCGATATGTTGTGCTGTCTATACAATACATTTATGTTTATTTTGTACGATTATATCAAACATTTGTTAACCGACTGAAATGACAAGATTATTCGATTGCATACACGAAATGTTTTTTTTTTTTTTAAATACAGATAATGTTTAGTACGGATAACGAACTTCCAACTGTTATGATGTCTTGTGATTAATATAGAATGCTGGATTTAAAAATCTTATTTGTATATACTGTAGATTCGTTATTAATCGTTTGATACCAATTTTCGTGGATTGCATGGGTATATGTGAACCACGGAATAACATGTTCATTGAATGACAAATTTTCGTAATGCTTATAAAAAGACTTCGTCAAAACACGAAATTAATTGCCAGGAACACGCAAGTTTTCCTTCATTCACGAAAATTGGTACCCAAGAAATCAAATGACAGATGAGCATACAAATTCTTTGACGACACCATATTATCATATATGTTAGAACTTGTAAAACATATATCTGTGAATTTATGATATATGTATGACATTCGCTTTCGGTTGAAGTTATAAGGAAGATAGTTTTGAGAACTTGGTATGAATCAGTAACTGTACTTTATCATTATCGTGAGTAAAGTCGACAACAAAATTACGATACTGAATTTAAAATTGACGATCTGGTTATTAATCGTGCTAAACAAAATGTGTACTTACAGAGTACTCAAGTTGGTGTTAAATGCAAACGTGTCATCCTTGACAAATGTCAAATAGTTTCCAATCAAATTTCTGTACAAAGTATACATGGTATATATACAAAAAAAACAAATATCAGTATTTGATCTTATGAAACTACCATGTTATAATTGAGATACATCAAAACAATTAGTCATTAAAACAATAGAAAAAATTGATATTGGAATTACTGAGACTTGTTATGTGACTTTTTTTTAAACTTAAGTGTTTTTATTTACAAAAAAGGTTTTTAGATTTTAACGAGAGAAATTTATGTATTACTGAAAAATTATAACACCAGGATTTTCGATATCACAAACTAGTCAAAACATTTATTAAATTTTATCATCGGTATAAGGACATCATTCGTAAATATAGCTCAACATGCAGACTTCTTATACGTTCAGGTATTTCACATCCAATTTTTTATGGAAATATTCTTTATAAAGCACAAAGGTGTCAGTATTCACCTCAAAAACTAACAAAAACTTTGAATAGACTTATTAAGAAGGGATATAGTTACGATACTGTTGTCATGTCATTAAAGATTGCATATTTTGGTGTTAATATTGATTTACTTATAGGGTTTTTGCATCGGAACTAAACACATTTATTAAAAAAACAGTTGTTGGCATGACACGGGTTATGTTCTTCTCATATATGTTATGATGGTATGATACTAAACCCCTAACGGAAAGGATTGTGCCTGATGTTCATATGATGAAATCATAATCTATCAGTCAGTTTAATTGAAGTCTGGAGCTGACATGTCAGTTAACTGCTAGTATTTATGTATTATTGTAATTTTGTTTATTTTCTTTGGTTACATCTTCTGACATCAGACTCGGACTTCTTTTGAACTGAATTTTAATGTGCGTATTGTTATGCGTTTACTTTTCTACATTGGCTAGAGGTATAGACGGAGGGTTAAAATCTCACAAACATGTTTAACCCCGCCGCATTTTTGCGCCTGTCCCATGTCAGGAGCCTATGGCCTTTGTTAGTCTTGTGTTATTTTAATTTTAGTTTCTTGTGTACAATTTGGAAATTAGTATGGCGTTCATTATCACTGAACTAGTATATATTTGTTTAGGGGCCAGTTGAAGGGCGCATCCGGGTGCGGGAATTTCTCGCTACATTGAAGACCTGTTGGTGACCTTCTGCTGTTGTTTTTTTCTATGGTCGGGTTGTTGTCTCTTTGGCACATTCCCCATTTCCATTCTCAATTTTATTTTATTAAGATATGATGCGAAGAAAAGTAAAAAATCCGTTTCGTGTCATAAACAAATGTATATTGCTACACTAATAAATTCAAAATTCACAGTGAAATAATCCTAACATATGAATATTTGACGCTTGATTTGACATAAATATCACGTCGTATTGTTACGTTATGGCATTTAGAGTTAGACGAGCGAATATTTACCATTCAGCTGTTTTATCAGTCAAGTATGTGCTGTACATGATGTTTGGCCGATTGTTAGGGAGCAAATGTCATTGCAACGTCACAATTGTATTTAGTACTTTGATTAATTCTTGCCTTTGACGACTTTTGATGGAAAGCTTGATTGTGACGCTTTAAAGAACGGACACTTCCAATAAACGATTATGGAATATCATGTCATTCATACGACAAGTGTTAGTAAAAACAAAAAATCGGGCGGACACCACAAATTATAATCTTTCAAATAAATATAATAATAAAGCCATCTATAAAATTGCATGAAACCGAACCGCCTTCTTGACTTAACTGTAAGAGACATGATCCAACAAAACATTTCACAGTCGAGGATATATCTACACGTAAACACATACGGAAAGACAAAAAGAAACAAAAGTAGTTTTAGTTCAAGAGGGACGAAAGATACCAAAGGGACAGTCAAAATCATAAATCTAAAACAAACTGACAACGCCATGGCTAAAAATGAAAAAGACAAACAGAAAAACGATAGTACACTTGACACAACATAGAAAACTAAAGAATAAACAAGTTCAACTATGCCCAATTTAGTTGGAACTTAGAGTAAACATGTTCGAATCTGTCAATACACCGGTCAAAGACCATTTACCTTCGGTTAACAGTTATAATCACATGATAATTTTTTTTCAACATAGAGGCGAAGCCTTGCATTTCATATTGGTACGGCCTGCAATGCAACGAGTCGCAAAGCGACTCATCCTGACTCACAGAAGCGAATATTCAGCAAAGGGTTAGGGGCCACTACATCCCCCCGATGACAAGTTTTGATAAAAGCGCAACATCGTGCATTCTGACCTTCTCCTGACACTTAAATTTCATTTCTGAAAACAAATTTTTATGGGAAACAATTTGATATATTTTACTCTTTTTTATTTCAAAGTCAACATCAAAATTGAGAAAAAGAATTTGAAACATCAATTGTGTCTAAAAAGGCAAAAACAAAAACAACTGTGTAGAAAAAAATGCAATATCTTAGCTAAGTTAATACGTTTACTTTGTGTCGGACACCTTGCTATGGACCTTGACATGCTTCTCTTTGGAAATTTCAATTATAATTTTGCGGTATAATGTTGTATACCGGTTGCACGACCTAAAAGTAATACTTTTATACAATTAAGTATTCGCTGAACAAAACCGGGTTAAAGGAATTATGATCAGAACGATTAACAGATTATCAAAATTCCATGTAAAGAGACTGAAAAATAAACGACCTACGGAATTTCTACTCTAGTATCAAGTTTGGGTAAGAACAATGAAAAAAAAAAATTTGAAATTCAAAAAGGAGAGGCCACCAATATGTCTTCAACAAAACAAGATAATCCCGCAACCATAATAGCAATGACGACACAACATAGAAAACTATAGACCAAAGGGCAGAAAACAGCCCACCAATGGGTCTTCAACACAGCGATGAAATCCCTCACTCAAAGCCGAGCTTCAACATGCCCCTACACAAAAAAGAATTACTAGTTCAATGAAAACGGAACTCACACTAAACATGCCAAACTCAAACACATATGAATGAATTAAAATAAAAAATAAACATACTAGACAAACATAGGCAAGAGGCTCCTGAAAAGCGAACAATTGCGACCGGGTTTTTCATGTTTTAGGACGACATCTAAACAATCCTGGTATACTTCTAGCCAATGTAGAAAAACAAACACACAGCCATACGCAGAGTAAAACTCAGTTCAAAATTTTGTTTTGTTGATCTGATTAAATAGGATAATCACAAATTTATGTAAATTGAAACTGTTGTGGGAGGCTTAGCGGGTTGGGACGTAATGTCGTTGCTTGGTGACGTCCTTGATTTTGGATCATTCAATGTGCGAGACAAACCAATGTCTAACATTATTTAAAAATTAAAGTCTATCATCCGTATAAACAATACTTTGATACAGTGTGGGTGATAAATGTTAGTTGACATAAAGCTTACATTATTGACAAGTAACCAACCTTACAAATTTTCAGAATGGTGATTTTCGTTATTTTGAAATACCGTCATCTCATTTTGTTTTACGAGAGAAAAATGTACTATTAAGGTGATGCATAATACTACTCACCTTCTATTGATAAGGACATATTAAGCTTTTCATTATCATAATGATCAAAATTTGTGGTTGTCAAACTGCTATATGACCATTGAAATTTGTCGATAAAGTCTGTGGTTCATTTTTTTTTAATTTTTTATATTTTTGTTAATAAATAGAGTGAATATTTTGTCGAAATTTCACAGAAATTAAACGAGTCTAAAAAGACAGAAACGACTTCATTTTCAAACTTTACAATTTACATAATTGAGATAGATAATTGTAAAAAGTATGTGTTTTTCTGCAAATACAAAATCGTTTGACGCTGTTTTTTTTTTATTTAAGTACAATTCTTAGGTATCTCAGTGTTTTAGCAGTATTTTGTCTGGCATTCTGAATTATACGCGTGATATATGTAATGAGTTGTAATGCAAATACGTTTTTGTTCATTCATAATAATAAGGCATAATCTGCCTCTGCATGACTAGGAAGTTTTATGTATGGTTCAGAATAAAATTTATGTTAAACTTTATACACACAAATTTTCGAGCGCTGTCAAGTCTTTAAAGGTGCCTTGTTGTGTAGTTATTCGATTGTTTGCCAAATTTCTGAAAAAGATAAAATATTTTTATTTTATAGGATTAATTTTAGTTTTATTTATATTCTAAAGCTGGTTGACAGTCACTGCAGGTATTTAAGTCTTTCAATCTACATGGATTTTTTTTTGTGTCTGTTTTTTATTTATTTTGTGCAGTTTCTAGGTATTTGGTGTGAATTCTTGAATGCGAACTTTGATTTTGTTGATGTTACTTTATTTTGCATGTTCATATTTACGTGGGTGGTTTTGAGGTAAGGCATGATACTTTAAAGAAACATGTGTTGCGGTTATTGAGGTCTTAGCTTGATTTGATAGCTTTTTTGTTAGCAGCAACCCTCTGCCAAGGGAATCATGATAGGAAGTACAAGCCCGGAAAAAGGGATAATATGTATGTTTTGAAAGTTTTTATTTTCCCCTAAATTTCCTTCTATCTGATGCAATATACATTTATACTTTCTTTTCTAGAGTCAACAAAATTTTTAATCAAGTATAATTCTCTTGACAAATTTTAAACAACCATTATACAAAATATTTGCATTGTATCATCATATTGAGTGTACACATTTGGTCGATGTAAATTTCATAATTTAAGTTAACAATCTTTTTTCATTAATGATTCTTGTTGTTTTTTGTTCATTTTGCAGCCGAATAAGTAATTATCAAACTGTATACAAACAGATCTTTGAGCTCTTTTAGGTTTTCAAACGCTCCCGTTTCTATCGTAGTAATTTGATTGCCCATTAACATGTCAGTATTGTTAGTATCACTAACCGGCTCATTCGATTTTTTTAAATGTTTTTTTTTATTACAATAGACTATCGATTCTCATACGATCGACCTCAAGGAGGAGTTTCAAATTCCAAGACGCAGTTTCGATCGCAATGGACTGCGTGCAATTCAGACCGTTCAGACATTTCAAGATACACAAGACGAACTGTTCTATCGTGTCAATTAGACTTGATCAGATAACTTTAAGATTAAATTTCGATCAACTCTCTCTCTCTTGAATAGAAGACAGGCAAGCATGGACGATATGTTTTGCTATCTATACAACGAATAATTTATCTTTTTTTTGTACGATAATAATAAACATTTGTAATTAGACTGAAACGACAACATTGATATATATATGTTACAGGCATTTTTTAAATTTAGGCATTGTGTAAAATGTCTGAAAACTTTAGGCATTATCTAAACTGCCTAAAAGATTCAGTCATTATACATAATGACTAATTTGTCTTGGCATTTTACAAAATACCTGGAAAAACTGAAGGGCATTTTACAAAATGCCTGAAATTAATTTATAGAATGAAATGTTAAAATAAACAAATGAAAGCTTTGAATACCGTAGCAGTTTTCTAGATAATTACTGAATTAAAAAAGAAGAGTTTAAATAATAAAGAATTTTGTTTACAAAATTATCCAAATTCACACACACCCACGCACAGAACTTGACAATTATTTATTATTTCTCAAAATGTTTGGATGACAGTACTGTTGCACAAAATTTGTTCTGATTTTTTGCAAATACAATATTTGGCGTAACATCTGGTATGATCACTCTATTTGGCGAAACATGGATCATCACACGGTAAGCTCTTTCATTACCTTTACTGATAAAACACTTAATGTCTGACAACATTGGGTTTCGCAAGAACACACCTAACAACTGCATATCTTCTTTTTCAGATGTTCCCCAAAAAATCAAGGTATATTATCAGGATTAGTTTGACTTGTTTCTGTTGGCTTAACGATTTTAACGAAGTAAAGCAGATTTGTCTATTATATTAAGGATGATGCATCTATAGCAGAAGATGTTTATCCTGTCATAGAATGGCTGAGCTTTTCTCATCACTTGGCAGCCGTTGTTAGCGTCTTCTGTTAACTTTTACAAACATTTTCTCCTCTGAAACAACTGAGACGAATTTCAACTTGACATCAATCGTCGTTATGGTATCAATTTAAAAAAAAATGTGTTGGATGACCCTGCCTCAGAACCAACATGGCCGTATGGGTAATAAATTAAAAAAAAATGTTTAACAAGACAATTGGAATCAGCACTGTTATTCTATTAACCAGGTTTCATGTCAATATCTTCTCTAATGTCATTTTCATGATTTTTTTTATTAAGTTATAGATCAAACGGCCGCTATTTCAAAATGGCCACCTTTTCCGCCAATTTCGACTTCCAGAGTGGGTCGATAGCTTAAAATGTTGTCAATGACATATACTTTTACTATGCCAATTTTCATGCTTTTACCACTATCTGAGCAATTTTGTCAACAATCTGCACAAATCGACTGTACTATTCTGCTATTCACTTGATTGAAGAAATAATAGCAATACAGTGTAACCTGCCTAATCCGACACCTGAGTATTCCAACATCATGCTTACACTGACACATTTTTCTGATCCACAAATATGCATATCCTGGCAAAAAAAACCCCGCCATTTCCGACACCCTGCTTAATCCAACATGTTTTACTGGTCCTTCAATGTGTCTGATAACACAGGTTACACTGTATATGTATCATTGTATGCTAAGTTGATATTGTTCAATCGAATGTTTATCAACCTGATGCGATATACATTTATACATAATCAACGAAATTTAATCAAGAATGATTCTTGATATATTTTAAACAATTATTACACAACATAATTTAATTGTATCATCAGGCTGTGTTTTTGTACTTCAAACTCAGGTGTACACATTTGTTCAATGTAAATTCATAATTTAAGTTAACAATCTCTGTGCATTAATGATTCTTTGCGTATTTTGTTCATTTTGCTACCGAATAAATATTTATCAAACTTTATACATACAGATCTTTGAGCGCTTTTAGGTTTTCAAATGCTCCCGTTTCTATTGTAGTAATTTGATTGCTATCTAACCGTCTGAAAAAAAAGACAAGTAATGCTACGGTATGATAGGATTGATCGTCGTGTTACATCCCTAAAGCTTGTTGTTTAAAGTTGCGGGGAATAAAACTCTTCATATTAGACATTTACAGATAAAAATATAACCATAGTATTCCAATGTTTGTTTTTATAACGCAATTCAAATCATAAATTTGGAATTGTTTTTGATTACAATAGATCACAGAGTCACACACGATAGACCTCAGGGAGGAGTTTCAAATTCCAAGACGAAGTTTCCATCGCAATGGACTGCGATTATTTCAGACCGTTCAGTCATTTCAAGATAAACAAGACGAATTGTTCTATCGTACCATTCAGACTTCATCAGATAACTTTTAGATCAAATCTCGATCAACTCTCATGAATGTAAATCTGTAAAGCATGAATATATGACATGCTATATATACAATAAATCATTTATGTCTATTTCGCACGAAAATATCAAGCATTTTTTATCAGACTGAAATATCATTTTGTCAATATTATTTGTTTGCATACATGACATATTTTTTTTTAGATACAGATAATGTTTAGTACAGATTACGAACTTCCAACTTATATGATTCTAGTGGCATAATGAATCTGTAGACGAAGCAACGTGCGTCTGGCAAACTAAATTGTACCCGCAATTCTAAGTTACTGAGTTGTGATACAATAGTCAAGATTGAGTTTTTTTCATTTATAATAATTAATAAACGCTGGCTCTGAAAGACTAGCAGTTTCAATAATGCTTCTGATTGAAATAAACTTAATGTTTTATACATACAAAGAAGTTAGCGCTGGTAAGTCTTTGAACGTGCCTTGTTGTACTGTCGTTATTTGATTTCTACTTAAATCGCTGGAAAGGGAGACATATATTATTTCTATTTTATAAGATTTATTGATATAGATGTTAAGATTAAGCTTGAAGTATATTCTTAATTCATGCAGAAAACGAAGAAAAACATGTCGTTATTAGTAATTGTGTTGTTTCAAACTTTGGTTTAAAATCAAATATTTATTCAGAATCTATTCATATACATTATTTCAGTGTGGATTTCAAAGAGAATATAGTCAAAGCAGCTAAAAATAGCAAGTTTTATATCTATTATATTTCGAAATGTAGTCCTTTCCTAGTAGTTTCTTGTTTTTTCTCCGGTTTTATTTATTACTAGGTGAATAAGAGAAAAAAAAAATAGCATATAAAGACAGGTTCTTGTTAAACCATATCGAGTGCACAGAAGTCGATTTTATTTCAAATATATAATTAATATGAGCAAATGAAGAGATAACAACATGCAATCAGTTTTATTCTTTAGTTTGAATTTTCAAGGGACTGTTATTGTTTACCCAAACGGTACCACCTGAATATTCCCTCCTCCTTTCTGTTTTTTTTTTCTTTCTGCATGTTCGTGTCGCTCTTTTATTGTTTATTTGTGTATTGAGTCCCTTGTGATTTTTTTAATGTTACCGAAACGTAATTTAAATCTCGATTTTCTTTTCAATTTTTTTTTTTTTATATTTATAAAACGATCCCTGCGAACAAACTGCGAATCGGACACACGATCGGTTTGTTTGACAGATAGAATGCGGTAATGTATTCCTTCATTCTGCTTCCTATATTCATCGTCGTTCATAAGCGAAGTGTTGCATTATATTCATATTGAGCAATATTATCAGACTTAAAAATAACAACTTGTAAATCAACGCCGAAACCTGAAAATTATAAAAACTTTTATAGTCCCTTAGTTCATGAAGGAAGTTCCAGATTCGCACTGCCGAATTTAGTTGGTACTTTAGACTAAACATTTTCGAATCTGTCAATGCTCTGGTCAAAGACCAGTCAACGTCGGTTAACAGTAACAATCACATAATATTATTTTCACCATAGAGGCGAAGCGTTGAATTTTATATTGGTACGGCCTGCAATTTAATGAGTCGCCAAGCGACTCGTCCTGACTTGAAGAAGCGGATAAACAGTGCATCATAAGCCTATTTGGCTAGCTGAAGTTTTATATTGTTTATTAAATGTAACGATACATTTTATATTCAGGTTGCACTATATTAAACAATTCTTCTTCTCCTTCTTCTATTCAGCAGGGGGTTCGGGGTCCCTCAATGCCCCTGAAAACGTATTTTATAAATGGTGCAAAATCCTGCAATTTGACCATCTCCTGACACGTTAATTTCTTCCCTGAAAATGGGCAACAATTTGATATATTTTACTCTTTTTAAATCAAAATCAACCTCATAAAAGAGAGAAAAAAAGAATTTAAAACATTAATTGGGTCTTAAAATGCAAAACCAAAAACAACTGTTTAGAAAAAATGCAATATCTTAACAAAGTTAATACTTTCAATTTGTGTCGGACACCTTGCTATGGACCTTGGATTGCTCCTCTTTGGAAAATTAAATTAAAATTTTACGGTTATATTGTACTAAAAGTGCGGAAATCACGATGTGATCCGTGTATACGTAAGTAATCAAACCTTTAAACAAACGTATTAGTAAAGAAAAAAAAAAAGAAAATACATTTTTTTTGTAATTTTGTATACCGGTTCACGACAATAAGCTACAACTTTTAAACAATGCAATAGTCGCTTAACAAAGTCAGAGGTTAAAGGATTTCTGATCAGAACGATGAACAGATTATCAAAATGCCATGTAAAGAGTCTGAAAAACTTACGGAAGGTTTACTCTAGTGTCAAGTCTGGTTAAAACAATGAGGAAAATAAAATTTGAAATGCAAATAGGGAAGTACGTCACCCTTACCCCGAAACATATAAAATTACTGGTACAATAAGACATCGAACAAATATATTTTCATTGTGAAAATGGTCACACTGTCATACATAACGATCAAGGAGTTCATGATGACAACGCTCGAACTGTGAAGCGATCACTTGAAATATAGTAGCAACATAACAATGTTCAATCAGCATAGAACAAACGAAGTTAGATTTTGTTCAGCTGATCCAGAGAGGGACCTCCAAACGTCATCATTATTTCTAAAGGCAGCGTTATTAATCATGTTAATGTAGAATCTTGCTTCTACGTAAAATTCCGAATCTTACAAATGTCGTAAATCACAGGCTATTATAATTTTCTTTCTAATGATTATGCAAAGGGTGAACATCGACTATATGACTGCTGGATCAATAATCATGGCTTATATTTGTAACGCTTTCATAGATTTTAGCTTTACGGAACGCTTAACTTCCAGCTTTTGCGTTACAGTAGATTGTGAATATTTAGAGGTTGAAAATCCTATATTAATACGATAAAGGCAAATAAAACTACAACCAAGTGTCTCGCAGAACTTTTGTTTGTTTAGTCTTTAATCTTTAAGATTTACTTTACAAAACAAAGTTTTAGTTTTTGTTAAATGACAAACATTCGTAAATTTCCAATCAAAAGAGTTTTAAGTTACAAGAACAAATACTAACATTCATTTTTTTTACGTATATTTTATTCAAAATAAAACTTTCTTTAAAAAGCGTAGTGGCGGACTGTTTAAGTGCTTTTATTCAAGCATTTGAATGTTAAATTGTCAAGAAATGTGTGTTTGTTTGGTGTTGTTGAAGCTGGTTTATATTCCCATCGTTCTGGTGACTAGAAGAGAAATGTGTTAATTTCAACCATAATAATTTCTCAATCATAATAAACATACAGGGGAGCCGCAGTATTCAGGTTGTATTCACAGTTAGAAATCGTTAATGTGTCGCTCTCGCGGGCAAAACGGCAATGTATCTATTGCATTTTCAGTAATACCTTAACCATGTGAAAAGTGAATGACACTATTTGTGGATGTTAATGACCATGATCTATCAACATATCTTTTTAGATAAGATGCATAAATTAAACAATGTCGTACTTTGATAAATACCGGGTCATGTTCGACATCTCACATAAAAGAGCGGTAAAAGATACCCGAGGGACAGTAGAATAGAATAAACTGACAACGTCATTGTTAAAAATGAAAAAGACAAATAAAAGTACACATGTACAACATAGAAAATAAAGACTAACCAACACAAACTCTCAAATAACGTATATAGTATATAATGGTTATACGGGTTATAAAATTCTAATTCTACAAATGGAGAGGGGCGAAAGATACCAGAGGGACAGTCAAATTTATTGATCGAAAATATACTGACAATGTCATGGTAAAAAAACAACAACAGAAAACAGATAAATAATAGCAAACACGACACAACATAGAACACTAAAAACCAAAGGACAGAGAACAGCCGGAGTTCACCGATGGGTCTTCAACACAGCGAGGAAATCCCTTACTCGAAGGCGAGCATGCCCCTAGACAATAATGGTGTACTAGTTCAGTGAAAACGTACCCTACACTAAACATGCTAAACTCAAACACATACATGAACTAAAATAAAAAAAACCATACAAGACAAACATAGGCAAAAGGCTCCTGAAAGGCGAACAAAGGCGACCGGGTTTTTCATGTTTTAGGACATCTCAACAATCCTGGTATACCTTCTAGCCAATGTGGAAAAAACAAACACACAGCAATACGCTGAGTAAAACTCAGTTTATAATTTTTTCTTGTTGATCTGATTAGATAGGAAAATCACAAATTTCTATGAATTGAACCTGTTGGGGGAGGATTAGTGTGTAAGACGTAATGTCGTTGCTTGGTGACATCCTTGATTTTGGATCACTCAATGTTTCGAGACAAACCAATGTCTAACATGATTTAAAAATTAAAGTCTATAAATTATACTTTGATACAGTGTGAGTGATAGATTTTAAATGACATAAAGGTTACATTATAAAAAGGTTATCAACCTTACACATTTTCAGAATGGTAATATGTTTTGGTTATTTTGAAACACCTTCTTCTCATTTTGCTTTACGAGAGAAATTAAGGTACTATTAAAGTGTTGCATAATACTACTAATTTTCTTTTGATACGGAAATATTAAGCTTTTCATTATGATAAACATTAGTGGTTGTCGTCTAACTGCTATATGTTCATTGAAATTTGCCGATAACGTCTGTGTTCATTTTTTTTTTTTTTTGTATTTTAGTTTAAAGGTCAGAGTTAATATTTTGTCAACATTTCACAGAAATTAAACGAGTCAAGTTCCAACATAATGATCCGATTAAATATATACATTCTATAATTTAACAAGAAGATTCTAAATTGACGGCAATGGGTCATTATACCTATAAAAAGTCCCACAAAAACCGGCAAAAAAGAAACCTGTTTTGTTTTGCTTGCAAGAGGAATTGAAGTCAGAGACTATAGTGAAAAAGTTCGGTAACCATTTTTATATTAAGATAACCAAAAATACTTTTAACATTTTATAATTTTAAGTTGCTTTCTTTGATCATGTCTATTACAATATTCCGCTCAATGATAAGAACAGTTTAAAAAGACAAATACGACTACATTTTCAAACTTTACACTTTTTATCATTGAGATAGAAAATTACAAAAGTTTGTGTCTTTCTGCAAATATAAAATCGTTTGACAATGTTAATCAGTTAAAATTAATGTTTTTTTTTTTTTAATTTCATTACAATTCTTAGGTTTGCACAGTGTTTTAGCAGAATATTGTCTGGTATTCTGAATTATGCGTATGCTATATGTAATGAGTTTGTTCATTCATAAAAATAAAGCATAATCTGCCTTCGAATGACTAGGCAGTTTTGTATATGTTTCGCTTCTGAATAAAAACTTTATACATACACGTTTTCGAGCGCTGTCAAGTCTTTAACGGTGCCTTGTTGTAATGTAGTTATTTGATTCTTTGCCAAATTTCTGAAAAGGAAGAATCACTTTATTTCATAAAACAAATTTTTGTTTTATTTATACTCTAAAGCTGGTTGACCATGTTGACAGCCACCGGTATTTAAGTCTTTTGTGTCTATTTTTCTTTTTCTTTTATGCAGTTTCATAACTATTTTGTGTGCATTCTTGAATGCGAGCTTTGATTTTGTTGATGTGACTTAATTTTGCATGTTCATGTTTACGTGGGTGGTTTTGATATAAGACTTCAAAGAAACATGTGTGGCGGTTATAATTGACTCGGTTTAATAGCTTTTTTGTTTGTAACAACCCTCTGCCAAGGGAATCATGATAGGAAATAATAGCCCGGGAACAGGTGTTAATAGGTTAAAAAGGCATAATATTTATGTTTTGAAAGTTTTAATTTTCTCCTGAATATCTATCTATCTGATGCAATATACATATCGTTTTGGTTGATTTTGCTGCCGAATAAATAATCATCAAACTTTATACATACAGATCTTTGAGCGCTGTTAGGTTTTCAAATGCTCCCGTTTCTATTGTAGTAATTTGATTGCTATCTAACTGTCTGAAAAATAAGACAAGTAATGCTACGGTATGATAGGATTGATCGTCGTGTTACATCCCTAAAGCTTGTTGTTTAATGTTGCGGTGAATAAAACTCTTCATATTAGACACTTTTCATTTACAGATAAAAAAAATAACTACAGTATTCCAATTTGTTTTTTTTAAACGCAATCGAAATTATAAATTTGGAATTGTTTTAATTACAATAGACCACCGAGTCACACACGATAGATCTCAAGGAGGAGTTTCAGATTCCAAGACGTAGTTTCGATCGCAATGGACTGTGTGTAATTCAGACCATGCAGTCATTTCAAGATAAACAAGACGAATTGAATCGTACCATTAAGACTTGATCAGATACAAGATAACTTTAAGATCAAATCTCGATCAACTCTCTTGAATGAATGAAAGTCAGGCAAGCATGGACGATATATTGTGCAATCTATACAATGAATCATTTATGTCTATTGTGTACAATAATATCAAACATTTTAATTTTTAGATTTTGTCAAGTAATGAGACTGAAATGACAACACAATTCGATTGCATACACGAACTTCTCTTTTTGAATACAGATAATGTATATTACGGATAATGAACTTCCAACTGTTATGATTCTAGTGGCAGAAATGAATCTGAAGTAGGAGCATACGTCTGGCATACTGAATTATACCAGCGATATCTATTATGAGTTTTGGTGCCATAGTTAAAATTGTGCTTTTGTTCATTTATGATAATGAGTAATCGCTGCCTCTGAAAGACAAGCAGTTTCGATTATGGTTCTGAATAAAATCAAGTTAAATATGATACATACAAATCAGTTAGCCTGGTATTTTTTTAAACGTGCCTTGTTGTACTGTCGTTATTTGATTTTCACTCAAATGGCTGAATATGGAGACTTATTTTATTTCTATCTTATAGGATTATTGTCTAATTGTGTGAGAAAGAAAAATGTATAGTAGTAAATTTAGTGTTCTTTTAATTTTAATGCTGGTTGACAGTAACCATTGTAACGGCCGTTTCTCGTTGGAGTTAAGATTTCTATTCTTGAAAGCAAATCATAAGGAAACATTTCATTTTGTTGCTGCTACTTTATAATGTATGTTCATGTTTCTGTTGGTGTTTGGAAATATTTGTTGTGGTTATCTGAACTCCATCAATAAAAATATTTAACATCCAATTCCATTATATATACTTGAATATAACCTCTCATTCAATTAAAATGTATTTAGAGGTAAGATGCATGAAGAAGTATTCAAGTTCAAAATGCGTTTAATTGAAAAGCATGCAGCTGCATATATTTTAACATAAAAACAACACATAGACGATTATACGACCAAAAAGGTGTGCACAGCATATACATCAGATCTTATCCACGAGCTTTGAATTAGACATGAATCACATCACACTTTAAAAAGTAAGTTGATTCACTGTTGGAGCATCTAGAAGGCAGACTTCGGGTCAGTGACACTGTAACTTATTAGACAAACTATATTAACTCTTTGATGTAATGAAGAAAAAAAATTGAGAATAGAAATGGGGAATGTGCCAAAGAGACAACAACCCGACCATAGAAAAAAAACAACAGCAGAAGGTCACCAACAGGTCTTCAATGTAGCGCGAAATTCCCGCACCCGGAGGCGTCCTTCAGCTGGCCCCTAAACAAATATATACTAGTTCAGTGATAATGAACGCCATACTAATTTCCAAATTGTACACAAGAAACTAAAATTAAAATAACACAAGACTAACAAAGGCCAGAGGCTCCTGACTTGGGACAGGCTCAAAAATGCGGCGGGGTTAAACATGTTTGTGAGATCTCAACCCTCCCCCTATACCTCTAGCCAATGTAGAAAAGTAAACGCATAACAATACGCACATTAAAATTCAGTTCAAAAGAAGTCCGAGTCTGATGTCAGAGGATGTAACCAAAGAAAATAAACAAAATGACAATAATACATAAATAACAACAGACAACTAGCAGTTAACTGACATGCCAGCTCCAGACTTCAATTAAACTGACTGAAAGATTATGATTTCATCATATGAACATCAGGCACAATCCTTCCCGTTAGGGGTTTTGTATCATACCATCATAACATATACGAGAAGAACATAACCTGTGTCATGCCAACAACTGGTTTTTGAATAAATGTGTTTTGTTCCTATGCAAAGAAACATGTTATTTCTTTCAAAATATCATGTCATTTACTTATTGGTTTTTTACCTAGTTCACATAGAAAGTGCATGAAGTGAACTTACATATGTCTTATGTATACTAAGGACAGGTTTTGAATTAAGAACTCGTTAAATACACGCATAAGGGTCATGGTTTCGAAAAAAAAAAACATATACGTAAGAACCGAAAGGAACTTGTTATTTCCAAATTATTCATTTGTTGAATACGTCGTTCAAGTTTTAACTCAGTATTCCATTAACAAAAGATTGAAAAACTGGAAATGATATCAATATAAACGAAAACAATTTTAATCATGATTTTTTCGAGATTCCTGTCTTGTTCCGCCCTGTCACATGATCACTCACACACTATTGATTCCCTTTCTATCTATGATTTTATTGATATTTTATATTTTTGCGGGGATTGATTAATTTAAATGGACGTTTTGTTTGTTCAGAAATATTGAAATTACAAAAGCATCATTTCAAACGCTTTCGTTTCGACACATTTTCGGAGTAATCAATCTGTCTTAACATTCGCTTCTGATATCATTATTCCTCCTAGTGATATCTACTATGCTGGTATGTTTTTCATTGGGGAAAAAAACATGTACGAATGCAAAGAATATCTTTATCTCGATAGCGTAAATAAATATTATTGAAGAAACAAGGTTTTCAGTTCAGTTGAACTATTACATATTACCCGTTTGTTTGTATAAAGCATTTTCTGTGTAGTTAAATCTACCTTTCAAGCCAAATTAGATCTGAATTACATGTTACTTGAATATCTGTTCCCGTAATATGTTTTAGTTATAAAATCATACAATGTTATAAAAAAAACAATTTACGATTTAAGAGTGAACATGAAATAAAATAGCTACCTAAACGCTAAATTCATGTTTGTCTTAATCTACAGTGCATAATTAACGTTTAAGAATACAAAAAAAACCGAAATAATTACATCTTGTAATTATCGAGATATTTGCAAATTACTGCCAGTTTGTCATTTGAACACCTGAACGATTGAGTAAAACACGCCACTACAACTTACTACTTTTACCCAACGCAGTGGCGCACAGTTGGTATCCCTAATGAAATACAGAACGTGTGTTATATCGTTTGCAAACAAATCACGGCTTGCTAAGTAAAATAGCAGTTTTGATATGAATAGGATGCTTAATATTCGTTTATAATTATTTTAATCTAGTGTTTATTATTGGAAAAGTATTGAAAAACCACAAGCACAAATCTGAGACTACTATAGCACATATACTGTAGAAGTCTAAGCATAAATCAAGCTTGTTCTGTCTATAACATATTAACATGTGCATCCTAAAGTGGCGATAGAAGCAGAATTAGAACCGTGCATGTTATTTTCCATTGCGGAAAAACGGCATTCCAAACACGTGCTTCCAAAAGACGACGGAGGGCATAACTGTTAAATAAAATTTTCTGTGGGTTTTTCTGAGCTACCCAAAAATTAAATTATTTTACTTACCAAAGGACTTTAATTACAGCAGCATTTCAAATTATATATATTCATTCTCCAGATATTATGTTAAGAATTGAGAACTGTCAATCACAGTAATCTGCTATGCTAGTTTAGCAAAAAATGTATTCATCAAGCTATTTCATTAAAAAATGAAATACTGGATAGACTTGTAGTTAACATATACATGTACACGGAGATTTAAAAATACAAAAGAATTGAAATCAGTATAAGTATATATGATCGGTATAATCCTGAGACCTTATGTACTAAAAATATTACAAATATTGTTTTATGTGTCATATATACTTTACAATTTGTATCATATCTCACCATCATAAGCATAGTCCTGAATGTAAGATAAAAGTCACAATACAAAACATCACAGTTCTGGTTTTAGTTTATTCATTGTTTTAATAAGAAAACAGTTGTCAATTTTTTTTTTCTAGAACTTTTATCAATACGGCTATTTTGCAAACAAAATGTATTCTAAAAAAAACAATAATGAAAGAATTGTAAAGATAACAATTTATCAAAGTGGCTTGGTACTTACATGGTTTCATTATGACATAGTGCCAAAAACTGTATCCTTTTCATGCATAACAATTTGACATCTATGCATTACTCAAGGTTTAAATGAACAATTTCATAAATTGTAAACTGAATATATGTAAGTTATCAACAACAAATGTTGAAGTGTTTCCTATGTTTTCAAACAAAACTAAACAAATAGTATGTATGTTTTTTGTACAATACAATTTGTGACTTTCTGTTTTGTCACTTTCTATACGTTTGCCATAGAGACATGTTATACAATTGTAATCTTTATCAGTATTGCGTTTAAAAACTACAGGAGATCCAATAAGATATAAAACATAAATCGTAGAAATAAAAGATTACTAGAATTATTTTAATAACTCAAATTAAGAGCATCCAAAACAGATCCACTGAATGATATAAAATCTTTTGAAAAAGGGGTATGCATTTCCAAATTACTTGTAACCAAAATCCTTAATGTAATGATCACACCAATTATTTATCAATCAAAAAAGTATCCCATAATCTACGGCTTTTAAAATATTCACTTTGAACCTTTGAATATAGCTTTTTTGTTGTAAGCTCAACTGATAAGTCTTGTATAAACAAAATCAGTGTCCGCTGTTGTTAATCAAAACCCTGGTCAGCAACTGTTTTGATGACACTGGTGGTGGTTATTCCATCATCGCGGGTATAACGAGTACATGAGGCAGTAATTAAATGTTGCCATGACTTATTATTTATATATTTCTTCTAAGTTCAATAGCTATTTATACATTATCTAAGTATTTAAAGCACAAATGTTTACTACCATTCACTCGGCAACCCCTGAGATCTGCTTCAGAATAACTGTATGCGTACACATAACTAAGTGCTGGTAGGGCTTTAAAAGAGGGACGAAAGATACCAAAGGGACAGTCAAACTCATAAATCTAAAACAAACTGACAACGCCATGGCTAAAAATGAAAAAGACAAACAGAAAAACAATAGTACACACGACACAACATTAAACGTTAATTGATGTAAACTATTTTAGTTATTTGACTCTAACCCAAATTTCAGAAACGAAAGAATAGTTCTGTGCATATCTTTTAGAATTGTTTGTATTGGTATTTTAAGTCTTAACAAAATTGAAAATTGAAACGGGGAATGCATCAAGGAGACAACACCCTTAAAAAAGAGCAGAAATAGCCCAAAGTCACCAATGGGTCATCAAAAATGCGAGGAAATCCGGCACTTCGAGTTGGGCTTCAGCTGGCGCCTAAACAAATATGTACCAGCTCCGAGGAAATGACCGTCACTAGACTCCTGACACTCACCGGTAATTATTATATAATGTTATGTAGGCCTGTTCTGTTGGTTTGTGCCTATATGTTATGATGATTTCAGCTTTTCAATTGTGAACTTTCCATTTCTATGTAGCAACATTCCAGCAGCACCTGCACACGGGGTATATCTCCCAATTGATACGATATTCCCGTGCTTGCATTTCCTATCATGATTTTCTTGATAGAGGGTTACTGCTCACAAGGAAGCTATTAAACCAAGAGTTCCAAATAGTGAAGTTGAAATCATCCCTTCGTAAATTTTACGGACGCCATCACGAGTTGGTTGACCGTTTTGGATTAACCGTTGCACAAATGATATCGGATATGTTCCTTACGTCGTAACTACAATCCCCTTCCCTTTCATGAATGTGACTAACCGAATTAGACTATTTACCGAATTTGTAATCACATATTAAGCAACACGACGGGTGCCACATGTGGAGCAGGATCTGCTTACCCTTCCGGAGCACCTGAGATCACCCCTAGTTTTTGGTGGGGTTCGTGTTGTTTATTCTTTAGTTTTCTATGTTGTGTCATGTGTACTATTGTTTTTCTGTTTGTCTTTCTCATTTTTAGCCATGGCGTTGTCAGTTTGTTTTAAATTTATGAGTTTGACTGTCCCTTTGGTATCTTTCGTCCCTCTTTTATTGTTACTTTGATAGCAAAATTTCAGTTTGATACTGTCATGTAGGTTTAGTCAGATCTTAATTGACCGAACGTCTCACAAGATAAAGAACATTGACAATTGTTTTATAATTTTCAGATACCGTTCTGAGCGATATGGAATGCAGTCAATTCAGTCTCTTCGGATATATTAATATAAACAAGACGGATCGTTCTAGCGTGTTAACACATGATCAGATAATGGTTGAACCACATCATCATGAAATAGGTAAAGATTGCATAATATTCAACATGTTCAATTAGAGTACATAAATGCATCTAGCAACTATATAAAAGATTGAAATAAATAAACAAAATCGTGTGTCACACTTAAACGGACTAATATTTATTTAAAAGAATTGCCGATAATTGTTTGTATTTTTAATTCTATCAAAAAACTCACAATAAAAGTTGTAACAGTTTTATTGTCTATACCGTATGCTAAGCTCAAAAGAAATGTTTTTTATTCAATTTTGTGTTGCGTTTAAATTTCGTTTATTGCGCAATACACCAAATATGAAGGATCTAACAACATTTAGGATACCATTTTGTTTTACACTAGCTACGCATTATGACAATAAATGTTTGCTTATTGTTGTTTGCGTCTAAAAAAGAAGAAGAGGAAGAGCTTTTAAACACAAATAATGAAATGTTCAGAAAAAGCAGGATTATAAACCAGAGCATTGCACGAGGGAAATATATTACTTTAATAAAAAATAAACACTTCCACCATTAGAAGTTTCAAATCTTAGTAGCACGCTGTCAGTACTGATGTTATGTCTACTGGTATACACTCGGGGGTAAACAGTTCATCGGCAAATGTATCGATCAAAATCAACAAACGTTGGTGGTTTCATTTATGTAAACGCACATAGTTTTGAAATAAAGAGAGAACAGAGACAAATGATGACAACGGAATTATATTTGGAAGTTTCGCCAAATGCAAGCAATCTATGAAAATAGGGTGCATGCTCTAATATGGAAAAACTATTTTCTTTACAGAGAAAACAATATGTTCATATATGCCACTCACTGTTTGTGTATAACAACATTACTTTATAATACAAATAAACCATATACAACTTTGAACTAAATTAATATAAAAGAACATGTTATTTCTCTTGAAAACTTTCTCCAAATATTATTTGTGAATCTTTACATTCTATCATCATATATAATGATCTATTTGTTTTAATAATTCAACCTGTAGTGTTCTCGTTTGAGTCGATGTTTATTCATATGATATGTAGCATTTAACCTACCCTATTCCCAAATTATCCTAGCTGGGTTTTTTTTCTGTCTATTTTGCTATTGAACAAAAGCTTATAAAACTGTGTATCAGTTACTAATATATTATACATACAGACTTTGGAGCATTGGTAGGTCTTCAAATGCTCCTTTTTGTAATATAGTTATACTATTGTGCTTCAAATCTCTGAAAAGATAAAATGGTAGTGTTTCATAATAATATAATTTGTCTTAGTTATGTTTTCCTAATATTGCGAGTATTAAAGTTATATGAAGCTTCAACTTTATTAAAACAAAAAGACGAACTTTACTTAATTCGATGAATTTTACCCTAAAAGTATGTTTTCAGTGTACTGATGAAATATTTTGAGGTGTGAAAATTTGTTTGACATGATTTGTGCCATTTTGCCTTGTGTTTCTGGAGTGCTTCTGCAGTTCCATGGCCTTCATTCAACTGTTTCAAAAATGAAAGGAAAACCAATTCATGACCCAACATCTTCGTATGCTTGCATCAATTGAGTGATTGCCGGCTCAAATGTCTATGTCTGTTCTGTTTATATATGCTTTATCTTACAAACCCTCATATGTCCTCTCTTGTCGTTTCACACATTTCTCCCAGTCTATTCGTCCATTAGCTTCTTCTTGTATCTAGATCAAGTGTTTTCGAAATCTACATTTTTTATCCTTTCAAACAACAACTTTCGGTCATAAATGATATCATATGTACATAATTTCTATTTTAAAAAGATACTTAGGCAAATGTGTAAGGAACAGACATTCTGATACTGATATGTTTTTTTCGTAAACATGTGCATACCTTATCTGACCACTTTGTGAATATCCAATATAAATTAGCAAAAAAAGCATTACTGCAAACAGTGAATTAATAAGAATATCGAATAATGATAATGATGAATAACGATTCTCTCCGTGGAGAGAATCGGAGTGGATCGTAACCCTTGGCTAGCGAAGATGCCGTCTATTATAAATGACAGGTATACAAATATTTTCTTGCTTTATTTGTACTTGTAAAATAAAATTCTCCTGTTATTCTATGTTGAACAAGCGGTGGTATGAATATTACTTGTAGCATAATAGTTCATTTAAGAATCCTCTTGTGGTCTGCGTTTTAACTATGTCCATTACTTTTGAACATTAGAGACAATGATTCAGATTTTCACAACTACAGTTTCAAGTGTTGGGTGTGAACCTCTGGATAATAACAATAAATTACATTGTCGAAAAATAAAAAGTAATTTGTACCCGCTACGAAACAGAAGAAAAACTCGGAAACGGGGAGGGGGATAGGCTCGCTTTTTGTTCTGTTTATATAGCTCCAACAAATAAATTTGTATATTTTCGACAACGCAAATACAATTTTTATCGAAGAACTACTTATTTTGGCTTAAAAAATTTCAAACTTTTTCAAAATGGCAGCCATTCAATATGGGTAATATTTTCAAAAACTTTGTTCAACAAGACAATTGGAATCAGCACTGTTATTCTCATTAACCAGGTTTATTGTCAATATCTTCTCTAATATCATTTTCATGTTTTTTTTTTTTTTTATTAAGTTATAGATATCAAACGACCGCCATTTCAAACTGGCCGCCTTTTCCGACAATTTCGACTTCCAAAGTAGGTCGATAGCTTAAAATGTTGTCCATGACTTATACTATTACTATGCCAATGTTAATGCTTTTACCACTATCTGAGCAATTTTGTCAAAAATCAGCACAAATCGACTGGACTAAAAGAAGTGAAAGTGAACTATGTTTTTTATTAGAAAATTCATCATATCATAAAAATCTTAATAATTGTACTGATATTGAATTATTGACTTTCCCGACACTAGTTAGCCGATATTTTCACGCTTAAATACGACACATCTCGTCATAAAGTCGACCACCACACAGCACTAGTGCGAGAGGGAAACCCGTGATGAAGAATGGAAACACACTTGCTCTTGCTTATAAAATGGAAAAAAATTCTTAAAGAACAAATTTAGTACAACAAATCATTTAACAACTGTTCAGGACCAGTTTGATTAGCTTATAGGAACACATGGAAAATATAATAAAACAAATGTCATTGCTCTTTCCAGTCCCTTATCTTTCCACGTGTTTTGTTGTTGATGGTTTATTAATGTCACGATCCAGTAAACGTCGTCAAAAATGTGAAAGTAAAAAAGATTTCCATCAACATCAAGTGAATGAAATATAATTTAAGGACAATAAGTTATAGATGTGTAATAAATATAAAAAAAAAATGCATGCAAGACTTATTGTAGAATATATGCATTCATTGGTTCAATAATTTCAATTACTTCAAAATTTCAAGAGACTTGTTTCATATGACTTTAAACCAACCACTGCATACTCTTTCCTGGTATATTGTGCTATATACATTATAAAAGAATGAGAAACATGAAATACCTGTGCATATAAAACGCTGTATTAAACATTGCGAACAAAACGCAAAATTTGCAATAAATCTCGTCCTGTGAAGTTGAATAGACAATGCATGGGAAATAGTGCAGCCACCCATATAAGAAGCATCTTTTTAACCCGTACATTTCACGTTTTCATTTCAAATGCTATACATTTGAGCACAAGGTACAGATGTGGAAATAAAATTTACAATATCCTTAGATTCAGCAAGTGCCATTTTCTAAAAAAAATATCTTATATATGATAGGGTGAAAAAGTATTTTTCTTCAAATCAAGTTAACAAAAAACCTCTTTTTAATCATAAAACCAACAAAGTAATACAGCAAAAACAAAGTTGCAAACCACAACCCCCCCCCCCCCCCCTAAATCCGCTAGTGATATATAATCTCTAAACTGGCCGGTGATTCTACATTATCCCTGATAATTTCAGGGATTCTACATAATCACTGATTATACAGATTCACTGTATCATATACACATGTGTGTATACAGTGAAACGTAATAAGTGTTTTAGTTTTTCTTTGTTTGTGCATATTTAAGAAACTACAGATGGGTGCAGTCTTAACATGTACAACAAGTTAACTTGATAACTAGTCATTTGGACTGGTCAAAGTTATCCTGTGACCGGATTTAGGACTGTTCTGACCAGTCCTAGTACCAAAATCTAGTTAACTTGAAAAGCGGACTTGTCCCTAGGACCGCGTTTATGTCTGCCAAAAAGTTAACTTGGAACCAGGTCCGCTATTGATATACGATAACTTCGAACCAGTCCTGTCATAAGTTAACAGAAGTTAACTTTGAAACTAGTCCTGCCGTAAAGTTAACATAAGTTAACTTCGAAACCAGTCCTGCCTCAAAGTAAACATAAATTAACTTTTGCTTTGACAAATCCGATCGAAATCAGACCTGTTCCCAAGTTAACTATTAACTGGTCTCCTCAACTCTAAGTTAACTTGTAACCAGGACCGCTCTACATCGATTTTCAGATTTTAGAATTAATACTTCCGTTATATCAACAGGATTAAATACAAATTTTTGAAAGAAAAGTACGCATAAAACGTTGCTTGTTACACACATTTAGCTGTGATCTGCCAATCTATAAATTAAAAAACGATCTTGGTTACAATGATAACGGGCACTGAATAGATATTTCAATACCTATCAAATTCTATCATATTTGCACTTTATTATGTATATCTATGCAAGGACGTATATTAGATGTTAGTTAAACGTCCTTGTTAGTTATACGTCCATCATCTATGTAGATACAATCAGCAATATTTTAATTTCAGGATAGAATGTATTATACAAAATAAAAGCAGCATTAAAACACAGGACTACGAAACTTTGTCTGCACAAATTAAGAGTCCCAGCAAGTCCTCCTTTTGTTCAATACGGGGAACGAAGCAACGTCGACAATGATGTTGATATCCCATCTTTATAAGAATACTCTTCCGATGCGTTGGATAATTTTTCTATCCGCCTTCTAATAAAAAATTAAAAAAAAACTCTCATTTCCTTTATGATAGCTCTTTGTGGTTGTATAGTCATTGCTTTATTTATCTAAGAACATATCAAATAAAAAAAATTTTGTTGTTGATATGTATAAATTCTAGTAGAATCTAGCAAGTAAAGAAATTTGCTATCTGGGAAAACACAATGCGAATGTTGTTGACATATTTTAATTAAAGCTCAAGTTTGACATGAAAACTCTTAAACACGATAATCTGTCATAAGCAGACATGTCCTTAGGTCTTGTCAATAGCAGACTTGTCCATAGGTCTGGTCAGGAGCAGACCTGTCCACATGTCTGGTATTGGGTAGGCCTGTCCTCAGGACTGGTCCAAAGCAGACTTGTCCACAGGTCTGGTCTAGATCAGACCTATCGATAGGTCTGCAGCAGTCCTAAAAAAGCAGACCGTAGGTCTGGTCCACAAACGATGAAGTTAACTTGCTTGTCTGCTTAAAAATTCTCAAGTTAACTTAGAAAGCAGTCAACAAGTCTTCTCTAAGTTTACTTTTGTCAAGGTTAGGACCGCATTCATCTGTAACTGAATCTCTTTCAAAATTGTTTTAAACTTGTGTAAATTCGTCCATATACATGTATACAATGTATATCTTGTATTCTGTTATATCATATTTTGTTATCACTACTATTGTTGTTAACTCTCATTTGTTAGATAATGCTTATTTTTCTCGCTTGAATAATTATGTGCCACTATAGAAACATATGTAAATGCCTGTCAATCCTTGACGAATAAAAAAGAAATAAAAAAAATCTCTGAAAAAAAGAAAACAAATAATTTTTTATCCATGGTAACAAAACAAATTGAGAAATAATTCCACATTACTTTTTCTTATCATAGATAAGATAAGACAATGGTATTTATGAATTCATGGTTGACTTTCTCAGGTGTCCGCAAAAAATTATGGTGAGCATTAAAAAATGACCTAAAAAGGGTATTTTATTACCTAATGCAAACTACATAAAAATGGGGGTATATGTGATTATGATTACAAATGAATGATAGAATGCATATATTTAATAAAATCATAAAAAAATATTCTTTCTCTCAATCATTTATTTTGAAGAAGTATGTTGAAAATAGTCTTTTTCAGCTTAAAATCGTAGATATCCGGCAGAGGTAAAACTGCTCATCAGTTGCTATGGTTGTTTCATCAAGACTAGTAAATATGTAAAGTTTGACGAAAGTCTATGACCATGCGTGTCACGCTCCCAATGTAAGAGTTGAAATAGTAACAGTGAACCAGTATTAGAGTAAAAAAAGAGATATATTACATGCTGGATGTGTCGTTCGGGAAGCCTGTTGGAACTAAAGTGAGTCCTTCTCTTGAACAATTTACAAAAACTGTATTGTTCATTGTTGGACAGGAACATTTAGATGGACAAGATAGTATCCTGTTTGTCGACGCCAAAATCATAATTAGAACAATTGGTATATTAGAGAATATCGTCTTCATTCTGAAATATAAAAACAATCGAAGTTGTATCAAATGTGTTATTATAATATTAACATTTTATTTTAAATCATTTAGGTTATACAACATGTACAATCTATATGAATTAAAAAAATATATAGTCTGTTACTTCGTTTTAATGACAAAAACACATATTTAGACGTAATGTTGACTCTTATATACTTTTGTCTATCCTATGGTCGGGTTTTTGTCTCTTCTACACATTCTCCATTTCTATTTTCAATTTTAATAATTCTTGACCTTATATGCATTTCCAAAGATGTTTTGCAATTTCGATAAAAGTTCTCAAATAATTTACTTAAATAAAGCTTTAAGCCCTTGCCTCTTCAAATAAAGTTAATTTAATTTTCAACTTAACTATCATTCAATTCGACATTACGTGTGATTATTTAGATATGTATTCTTTACTCATTATTTGATATACTTCTTCCAGTTAATATATTTAAAACACTTCGAGAGTTCATATTTATATGATTATACATAGCAATAATTTTTGTTAAACAATTAGTAAAATAATACTAAAAATTTAATACGTTTTCAGTGTGCTAGATGAAAAAAAGGCAACGGTAGTCAAAAATAAATTTAAAGAAAACTAATCCGGGTTAAAAACTAAGACCGAGGGAAACACACCAACAATAAGAGTAAATCAAAGGAAAAACAGGAACAAGGAAATGCAACAAAAACATACTACAACAGAAAAACGAAGTATTTAATAAAAACTGCTATATTCTTGAACTGGTCTTTAAATATTTTGTTTACCAGTTTGATTAGATATCTAAACGAAACATTGCATGCATTACAATAATTTCGCAAATCATTTTAAAATATTGCAAAGAATTGTACAGTTGTCACTTCAGTTGATTTATTTAGTGATGACTTCATCTTAAATGGAAGAGAATAAGATAATATGACATCAAACCCGTAGAAAACTAATTTCAAACACGATAACATGGATAACAAATCCTCATTTTTGTTAAAACTATATGTATTAAGTTACCATTTAAATAGACATATTCTTTTAAGGTTTCAGACCGTTGAATTCCCCGTTTAGATGGTTTTACACTTGTAATTTTTTTAGGAGCCCTTTATAGCTTGCTTCTCGGTGTGAGCTAAGGCTCCATGTTGAAGGCCGTACCTTGACCTATAATGGTTTACTTTTTATAGATTGTTACTTGGATTGCGAGTTGTCTCATTGGCACTCATACCACATCTTTCTATATCTCTTCGTAGAACAGACTGCTTTCATCTGTTGTTTGTATAACTGTCAAGCAAGTTCTTTATTCTTTCAATGCAAAATATCATTATAATAGATAACGCTGACGATGCGTTAAAGGCTTTGCTTATTGTTTTAGGCCTTACGGTGACCTAAAGTTGTTAACTTCTGTGTCTTTTTGTCTCGTATGGAGAGTTGTCTCATTAGCAATCATATCATATATTCATTAGCAATCATATCATATATTCTTTTTATATGTATTTTGTAAACTGTGAATTTATGTTGAGTCCTTATAAATAAAACCAAGGACTTTCTCAATGTTCAGGAAATATTTATGAAACTTTATTTCATATCATTTTATTGATATCTCTGAAAATAAACATGATTTTGTGATTTTGTACTTGTTTCCTTGTTTCAATCAATAATTCTTTAAATATAGACAATACGATTTATAATAGGAACTCATTAACAGTTTAAACTGTACCACTATGACGTTTCTTAAAAATATATATCTAAGAACAGACCAATTATTATGTACTACAACTTTTCATTTATTAAAAGGTCAACACATAGGACTGAGAGGCATATATTCAACACTCATTTGTCGAAAATCTAAGAGGTTAAACTTAAAGTAAAATATTGCACTACCCCTCCCTCTACTTTGGGTCTTCGGTAGAAATAAATTTTGCGCTATCCATGTGTATTTATACTTTTTACATTCTCAAATTGTGTCCATACGAGATGAATCATGAAAATCATATATGGGATCCAGTTGGTCAATAAAACAAAAGAGTTATGAATACTAAATGTTTTTCATAAAGAGTTGTGGTTTGAGAAAGCTTAATTTACAATGTGCAACCTATATGTATTGACCCCAATGTCTATGTAAAAAAAATCTTTATAGTCTTCACCATCTGACCATCTACTTCTTCTGATTTTGCCCAAGCAATGATCACTACTGTTCACATGAACACTGTTGTTGTAAAATCTATCACTTCCTATGTTCCATTGAGTAAGCTTAGATCCTGTTTTTTTATAAAGTTATACATGTAATGTCTACACTTAAACTCTTTATCTTATCAACTGTTGAACATAAAAAACCTTGCCACTTGCAATCTTTGAAATGGAAGCTTAGATAGTGTACTAGATAGTGCTTTATTAGCTGGGAATTCAGCAAGAGAAGTAAATGAGTTACTCGTGACTCAACAAGTTAATCAACTTGGGATTCAGCAGATGAACTTACTGGTGATTTAACAGGTGAACGTATTGGTGATTCAGTAGATCAAGTACATTTGTATCTGGTGTTGCATCAGTTGAAGTAGTTTGGTATTCAAAATGTTAAGTTACTGGAGATTCAGCAGGTAACGTTTCTGATGATTCAACAGTTGAAGTAACTAGGAAATTGACAGTTGAAGCTATTTATGATTAAAAAGGTTCAGTTATTCAAAATTCAACAGTTTAATTAACTGGTGATTCAATAGTCGAAATAGCTGGTAATTCAACAGGGATAGTAACCTGTGACTCAGCAGGTGAAGTTAATGGTGATTCAACATGTGAGGCAATTTGTGATACAATAGGTGGAGTTATCGCATATTACTCAGGTGAAGTAATTTGTAAATGAAAGGTGAAGTTATTGGAGTTTCAACAGTTGAATTTAATTTCCCACATTACGATTTGTGTTTCCAACTTTCAATAGTTCTATTAATTTTATGTTGATAGCCTTGACCTACTATCCAAATCAATGTATTTGCCCTATTATCCAATAAAAAGAAATTCATCTAGAGTAAAGCAAAAGGTAATTAACGTAAATCAGCTGTTGAGGATGAGATTCACTTCCTATCATTATGTTCGAGAAAAACAAAATAAGATATCACAATTGAATTTTCAAATTTCAATTGTAAGCCTGACCAATCAGAAGTAAGTACAAACTCTTGGTCCTGACCTTCTGGCTTCAAAATATTTTACTATTCAATATTACCTTTTTATAATAACAAATAACCATGACAATGATGACTGCAGCACAATGAATATAAAAATGCAATTATCTATAGACAAAGCTATTTCACAGATTATACTGTGTCCACAATATGAAAAATGAAAAAAATAGAATTCAGATGACTGATCAAACTATTAAAGAAGAAACGCGATGTACTCTTACGACATGATCATCAACGTAACTGTTGTTTTTCATACACAAAAGAGTATGCATTTACACAAGAATCAAAAATTTTTCTTTCAAACTGCATTCTTAGCAGTTAATAGGCATATAGAAAAAAAAGTACAAGAAAAATACCAAATTGTTAGCACATTTTTTATGTAGAAAATAATGGAGTAAACCAGTTATCAACATTTACATTAACGGAATAGAAAACATAGTTGAAACAGTAAAACATGTATTATTAGTGTCCAGTGTATGATAACCTGCGAAATGAACTTGGAATCATTATGTCCGAACATGCAAACATTTTAAACTTTCTAACTAGGAAAAAAATGAATATTACTCTAGTCAGTCACTGTGATAGTATTATTGTGTAAAGTGCCAAAATCTCAAACCTATGTTGTTAAACCTGTTGTCTTAACTGCATATGATTTTAAAGAATTGTTTATAATTTAGCCGTACATTAATATTCATTATAAGATTTTTTTGGGTTTTTTTTTTAATCCCGTATCTCATAATTCGTTTTAGAATGACATTATTCTATGTATTCGTGTAATATGTTATGTTTTGTAATCATTATGGTGAGACGTAAATAAACTATTTTGTTTGTATAATAACTTGTTTATTTCAGTATATGACACCAGTATTGTAGAAACTAACGATAAGGTTTTTATTTAGACAAATTTAATACTAGTCATCAACCCATTATCATCGTCCTAGTATGTATTAATTTTATAGCCAAGAACAGATTAACATCAACGATAAGATAACAATATATCATAGATTAAAGTACTGTGTTGTTTATTATCTATATCAAACGTGCGTGTATTTGAAACTGGGAGGTTTATCTTCTTAAACATATGAAACAATAATGGGTTTTCGAACAATGACAAGGACATTTTAGTAGTATTTTAATGTTCGTTTTCGAACAATGACAAGGACATTTTAGTAGTATTTTAATGTTCGTTTTCGAACAATGACAAGGACATTTTAGTAGTATTTTAATGTTCTTAATAATGCAGAAAGGATAAACAGAAATATTTGTTTTACCAAGCAAAGTATCAAGTCCATGTATATAACTATTTGAATTACAAATATTTTTTAAGATAAAATTGACAAAGAAAACGGCGAATGTGTCAAAAGACAACCACCTGACCAAAGAGCAGAGAACAACCCTGGGATCTTCAATACAGCATACTAGCAAACAAAAATCCCGCATTCGAAAGTGGGCTTCAGCTTGCCTCTAGACATTGATGTATACTTCTTCAGCTAATGGACATCAAACTTAATTTCAAAACATACACTTGAACCAACAATAAGAAATATATACAAGACTAACAAACGGCAGATGTTTTTTTTTATTTGGGACAGGCGCAAAAATACGGCGGGGTAATACATATTTGTTTAGGGGCAAGCTGAAGGACGCCTCCGGGTGCGGGAGTTTCTCGCTGCATTGAAGACCCATTGGTGGCCTTCGGCTATTGTCTGCTCTTTGGTCGGCTTGTTGTCTCTTTGAAACATTCCCCATTTCGATTCTCAACTTTATTAGTATTTCTTATTAGTATTTATTAGTAATACTAATTTTGAATGCATTGAAAAGAAGACACACACTATGTCATTGAATAGTTTTTGCTACACTATAAACCAAACCAGATGCTGTATAATACTTTGATGGTTTTTGTTAATACTGTATCATCTTAAACTTCACCGAACTGTTATACAAATATATATTCTGCATACACCTTTTTATCGTTGTAACACGGTTATATATAAATGTACCTTTGATAATTCTATTGTACTCAATGTGCCTTTTAGATTTCACAATTTGTTTATGCAATTACCAATCAATCACACAATTTGATAAATGCAGGATAACAATCATTCATTTTATTCAGTTTATTCATTGGAAATGTATATTAGTCGTTGATTCACTAGTAATATGTTTGAAATTGGTTAAATATTTCTACATTGTAAGATACACTGTACAAAATCATCAATACCTTTCTATTACAATACCTACATTTATCTATGTTTGAAAAAAAAAACGCAATTCCAAAGAGTTATCTTTATTTATAAGTAATAAGAAAACTTGTATATCGGTACGGATTTCAGAAAACATTTACAGGTTACTAAAGTTTTTGTTCGCTAGCATACACATTGAACCGTTGAAACTATCTTCCATACTTTGTATCCGACATTCATCATGTTCATTCTTCTTCTTAATCAGCCAATATTTAGACATTCATAATTTTTGCAAAAACAAAACACCAAGAGGTCAGTAAATACTTAACCGAAATAAAAATTCAAAATGTTATTTTGTTACTACTATTAGTTTCAAATCTCATCCATTTAAACTAAAATGCAATTAAATATCCTGAGATTTATCAACAGTGACACTTACAAGACCTTTTCATTGTAACTTATATTATAAAGTTGATTGTTGTAAATCTATGAGTCATTGTTGCTATATTTCCCATTTAAAACCCCATAGTAAAAATATTGTTATTATTACCTCATGTTTCACATGTAAATGTGATGGAGTGTTTTTAAACAAAGCGTATTGTATTGTATTGTATTGTTATATTCTTCAACGATACTTCTTCAACAATGCTAACTGAATTGCTTACAAAAAGTGCATCGTAAGTCTTTAACACGGAACATGTATTTATTAGATGGGATGTAAACTATTGTTATTCTTAAAATATGCAGTGCTGAGTTAGATATACCGTAAACGTACCAAAATATAGTTTAATACACATTTATCAAACACTGGAAAGAATAAACACTGCAAGCCAATTCAAATAGGTTTTATGAAATGAAAATAATATAACTTCGTTGGGGAGGTTGCCTCATTGTGTCAATCAAAGCTACACTGGAATTATTGGGTTCAATCCTCAACCGTTTAAAATCAAATATTGGCTGCCTATCTGCCAAGCATGCAAGTAAAGAATGGTCGGTCCCGGGTCAAAATGTTGTCTACGAGCAGGTTGATATAAATCCAAGTAATAATTTGTAAAATTAAAGCATTATAGGTCATAGTACGGTCTTCGTAAAGAAGTCTGTGCTCATACCGAACAGCAAGTTACAAAGGACCCCAAAAATCACAAGTGTAAAACCATTCAAACAGGAAAACCAACAGTATAATCTATATAAAAAGCGCGAAACTAGAATCACTAATGAACCATACAAAAAAAAGGACAACTACTTAACATAAGATTCCTTGAACATAAATTTGTAAAATACATATGCAACGAATCTTGTATATATGGCCCTACATTATATTAATAATTCTATTGTTTTGTTCATATTCTAAAGTTGCTTTAATGCCCACTTTCAAAGTTCTGGATCAGTATCAGGCAACAATATCTTATCATATTATGTTAACATATTTCCGTTCATGATTTATTCAGTACAATGAATTCGGTTACCCCCTTTTAGTTGTTTATTAATAAAACAATTAATTAATTAACGTAAAGGGAGACATAAAAAATTGCCTGGAAATGTCTTTTGTGTTTAATCTCCGATAGCATTTCACATGAAACGCGCTCATTAATTACGTTCAAAATAGTTGCAAAGTCACACAAGTACAAAGTTGAAGAGCAGAGACGACCCAACATTTTAAAAAGGGGTGCCAAATACGGCTAAGATCATCAGCCCAGTAGTCAGCACTTCGGTGTTGACATGAATATCAATTATAAGGTAATTTTTATAAATTTGCTGTTTACAAAACTTTGAATTTTTCAAAAAACTAAGGATTTTCTTACCCCAGGAGTAGATTACCTTAGCCGTATTTGGCACAACTTTTAGGAATTTTGGGTCCTCAATGCTCTTCAACTTTGTATTTGTTTGGCTTTTTAACTATTTTGATCTGAGCGTCACTGATGAGTCTTATGTAGACGAAACGCGCGTCTGGCGTGTAAAATTATAATCCTGGTACTTTTGATAACTATTTATATATACCTGGAATAAGACAATCCTTAGTATTTTTGAATAAGTAATACTTTTGCAAACAGTAAATTTTAAAATATGACCATATAATTAATTGTCATGTCAACATTGAAGTGCTGACTACTGTGCTGGTGATACCCTTGGAGACGAAACGTCCACCAGCAGTGGCATCGACCCAGTGGTGTAAATAGCTATATTAAAGATACCCGGATTATAATTTAACATGCCAGACCCGCGTTTCGTCTACATAAGACTCATCAGTGACGTTCAGATCAAAATTGTAAGAAAGCCAAACAAGTTGAAGATCATTGATGACCCAAAATTCCAAAAGTAGTGCCAAATACGGCTACCACACGTCAATTCTACTAAACAATGCATTTATAGGAATTATTTTAGTATCAATATATTTTATGATATAGGAAAAATACTTTTGTTGAGAAATTAAATGCAAGCGATAGTTTCATTTCAATTTTTAAGTTTTATAGAGAGACAGATTAAGACATGCTTTTGTTTCGATTTCTGAAATTGTCAGAAAAATATCATTCAATTCTTTTTTCCCGCAACAAATATAATTAAAATAAAAGATATACTATAACAATGTATAAAGAAAGAAACCTGTAAAGTATATTGAAAAATCATGAAATATTCAAAACCATGATAGACTACTAAAATCATACGTATGATAGGTATATGATGCGTGTGCCTATACGTGATATTATGTCAGTGAAAATAAAGGCAGTAATATAAAAACTACGTGATCAATTAAATGCTAGATTTCATTAATTTTTGTCCTTATAAAATAACTTTATAAGAACAAAAATTCTAGGATGTGATTTTGAAAATCGTCAAATACTTTGTTTGAACTTGAACAATGTATTATATCAAATTCAAAGGCTGGCAATCACCAGTACTATCCCCATTAGGTCCGTACGTATGTAATTTCTTTCTTGTCAGTGTACTTAACGAATTAATACATCAAAGGGATGCCTTAACATCTTTTACAAAGTGTTTCCTTTGATATACACTAACTAGTTAAATCATTGATCGATAATGATTTATGTGTTCTCCTTTTTTAAACCAATTGTGAAAAAGAAAATTAAACTATCTCGATGAAAGCGTTTTCGTTTACCTTTTAAAGAACATTTGTTGTATAAAACATCGTTTTATGAATAATGTGTACCTATTAACTTAAACAATTCTGCATTCATATTTTGATTTACACAAAAATATATACATACCTTTAACACAGTGGTTGCTTAACAAAATTGTACTAAATGAGTTTTTTGTAGATTTTAAAGTTCTTTATGAATCGACCAATTATATAATCAGTGTAATGCAACACTGTTGCATTCTATTTAGTGTGACCACTGAAGAGTTATATGCATCGTTGATTTATTCATATGTGATGGGTTTCATAATTTGTTAAATGTCTACATTGTGAAATAAGGTCTGTTTTGTTAATACATGTCTGCATTGTGAAAAAAAAAAATGTCTAATGTCTGCATTGTAAAAAAATATCTGCATTGTGAAAAATACTATACAAGATATGAAAGAAACTAAACTTATTGTTGTTGTATATGCATGTATGCTTAACAATAAATAATTGTGTTACGTTCTGTCTAAAAACCTAGTATATGTAAACTTTTTAATCTAGAAGACATTCAGAAAATATGAAAATGTAATTACATTTTCATCTCGCTTCCTTGGCCATTGAGCCAAATGTGCTATGTACTGATATGATCATCATTATAAATTATATGTTAACAAAACTTTAGATTTTAGATTTGTTTAACCTCAGGAATAGATTACCTTAGCTGAATTCGTCAAAATGTTTAGGCAGTTTTGGTCCTCAATGCTCTTTAACTTCGTACTTTATTTTGCTGTTTAACTTTTAATCTTTCTACTTTTTTAACCGTTGCTAATGAGTCTTTTGAATACACTATTTCATGTCTGGTATCTATGATGAATTTATTTATATCCATATATTGTAGTCGACATCAATCTTTGTCTGCAACCAGTCCGTCTTTAGACACAAATATCAATCATTAAAGAAACATTAGTGATCAGTATAAACCAAACTCAACAGGAACAGTAATAGATCAAATTATTATTTTGTTACGACCAAATGAAAGCATGGCCACATAGGTCGTCTCTGATGTCGTTGGCTGATAATTTAAAATTAGTATCGATGAAAACTACAAAGTGACATTCACTGTGATTGATAATATGAAAATAGAAGACCTCTATAAAGAAATCTATATGTATCTTATGTTGATGAGATGGCATTCGTGGATGTATTTGTTCTGATTTCCATTTCAACAAAACATTATGATCTTCTGTGAAAACCTTACTATAAATAATTGCATTTGTCCATGTTGTCAGCACATTCAGCCATTAATATAACAGCAGAACCAGCAAATCCAAATATCCATGTTCTCCATTCAGGAGTAATCAAACACTGTACAAATGATACAATAAAATATTAGTTCTGTACATTTAACTACTAAAAATAGTTTATGCATATGCATGATAAATCACTGAGTTTGCTTAATTCTAATTTTAACTTTGTCGCAAGAATTCTGTAGGCAAATAACATATAGACATTTGACGGTGTAAGCTTATCGTTTTAGACCTTTTAGTTGTTCTCTCACAAGTTCTATGCATCTGCTTTCCAATCTGTTGGAAACAATCTTATATGATAGTTAGTACATTGATTAAGCAATGAAAATTAACACGAGAAACTAGCATCAACATAAAAGCAAAAATCCTAAAGAAAATTGTGTTCATAAAGAATATATATAGTGGGAAAGTAAAATCATAAAAATACCGAACGCCGAGGAAAATTAAAAACGGAAAGTTCCTTAACCCCTTCACGTTCCTATCGGTACTCTGTTACCGAAGGACTATGTTTTTGGGCAACTAGCTGGCGTAAAATATTGAACCTTTACGTACAGCGGTGGTTGAGGGCTCAAATCAATACTCTATATCACAGCTGTGTGATTCATGATACTTTATACTTCTTCCGAGTACTCTTTTGTATCAAATCGCCACTAACGGACAACCTTTTCTCCGGTGAAAACCGCTTTTTTTTAAATAGTTTGAACACAATATTTTCATAGAGTATGGTGAAGTATACTGTTGATTTCGGGGGCAAGATTACTTTTTTTAATTAAACAATTTTCAGAGTATTTTGGAGGGAAACTATTTTGGAGGGAAACTATTCATCAGCCTTTTTCAACTGATTTTTATAGTTCGTTCTTATGTTGTACTGTTATACCACTGTCCCAGGTTAGGGGGAGGGTTGGGATCCCGCTAACATGTTTAACCCCGCCACATTATTTAAGTATGTGCCTGTCCCAAGTCAGGAGCCTGTAATTCAGTGGTTGGCGTTTGTTTATGTGTTACATACTTGATTTCGTTCATTTTTTTTACATAAATAAGGCCGTTAGTTGTCTCGTTTGAATTGTTTTACATTGTCTTATCGGGGCCTCTTATAGCTGCCTATGCGGTATGGGCTTTGCTCATTGTTGAAGGCCGTACGGTGACCTATAGTTGTTAATGTCTGTCATTTTGGTCTTTTGTAGATAGTTGTCTCATTGGCAATCATACCACATCTTCTTTTTTATATAGTATGATTAAAACTTGTACACAAGTTAAATAAGTGATTTGAAGTGTACCAACGCAATCATAAACTTGAAATGCACTCTAAAGTTGTGGTTATTTATTACCAAACTAATTAAAAAAGAGACAAAAAAAAAGATCATAAATTTTTAAAGCGAAGTTGAAATAGATGTAACAGAACATTGTTTCTGAAGTGCTTGATTATGGAAATGCCGAAAATACTTTTGTTGAAATAAAGGAACTGGTATACGCTCAGAAAAAAATGACAGACAAAGGTATGATATCATCCTATATTTGCTCAAAATGATGGGATTTACAACAATTATATGTTATGTCGACAATTAATTTCTAAACGAAAATAGGCTTATTCTTTTTTTACTCTCACTTCATTAATGGTAGAGTAAACTACTTAAATTTCGATACTTTAAACTGGTGTTCCAGTGGTGCAGTGGGAAACTGTATTAACCCACATCAGGAAGATTGCATGTTTGAATATCAAAGCCGGATGTCAAAAATTAATTTCCTATATGAAATGTAACTTAACTTAACTTTCAATTTCAAAAAGATAGTCATGGATATATGTAAAACTCAAATTAAAAACAATGTTTGTTTGTTTTTAAAGAATGTGTATCCTAATTGCACCCCTCCCACACCCCCACAACATTATGAGCCCAACACATCCAGTTATTATTGGCAATTCATTGAATTTTTACCTGTAATGTCAAAATTCTATTTGCTGCTTGAATGAACATGATTTAGCTTGAAATTTGTGTCAAAGATTAGATTTGGACGAAAAAAAAGGGGCTGAAGTCCGTTATTTTCCATGTTGCGGGCATCAACATAGCATGGCATATAGCACGTATATCCTCCATCTATACCAAAATGGCAAATTTCTGTTTCTATCAGACTTGGATCATTAATTTGACACCAAAACTGTATCCTATTAGCCAATAAAAATGTCTCCACACGACCTTTTTCGCAAAAATTTTGCATTTTTCACTTTTTTTCCCGCAAGTCACGTGACTTTTGGAAAGATAACACGTGACTTGAAAAGACACATTTTCTGATATTTTTTTTTTTAAATATTTAATCAATTATCTTTCATATGGACTCAAAATCACCTTTGTGTGAGCTTTATTTTCGATTGAATTTTGATAGCGTCTTTTCCATAAGTTGACGTCCAATTTGTCAGAATATGAAAGGGTTAATCGTCTCAATTTCAAGACTGCCTGCACTTGTGGTGGTACCTGTGCAGGCAGTCTTAGAATTCTTAAAAGTCTTGAAAAGAACAACTCTTTCCTCATTTCTGCTCTACATGTTGGTAATTGTAATCCGTTGTTTTTTAAATCTATAGATATCATGTCTGGTGGAATGAGCGTGTCTTTTGTATAAACATTTACATATGTTTACCATCTGGAAAGGAAAGGGTCCCATACTCTATTTGCATACTCCGAGGTTTATCTGACTATGGATTTGTATGCAGTTTCCTTTAAAGTGGTGTTATTGATATTAATATTTTCTTTTAGAAATCCTATGGTTTTGTTTGCTTTAAAGCAAATGTTTCTGATGTGTTCGTTCTATGTTAAGTCTCAGTTTAAAGTACAATCTAGATATTTGACATTGACATTGTATTTCATAGATATAAGTCAATTTGGTCTTACATGTCTATATATTAGACCTTATTTTAATGCATGAAATTCAAGTTTCTTCAAAGAATTGCAATCAATTTGTCATCTGATTTAATATGTCTGGAAACTTTAAAATAGTAACTTATCAACAGTTTCATTTACATCTACGCAGCTCTATTTACAAAGTGCAACCTATAAAATCATTTATGACAATAGAAAACTCTCTAAAAACACTTAATCTCACATTAATACATATTCATCAGTATTACAGCCTCAAAGAAATTACTGCTTAAACTCTAAGATTTATTTTACTGTACATTATATACCCTTTCCCTTGTTTCAATTTTTTAAAGAAATTGAAAACAAGACTTTAATTATTGCCAGCTTACCCTATTTGCATGTTTTCTGACATTAAATGCATAGAACCTATTTAAAACTGTTATGATACCATATTGAAAGCATTTCAGAATAAGGTAAATGTAATGTTTAGCAGTTTAAAATCATTCAAATATTCAAGATTATATGAAATATATAATCCTGCCAGTGTCTCGAGTCTACATGTTACTGCCTATTTGTCATTGAAAGTTCACAATTTCTGCCTCAAATGGTCAGTTTACAATTCTTGTCACAACAGTATCATCTCTAACCATAAATCGGACATAATTTAGCTAGAAGTGTCAAAATAAAGCCATATATGCAAAAGTTGTATGTCTGCAGGTACAAGTCTCATGTATAAATTCACTTAAAATTTTATAAAAATGACTGCTTTCATCTTCTTTTTGCATTACCTTCAAGTACAGTTATTGTTTTATATATACAGAAAGTTAAAGTAATTAAATCATAGCATTTACAAGTAAAATTAATTGTTTAATGATCCAGGGAGTAGGCTATTGTCTCTTTTTTTTTGTGCCCATTTGGTCTCAAATTTCCTAAATCATTCTGCTGTTTCTAACAATATGGAATATCTAGAACATATTCAGGAAAGTACACTCTGTTGTAAGTTTAGTAAAGATATTTTTGTATTTCTATACTGTATTTTTTATGCTGCAGTGACAAAAACGCAGAATTAGGCGTTACGGCATACTTTTTGGGTTATCGACAGAACAAAAACTCCAACCAATCAGATTCAAGATTTAACTTACATATATGCATATGTTATGGACACATTTTACATACAGGGCCTTAAGTAAACTATGCATACTGTAAGCTGTGAAATCAAGCCGAGTCATCATAGTTCCAATATTTTCTAAATATTTATGAAGTAATTATAAAACTTCATATTTGAGTTAATTGTTTTAAAATCTGTTTGATAAACCAAATTTGGTTAAATTCTGTATATTCTCTTTTTTCATTCAATGGAGGTTGCCTTTCTTTAAATATTGACAATGCAGTTTCTAACAGGAAATCCTTTTATGGCGTAAACTGTACCACTTTCACTATGAAGTTTTAAAAAAAAACATATCCTGGAATGTGAAGTTGATATGCACCACAACTTTTTTAAAGGTCAAAATATAGGGCTGTACGGCATATTTTCAACATGTAGATGCCCCGAACTTCTAAGAGTTTAAACTAACATTTTTTTTTTAATTACCCCTGCCTTGAATATAGGATTACCAACATTAAATATCACAAATATATCCCATTAGCCCACCCCTTATTTAGCTCCCACAAAATATTTTTTTATCAGCTGCGTTTCTTTTTTTATTACTGATCCTTTGTTTAAATTTTATGCTTTACCTCCAAGTGTAATATTTGGAACCGTCTCTTCCGCCTCTCAAATGTTCTCTAGATCACATTTCTTGTTAAAAAAGTGGCATCTTTTGTACTTTTCTGTAGATCTTGTACAGAATTCTGGTATGGGGTCATCAAAAATGGGCGACAAGGATTACCACTATCTCCGAGCAGTACACCATTTGCCCATCCACCATTTTGTTCCATGTAGGTACTCACCTATACATAAAGGTTTTTTTATTTTTTTACAGCAAATATTTGGTTAAAACTACCATTTATATATTTAGGTTGATATATCCAGCTTCACAGAGGAGTTGCACTATAAACCTAAAATCACATTAAGCAAGACTATGTCTCTATATTCCTTTGTCAGTTATTGTATTTCAATATTTTTCGTTAACACATAGCCCCTTTAAAACGAAATTGGTTGCTTCTTTCTATATATATTTAAAGAATATTTGATTTTTTAACATATACATCATTTACTACAGATATTTCCATATATTTTTCAGTTATTGTCTCTCAATATTTTTTTCAACATACCCCCCTCCCCCTACACACACACACTTAAAACTAAATGGTTGCTTCTTTATCAACGGAATATTATATTTTTTAGCGCATCAATCCTTTACTTCAGATATTGAAATACAATTGTAATTTAGTATATAATGTATAAGCCTTTCTTTCATTTATTTAATTTTATTTTAGCTAATATGAATAATTATATATATTTAAATGTCAAGTCCATGAAGTCATTACATAGCCATTTCTACATCTTTATGTGTAATGACAAAAAGTAAACAACAATATTTATTATAAGAGCAAATTTAAAAATATGACTTAAATGTCCAAGATCAAGATTCTGACTTCCAGCAGTCGTAACCAATCCAAGATAAGAGATTTTGAATTTTTATTGAGAAAATAAGAAGTACTCTGACTACTAACATAAAGTGCTTGAAAGCGAACATGACTTATAACAGGCGGTCAACATTGCAATGAAATACATAGCTGTGAGGTCCTGGATATATTTTTGAATCATGACTGATACCTTGCCAGTTTATATTTATGTTTTTGAATATACCTGCAAAATATAAAAGTTTATATATTGCAAAAAAGAAAGAAGAGAATTATTTTGTATCATGCAAAAGGGGTGTTCAAACATTTCAAACTATAAGTGTATATTTGCTTTAAATTTCAGAAAACACAATGAATAACCATGAAAGCTGATGTACAATCATTATGCATAAATTAGTCCATTAGTTTTCTCGTTTAAATTATTTGACATTGTCTTTCAGGGGCCTTTTATAGCTGACTATACGGTATGGGCTTTGATAATTGTTGTCGGCCGATCGGTGACTTATAGTTGTTTATTTCTGTGTCATTTTTTCTCTGCTGGGGAGTTGTCTCATTGGCAATCATACCACATCTTCTTTTTCATATGTATAGACTCACAAATAAGAACTCAACTATATTGTTTCAAACTAGAAAATATGATTTTAATAGTAAGTTATCAATTGTGTAATGTATGTTGCATAATGCATAAATGTACTGATCAACATTAGAGCAATATTAAACTTATAAATTGTACTGTAGGGTAACCTAGGTTAATCTTTCTTTCTTTTGGATTGAATAATGTATTAAATGGAATTTATTGTAACAGTTGGCTTTAAAATGAAGATCGTTGTACCGTTTTTTTCAGATTGGTCATACAAAAAAATGATTTTACTGTCGCAAATATCCGTTCATCTAGCGATGCAATGCGTCACTAGTTAAACTCAATTCGTGACAGTAAAATCTTCGTCATAAACTCAAATCGGAAGTAATGTATTTCTCTGCCATGAGTATTCTGGTGTTTATTTTAACTGTATTTCTGTAACGTAATATTGTCATTCTAGTGGTATTTGTTACATTTCCATATTAGCAAGAGGTTAAGCTAGCCATTAAACCAGGTTCAACCTACCATCTTTTCTTAAAATGTCCCTTACCAAGTCATGAATATTGCTGTTATAAAATAGCACGTTTCAATGTAAGATTGCAATTGTTTTTGTTACACTTCAGTGTTTCTGTTGTTTTCCTCTTATAGTTGATGTGTTTCCTCTGTTATATTTTATTCTGATTCGATTGATGATTTTTTAAAAGTTGTATACTGTTGTTGCCTTTGTCTATATTCTTTTTGTTTAATTTAACTGTTATCAAAACATTTTAAAATACGTCACACAATACGTCACCTTTTTGTGGCTTTGATACATGCATGTGACGCAATTGCATAATTCTTTTTTGATTTACTGGTGTACTGTCATAAATTTATTGGAGGTGTCCGTTATTATATTCTGCTGTTTACATGTTATGTTCAATTATACTTTTTAGTTATGTATATTTCTGCAATGAGTGCTCTTGTGTTGTTTTATTTTGTACTGATTTGCTGTTACTTAATCGTTTTTAACATTACCATTTAAGCGGGAGGTTTTGCTAGCTATAAAACTAGATTTAACTAACTATGTGTTCTTAAAATGTCTGGCACCAATTCAGGAATATAGCAGTAGATAACACTTGACTTTTTAGTTATGTATATTTCTGCAATGAGTGCTCTTGTGTTGTTTTATTTTGTACTGATTTGCTGTTACTTAATCGTTTTTAACATTACCATTTAAGCGGGAGGTTTTGCTAGCTATAAAACTAGATTTAACTAACTATGTGTTCTTAAAATGTCTGGCACCAATTCAGGAATATAGCAGTAGATAACACTTGATTCGTCTCTATGAATTTTGTTTACGGTGGCAGTTAAGTTTTTTCTGTTGTTCAGTAGTCTTTTTTGCTGACTTGGTGTCTGTTTATTTCGTGTATGAATAAACTCATCATAGAAACCTGGATGGAAATTTCATATTTGCACCAGGCGCGCGTTTCATCTACAAAAGACTTGCCAGTGACACTCGTATTTAAAATCAAATGACGTACGAATTGGAAGATCATTGAGTACAAATTTTCCTAACAGTTTTTCCAAATACAGCTTAGGTTATCTATTCCTGAGGTAGAAACGCCTAGTATTTCAGAAATTCAAAGATTTTTAACAATTCATTTATAATTATGAACATAACAATGTAAACTCAAGTCAACACACACGTGCTTACTTCCGGGCTGGTCATATCTTTGGGAAATTTAAACTTGTCAAAAAATGGCATCGACCCAGTGGTTCTAAATGGTTATCAAAGGAACCAGACTTATATAATTTAATATGCCAGACACGCGTTTCGTTTACATACAACTCATCAGAGACGCTCTGATCAAAATATTTATAAAGACACAAGTACAAAATTGAAGAGAATTTAAGATCAAAATGATTCAAAACAGTTGTGCTACATACGGCTTAGGTTATCTATGCTTGTAAACTCATGAATAAATATATTGAATTCTGTTTGTTCACGTATGTCGTATTTTGAAGTATAGTCGAGTAACATTAATCGTCTAGCGGGTGTTTATTTAAATATGTTTGGTTTTCATGTGTGTTTACTGTTAGTTCTTACATGAGCTTGCCTTATATTACAGATATTTTATTTTGTTTATCATATAGATATAGGAAGATGCGATATGAGGGCCAATAAGTCTCCATCGCAGTCACAATATATAATAGTAAATCAATATTTCGCCAATTATTGCCTTCAACACGGAGCCGTGGCTCACACAGACCTGCAAGTTTGAAACGCACAAATATAATTAGGATTGAACCATTCAAACAAGAACACTAATGGTCCTATATATTGAAAAATAAGAAACGCTCATAAACCCAACAATACTCGATAACCGCTGCCAACCGGTTCTTGATTAAGGACAGATGCAACCAAAAGCAGCGGTTGTAATGAATATGACCTACCGAATTAGACTATTTACCGGATTTGTAATCACATAAGCAACACGACGGGTGCCACATGTGGAGCATGATCTGCTTACCCTTCCGGAGCACCTGAGATCACCCCTAGTCTTTGGTGGGGTTCGTGTTGTTTGTTCTTTAGTTTTCTATGTTGTGTCGTGTGTACTATTGTTTTTCTGTTTGTCTTTTTCATTTTTAGCCATGGAGTTGTCAGTTTGTTTTAGATTTATGAGTTTGACTGTCCCTTTGGTATCTTTCGTCCCTCTTTTGTAAACGTTTTAAAGGGTGGCAACCTCAAACTAATAAATTAGCCTGAAATTATAATTCAATATCACAACATAGAAAGATATAGTTTACTTTTAATTATAAATTGTTATGACTCAACACTATCAAAAGACATTTTAACAAAAACAAGTAAGCATACACTGAGCAAGTACAATTTATCTATGACACAATATAAAAACAGAGGGGATGGGGAGGGGGTTGGAAAACTGAATCAGAAAGATAACGATATCCTTGGATAATTTCCTTTAAAGAAGATAACGTACACAGGTTAATCAAAATATTCGGTTGTATTGTGTACATGGAATACGGAAATATCAATTACAATTTAAATGCATTTGTTGTTCATTGTACGAGGACAGAAGTTCAAATTTATACTCATACTTAATATTTATCAAAGGTGGTATATATTTGAAAAAGAAAGATATAACACAAAAAAAAAACATTAATTGACAGAAATGCGTTACAAATTTAATCAACAGGTCAAAGTAACACGCAAGTACAATTTGAGATAATTTGCAGTTACTAACAACTATTTAAAAAATAATTCAATAATAAATCAGAAACCAAAATTAACTAAATGACATAGGAGGTCAGTGTTGTAATATCATGGGCAGTCAAAGAAAACATGACTTGTGCAATATAAAAATAAAAGTATCGACAGGCATTTATATAGTGAAAAGTTCAACTGTCAATAAATTTGTATAAAGTTATTTAAAGGTAAAGTAATCTCTATGTAGAAAATTAGCATGGATGTGTTTAAATAAATCCTTCACCCAGAGAAAGATAAAATTAGTTATGCTTTAATTTGATGATGACACAATTGATATTGTATATGCCAAAGTATACAATGACCACTGCCTTTTCCTCGATCTTGATATCTATATCTATATCACTAACGGAAAGCTTGATACTAAAATTTATGATAAAAGAGATGATTTTTCATTTCCTATCGTTAATTATCCATCTTTAGATGGTGACGTTCCATTGTCACGATCTTACGGTGTTTATATATCTCAACTTGTACGATTCGCTCGTGTTTGTAACAATGTTTTAGATTTTAACGAGAGAAATTTATGTATTACTGAAAAATTATTACACCAGGGTTTTCGATATCACAAACTAGTCAAAACATTTACTAAATTTTATCATCGGTATAAGGACATCATTCGTAAATATAGCTCAACATGCAGACTTCTTATACGTTCAGGTATTTCACATCCAATTTTTTATGGAAATATTCTTTATAAAGCACAAAAAATGTCAGTATTCACCTCAGAAACTAACAAAACCTTTAAATAGACTTATCAAGAAGGGATATAGTTACGATACTGTTGTCAGGTCACTAAAGATTGCTTATTTTAGCGTTAATATTGATTCACTTATAGGGTCTTTGCATCGGAACTAAACACATTTATTAAAAAACCAGTTGTTGGCATGCCACGGGTTATGTTCTTCTCATATATGTTATGATAGTATGATACTAAACCCCTAACGGGAAGGATTGTGCCTGATATTCATATGATGAAATCATAATCTTTCAATCAGTTTCACTGAAGTCTGGAGCTGGCGTGTCAGTTAACTGCTAGTAATCTGTTGTTATTTATGTATTATTGTCATTTTGTTTATTTTCTTTGGTTACATCTTCTGACATCAGACTCGGAGTTCTCTTGAATTGAATTTTAAATGTGCGTATTGTTATGCATTTACTTTTCTACATTGGTTAGAGGTATAGGGGGAGGGTTGAGATCACATAAACATGTTTAACCCCGCCGCATTTTTGCGCCTGTCCCAAGTCAGGAGCCTTTGGCCTTTGTTAGTCTTGATGAATTTTTTTAATTTTAGTTTCTTGTGTACAATTCGGAAATTAGTATGGCGTTCATTATCACTGAACTAGTATATATTTGTTTAGGGGCCAGCTGAAGGATGCCTCCGGGTGCGGGAATGTCTCGCTACATTGAAGACCTGTTAGTGACCTTCTGCTGTTGTTTTTTCTATGGTCGGGTTGTTGTCTCTTTGACACATTCCCCATTCTCAATTTTAATATTTAGAAATCTAATTACATCATTGCTAAAATAACTTTTAACAATATATATTTTTTTTAAATTCGGTGAGTTTACACGGATCATTCTCATGTACTCGCTTTTAGAAAAATAGTGCCCTTAAATTTAGGATGTGTAATTCCGTTTTTAATACAGCCAAATGTACTAAAGAACATTATAAATGAATCACTGGTTTATTATTAAGCTAGGGATTTAGTTTCCATAAAATACACTTTTACTAGAATATATCATAGATACACATATTTGAAAGAATCTAGTGAAAGTGTAAAGTAATGTATGGTAACAAAATCCATGACTTAGTATGTTACCAATGATACATTGATGAGGTTCGTTAAAATCTATGAAATCACTACACATACGAGCAAAACAAACCAGCTGGATATACAAACAGTGTATGATTGAGCCAACAAATCGCTGTCTAAAATAAAAAAAAAAATAATAAAAAAATAAAAGTTCAATCTTACCGTTCTTGTCATGGTTTGACAATACATAAATAATACCTTTACAAACACAATCCATATTCAATATTCTTGAACGTAATTCTTCATAAAACACATTTTATTTGAAAGAATTCACTTTGATAATATAAACGTCACAACCCTTCCCTTTTCACGAATGTGACTTGCCGAATAAGACTATTTACCGGATTTGTAATAACATAAGCAACACAACGGTTGCCACATGTGTAGCAGGATCTGATTACTGTAAAGACGTAGGATAATCGGATTGTCAGTTGGCCAAATTTCATAGAAATTAAAAACTATACATAATTACAAGATGCAAATGAATACAAATAAACAAAATAATCACAACTAAAATGTTAGTTAGTATAAATTGAAACAAATCAGCAAAATGTCTAATCACAGATACATTTTTGTATTTAATAGATACTCTGTGTGCGGTCAAGATCTAGGACGTTGCTCGGAACATCAAATGCTTTTAGATTGAATAAACCTAAACCTTCTCATTATTAAACTTTTAACTATTTAATATTAACATCTGGATCTTGACCTTCAGTAAAATGTAGGTAACTAAGTTTTAATAGCTTCTGACGTTTTAAAACTACTTTTACCTCCTGTTGCCAACTCTTTCTCTCTGACTCAATTTCTATTCTCAGTCTATAAATAGTGTCCGTCTCTGCTTTTCTCATATCTTGTTCAGCTGCTGTCGCATCTCTTTCCACAGCTTGCATCTCGTAACACAAACTTAAACAAGTAGATGTTGTTTCACCTTTATAAATCAACACTTCGAAACACTGGAAACTTTTCTAACGTCATATTGTACAAACCTAATCTGATAATGATACAAAAAATATACAAATACCTCAGAGTTAGGTTTAAAGAAATAGTCTACAAATAAAAATAAAAAACAGTTTCTTGTTAATGTAAAACCATAAAATTTTCGTAGCAGTTTTATTTTCGCTATTTTCGCAGTAAAAATTGAAACGCAAAAATAAAACGATCGCCAAAATTTCAAGGAAACTTATATACCTTCATCACAAATAAACTCTACAAATTGTGGACCTGTGACAATCCCACCGCTGCCACAATTGACGTGGGGTAATTGAATTTACAGTTGGCAAACATTAATAAAACAAAAGTAAAAATAAAATTTTACTCAACTGAACAAAATCGAACAAAACTAAACATAATTACAACATGCAAATGAATACAAATCCACAAAATAAACACACGCAAAATGTTAGTTAGTTTAAATTAAAACTAATAAAAAAAATGTCTCATCACAGCTACTAATAGTTTTTTGCGATCAAGATTTAGTATGCTGCTTGGAACATCAAATACTTTCAGATTGAATTAATCTAAACTTTCACCTTACTAAACTTTTCACTATTCAATATCGACTTGTAACATCAATAAGATGTATGACTCACTACACATTTACTTCATTAAACATTGCCCTTATTGCACAGCTTTATACTGATATGTCACTTCCAGTAAATCAAACACTAACTTCCGGTAAAACTAACACCATGTTCCGATGAAACTAACCACATCTTCTATATATCCAACATACATGTTTTCTGCCAAATAATATAACACTGGCCGTTGTATGATACGTTAAACAGGTCGAGAACTCTAGATTTCCTGACGTCAGAATATATTTGCATAGTAATTTCCCAAACAAAAGGCCAATATGGCCTTAAAAACTGACAATCGACGAGTCTACTACCATTTGAAAACACGTGAAATAAGTGGGAAAACTGTCGAATAACAAAGGAACTGGGACTCTTATAGTACATGTTTTTGTTCTGCGAATATATTTAATGTAAAATATATAACATGTTTTTCAATTTGCATGTTCAGATTAAAACACAACTGTCCACAAGAGACCAAAATGACACAGACATTAACAATTAACAACTAGCAAAGCCCATGCCGCATAGTCAGCTATAACAGGCCCCGCTAAGACAATGTAAAACAATTCAAACGAGAAAACTAACGGCCTTATTTATATTAAAAAAAAATGAACGAAAAACAAATATGTAACACATAAACAAACGACAACCACTGAATTACAGGCTCCTGACTAGGGACAGGCACATACTTAAATAATGTGGCAGGGTTAAACATGTTAGCGGGATCCCAGCCCTCCCCCTAACCTGAGACAGTGGTATAACAGTACAACATAAGAACGAACTATCAAAATCAGATGGACAAAAATAGAAGTGGACGTGTCCGGGTACTTGTACATCCCGACAAAAAAGGTTACTAGGAACAGATCTGAGAGTACTCGCAGTTATCTTACTGCTAGTTCAAAGCCACTAGCAACTAATAAAACAAATCATGCATCTAAGACTAAACTAGTTCAAGATTCGACTTTCTTTTTCGACTTGTAAAAGTGGTTGAACAGGTTTTTTCTATTGTTATGCATTGTACCTGTACATTAATTTCATGGCATGAAACAATAAAATTTCATATAAAGTGACCACTGTCCAGTCTGAAAATTTGTTGAGCTCTTTTAGACCTGTATATTGACATTTCCACTGCGAAAAACACGAAAAACTGGCACAGAAACACTGCTATCTAAACTGGAGGTGTAAATTTTTTATTAGAACTTGAAATTAAAAGAAGGATATCATGATGTTAAGTATGCTAAAAAAAATTCTTCTAAAAGCCGGGACGACAGATAGCGCAACTAATTTTGTATAATTTGTCCAGCGACAAAGTCCGTCTATTGCTAATTTTATCCCAAAGTTTATCTTAGAGGAATTTTATCGATCTGCTGGTGTCCTTTTGATTTATGTGCAATATTTTCAATTATATATTGCCCACTACGGTTTTCTAAAACGTGCTTTGTATACAGAAACAAAATTATGAGGTATGAGTGCCAAATGCTATGTCTTTCCATCCAAGACACAATCTAATAAAGTAAGCAAGCATAGGTTAAACACTGAAGAGTAAGCTATAAATGAAAAGAATAAGAGTGCACACGCTGAAATGTCTCGCCTTCTATACTAATATTTGATATTATGTTGATAGTCCTAAGTATAAAGCTTTATTACAACTGTCTCATAAACTTAACATTAACCAAGATAACAAAACAAAGACCAATGAACCATGAAAATGAGGTCAAGGTCAGATGAACCATGCCAGGCAGACATGTACAGCTAACAATGCTTCTATACAACATATATAGTTGACCTATTACTTATAGCTTAAGAAAAATAGACCAAAACACAAAAACTTAACACTGTGCAATGAACCGTGAAAATGGTCATGGTCAAAAGAAACCTACGCTACTGACATAAAGATCATAAAATATTTCCATATACCAAATATAGTTGACCTATGGCATATAGTATTAGATAAAAAGACCAAAACACAAAAAACTTAACTTTGACCACTGAACCATGAAAATGAGGTCAAGGTCACATGACATCTGCCCGCTAGACATGTACACCTTACAATCATTCCATACAACAAATATAGTTGACCTATTGCATATAGTATGAACAAAACAGACCAAAACACAAAAAAATAACTATAACCACTGAACCATGAAAATGAGGTCAAGGTCACATGACATCTGTCCACTAGACATGTACACCTTACAACCATTCCATACAACAAATATAGTAGACCTATTGCATATAGTATGAAAAAAACAGATCAAAACACAAAAAATTTAACTATAACCACTGAACCATGACAACGAGGTCAAGGTCAGATGACACCTGCCAGTTGGACATGTACACCTTACAGTCCTTCCATACACCGAATATACTATCCCTATTGCTTATAGTATCTGAGATATGGACTTGACCACCAAAATTTAACCTTGTTCACTGATCCATGAAATGAGGTCGAGGTCAAGTGAAAACTGTCTGACAGACATGAGGACCTTGCAAGGTACGCACATATCAAATATAGTTATCCTATTACTTATAATAAGAGAGAATTCAACATTACAAAAAATCTGAACTTTTTTTCAAGTGGTCACTGAACCATGAAAATGAGGTCAAGGACATTGGACATGTAACTGACTGAAACTTCGTAACATGAGGCATCTATATACAAAGTATGAAGCATCCAGGTCTTCCACCTTCTAAAATATAAAGCTTTTAAGAAGTTAGCTAACGCCGCCGCCGCCGCCGTCGGATCACTATACCTATGTCGAGCTTTCTGCAACAAAAGTTGCAGGCTCGACAAAAATAATACGTTGAGATCCAACGCTTCAATTTTCGCAAAATATGTCATAGTTCACGTCCTTGTTCCACATACACATTGGATAACATCATAAATGATTTTATTGAGATTGGTAAATGTTCAAGTCTGTAAAAAAAAATCTGAAAAAAAATAATACCTCTACCAGAAAAACACGTTGAAAAGACTAAACCAAAATGAAATTACAACTGATTGCTTCATTACCTTCAAAACAAGGAAACAGTTTGAAATAGAAAATCGTCCAAAATACTGAAATATGACAGTAATTAATACTTATAGATTTTGTTAAAATTGTCAGATAAGAATAAAAAAAAACGACTTGCAGTTTAGATGAAATAAGATTGATGCATGTTATGTACCTGTCAAATTCTAAATATGAAAACATTACTTAGTATTCTAAAGTAAATATCGCATCTGAAAGATGTTTGTATACAAAAATAAAGAGATGTGGTATGATTGCCAGTGGACAACTATCCACTTAACAAACGAAGTGATGTAAGTAAAGATAGGCAACCGTAATGCCTTCAGCAATGAGAAGAACCAACATCGTATAATCGGCTATAAATTTCCCCGATTGATTATTATACGTTTTGTTTGTTAAAGATACATTAAAAGAATAACAACTTTCCTCGATTTAAACTACTTTTTAATCATAATAGAAGTTGCAATATTAAAAAATATATATTTTTTTTAAACTGTGAAATTTTAGTGACCCCAACAGATATTTGACACCCTCTAAGTCTTCCCCTTTGTTACGAACACACATTCAAGGATCCCCTTTTTTTAAATGTATATACGAAAGTTGCTGCCCTCATGAATTTTAGCACCGACTGTTATCAACGACTAACCTTACACTAGTTAGTTTTCGTCTTATTGGTAATTGTGTTCTTCACTGTTGTTTCGTTGCTCTCTTGTGCAGGAATACCTAAAATCTTCATCAATCATATTAACGGCTATACATAGGCTATTTCAAACTCTCGATTCTTTGCATAGAAACAACTCTTCGTTAATCTGAGCACGGAAAGAATAATTTATATCACGAACTATAAATGTGTATACAAAAAGTGAAAAACTAAGCAAAATTGTGAATCCCGCAATGCATGAACAAATGTGTTGTATTTTAGTAAATAGCACGTGTTTTCGGTTGATTGTAAACATGTAATAGTCCATCATACATTTATTGGATTAGTCAAAAACCTAGGGGAAAAAATGGCGTCACACGCAAATTAACAATTACATGTGCGAGGTCATAATTATGTTAATTTATGCATATCCGTATAAGGTAGAGTTCCCGACCTTCTAAAATAAACTTCATATCTGGTATTTGGGAAGATCTGTGTCAATAAATGGGACGTTCGTTGTCTGACTATTTAAACACTGCCTCTCAAAACTGAGCAAAATAACGATGAACCAACCCCGAAAAAAAATAATTTCGCCCCTCTTTCACAAAATAAGATTACAAACCACAAATCGACCGCCACGTGATGAATAGTCTCCGGGTCTGTTTAATATGCCAATATGACAAGTAAATGATAACACCGTCAAACATATAAATAAATGTTATTACCTGAGCAAATTCAATTTATTGTCCTGTGAAACTCCATGTCCTGAATTGACAATTCTCGGGTATCACCAAATATAAGTGAACTGCTGCAGACTAAACATCTGTTCACATCAGAATCTAGGTGTGCTGTGTCTAACCACTTTATCTGTATGGAAAACACTGTACAACGGGAGGGTCTAAAACGCGGAAATGGAAAACGCGGAAATGAAAAATGAGTGTATTATAACTAATATCTTTGGAACTGCTAAAGCTAAATTAATAAATAAAACTGATTTTGAAAGCTAATATAATAGTCTATAAGATAAAATTAAAAAATATATATATTTGATTATGCTTTTTTACCGAAAAGTTGACCGGAAGGCTTTCTTAGTGCGACTCTGGCAACACATTTTTGAACATTAAAACTTAAATTCACGAAAAAGCATATAACCCGGTCAAAGTCTGTAAATTGACTCTTATAGACATTTAAATGACAAATAATATTATATAAAGAAAAAAATAAATATATTACTATAAAAGGACAAAAAGTTGACCGGAAGACCCCCTTGTACACTAATATTGAAGTGAAATTTTCAACTTTGAATTAAAATTCACAAAAATTTAAAATGCCCGGTCAAAATCGAGAACAAGATTCGAAAAGACAATTTAATAACAAATGATATGATATAAATAAAAATAAAAATATATGAAACTAAAATTGCAAAAACTTGACCTGTGGCCTAGCTTGTGTTTTAATCATTTGCTCTTGGTTGTTTTCTTCCTGATTTTTTGTCAATTTTTTTCTTGCTATTTTTTGAAAGTGCCCCAAAATATGAAAACAAGTAGATGAGGATTCACATTGACATATTTCTTTTGGAAAAAGAGTTACACAGTATTTCCCTTTCCTGCCATTTACAATAAACGCACCTTGTTGTGGAACCAAAGTAATTAAATTATTGTCAACAATAAACCGTGCCAAACTTTGTTGACTGCTATCAGTACTAATTGTCGGGTAATTTATGACAGGTTGTTGATTAACTATTACCTCATTATTTTCTAATTTGACCTGATTAGTACTAGTGTTCTCATCAGAGTTTGTTTGTTTTATGATTTCCTGTGAATTTAAATTGCCTAAAGGATCAATGTCAGATTGGAAAGAATTAGACTGAAAAAGTGGCTTGTCGTTTTTTAAGTATTCAATTACTTCATCAGGACTTACAATTCTTTTTGGAAATATAACATCTGGTGGTGAAATAAATGCTCTACTAAACTCTTTTTTCAAATGATAATTTCCTAAACCAGAACGTCCACGTAATTTTCATAATTCTCCAAATTTTGTATGTAATAAAAACCCAAAGCCAGCAAATCTACTGGTAGCTTTTTCCAATCATTTTCTCTTTTTAAAACGGCATTCATACTTCTGAAATATTGTTTGTTATTCCAGAATAAGGATCAAACATGCCGGGATATTTTTCAATTAACCATTTACCAGAGTGATTTTGAATTGCCGGAGATATATGTTTATTGAAATGTTCCAAAACTACGGGAGTCCATTTTGAGGTTAATTTCATTTTTGTTTCCAAAAATTCTTCTTCATTATCAGAATGCAACATCTGATTCAAATGATCTATATAAATTTTAATATTACCACTATCCACTTTGCCTTTTAACCAGAATTTAAAATCTACACTAAGTAAACTGGGTCTTCAGATTTCAGCTCAATTATATCTTTGAATGCGTTTATGATTTCGGGGAGTGCGACAACAGCGTAAAGATCTGGATAGACTAAAACTTCAGAAACTAACCCATCTAACTGATATGCCAAAAGTACTAAATTATATACTAGTATGTCATCTTTTGATAAGGCCTTTTCTTGCCTATCTTTACTTAAATATTTTTTACCTGTTTTGTATTTCGGGGATTTGCTACGGCTTGGTGCGACCCGCCTACATCGTTTGTACAAATCATTTTTTTATAAACCTTATGTGGATTACCATCAATAACTGAAGGCAAAGTACGAACAAATTCAGTATCATGTTTATTATTTCCATGCGGCATTGGTTAATATAAATCTTTGTTGCCTATATAGTGAATGAAAACCAAATTTGGATTACTGTCTAACCAATAAGCTATACGTTTAAAATCTGATGTAGAACGAGGTCGCTTTCGACCAATTTTTGCTTCAAAACCAGGCAATCTTAGTTTAAAGAAACATTTGTTTAATTTTACACCTTCAATTTCAAAAACATATTTACTTTCATTAATCCAGGTGTACTGGTCGCATTTCCAGTCATTGGGATGTTTAGACTGAATGAGGTATATATCAACACCATTAGGTTTTACAGGAGGAAGACAACAATTTTTTTCTTTAATAGGATTCTGAAGTATATTTATGACCTTTCCATTTTCAAACATAACTTTAACACCAGTCAAATAAAGTAAAATACCGCCCCCACGTTGTGGTAAAGAGGAAGGTGAAATAGACTGAACACTAGAAATAGGGACTGATGAAATAGACTGAACACTAGAAATAGGGACTGATGGAATAGAATGAACACTAGAAATAGCACACCGCAGATATTTTAGCCAGAAAAGGTTATACATAAAAACACCTCTAAACATACGCCAATTTGATGAGATCTTATGATAAGATTTTGAAAGATGTTTTGCATCATCAGCTGACATTCCTTATATACTATGATGCGAGCTAAAGAACTAATTATTAATCAATTAATATAATAATTCATACTTTAATAATGCAATCAAACATAAATAAAATAGAATAATTAATAATCATTACCTTATATGATATAGTGTATAAGGTTGAAAATCTTTATAAAATTTCCGGTCAACTTTTTGTCCTTTTATAGTAATATATTTATTTTTTTCTTTATATCATATTGTTTGTCATTTAAATGTCTTTAAGAATCAATTGACAGACTTTGACTGGGCTTTTTATATTTTTGTGAATTTTAATTCAAAGTTGAAAATTTCACTTCAATATTTGTGTACAAGGGGTTCTTCCGGTCAACTTTTTGTCCTTTTATAGTAATATATTTATTTTTTTCTTTATATAATATTATTTGTCATTTAAATGTCTATAAGAGTCAATTTACAGACTTTGACCGGGTTATATACTTTTTCGTGAATTTAAGTTTTAATGTTCAAAAATGTGTTGCCAGAGTCGCACTAAGAAAGCCTTCCGGTCAACTTTTCGGTAAAAAAGCATAATCAAATGTATATTTTTTTAATTTAATCTTATAGACTATTATATTAGCTTTCAAAATCAGTTTTATTTATTAATTTAACTTTAGCGGTTCCAAAGATATTAGTTATAATACACTCATTTTTCATTTCCGCGTTTTCCATTTCCGCGTTTTAGACCTTCCCCTGTACAACCTGTCACATGATCTACCTGGTGCGTAAACGAATGAGCGGGGGCCCAATCAGGTTGCAATTTGGACGCAAGAAATTATTAAACGTGTTGTTTTGAATTTTTTATTTTAAACATACCGTTACAAGCCATGACAAGTAGATAATTGGCTGTCTTTCATGAATTACAATTTATTAATGTTGAGCAAATAATTAATTAAAGATAAAAAGCAGATAATACTTACCCTTCCGCAGCACCTGTGATCACCCCAGTTTTTAGTGGATTTCGTGCTGCTAAGTCTTTAGTTTGTCTGTGTCGTGTGTTGTGTTTTATTATTGTCTCTTTATTTATTAGCTATGGCGTTGTCAGTTTATTTTCAAGCTATGAGTCTGAATATCCCTATGGTATCTTTCGCCCCTCTTTCACAAAAATCCTCCACTTTGTGTGACGTTGGTTTATTTATGTGACACACAGTTGACATTTCTTTTGTACTGTCAAACATATTGCACTATATGTCTACAGGCCGTTGCTTTGCATGTTGCTGTTGCTTTTGTGGTAACGCAGTGTTTCTGCTGTTCCGTAATTTGTCCGTTTTAGCTGATGTTTTCCCGATGTTTTAGTTTGTAACCGGATTTTTTTCCCGTTTCATCGAAATACAAGAACAGCGGTGTATTGATATTGTCTTAATATAATCCCCAGCTTTAAAGAGCCTGTAATTCAGTGGTTGTCGTTTGTTTATGTGTTACATATTGTTTTTCGTTCATTTTTTTTTTTTTTATACAAATAAGGCCGTTAGTTTTCTCGTTTGAATTTATTTACATTGTCTTATCGGTGCCTTTTACAGCTGACTTTGCGGTATGGGTTTAGCTCATTGTTAAAGGCCGTACGGTGATATATAGTCATTCTGTTGTTAATGTCTGTGTCATTTTTGTCTCTTGTGGATAGTTGTCTCATTGGCAATCATACAACATCTTCTCTTTTATATTATAGTAATAAAGATTGTAATGTACGCTCATTTATGATAACAAGCATAACAGGCCGTTTTAAAGAAGACATTGTCATAGGCATTATTCCGGAAGTGTTAATGTAGTATTAAGACCATTCCTATAGTGTTAAGCACAGCATAGGTAAAATGTTCCCACATTGCTTTTCAAAATAAAATTTACAATGACTGCATATGAGAGGACGGTACAATAAAGAACACGACCATGATTTAAAAATTAGAGTTTATTACACTGCATAACTTTCCAAAATTAGCAAAATGCACACTATACAGTAAACTATAAAAGATCCAACTATGACAGAAAAGCTAAAGAAAAACGACTGTCTGATTTAATATACATTAATGATTTAAATACGGAATAAATAACTACATGTACGTGAAACCATAATACACTAATGATTTGGATTACAAAGAAAAAAACACAAACACAAAAAACTCTCAAAACAGACAAAACAAACACAAAAATATAATTATCATTATAACTTGAAATGATAGTCATCACTAACCCGAATCGCACAGTAAGAAGGACATGATTGTTAATCAATGATGAGATTTTCAATTTTGTAAATTGTGAAATTACACGTCATAACTAGATACTAATCACATTGTAAAGGAATTGTGTTGTGCAATGTTATGTAATTAGTATTTGTCATTGGTTGATTTTCAAACAAATTAAAATGTACGTGTCCTTGTACTCTCTATGGTGTCGATCTAATCATACCAATTACAGATTGGGCTTCTTTTCACTATTACAGTTTTCAGTAACATTAAATATTGTTGAGATCTCAAGATTTAAAAAATTATATAATAGACATGTACAGATTACGAACAAAGAAAGTACTTCTCCTTTATATTTTTCCACAGTAAAACATTCTGTTGAGTTAAAATATCGTTTAAAATCGAAATTATTAACCAAAATAACAAAGCTTTGAAAAAACCCTCTTATAATATAAATTCGCAGAAAACTGACATGGTTTTATAACAGTTCAAATATTAAAATAATTGTTTAAATTGGAGGACAAACCTTATTCAACAGAAACCAATTGAGGACACATTCTATTTTTTATCCTTTAAGAACCATAGTTAATTATTTGACATCGTGTTAACGTGTGTCTTTGAGAATTTGACACTAATAAACAGTTTCTTTAACATTTACATTTTCTTCTTTTTAAGTACAATGTCATATTGTACCATATCAGGGATATGACACCTATTGTTTACTCGTTCCGTTGTCTGACAACGTGTAATTTTGTAAGTTTTTCCGACGTAGTCGGTATAGTTTCGGTTTGTGCCCTTTGAACTTAAGGACGCTTAACTATGGCAACAGAATACGCATGCTCGGAAATCCTTTCTGTGATTGCACAAAATGCTGTCATGGTGGGTGATTTGGTCGTGTTTGCAAAAAAGTCTCGTTAATTATATCGTGATGGAAAACAAGTGAAAAACTATAAATATTTGACTAGATCTTACAAAGATTTATATTTTTATTAAAATAATTGTTTCTCCAATAGCTCTTTGCATCCGTGACAGCTGTTTATTCGGGACAATTATATAATTTGTAATGTAAACTTTGTTATACGAACGTACATGACTTTTAGAACGCACCTACGCATGTGAGATTTCCGCGGGGTTTTGGTGAATGTAAACAGACAGATACGAGGACCGAGAATACTGAACACAAACAGAGAAAACATTATTTAAATGGTATCTCTGTGCTTCTGAAGATTATCGAAATGATAGTTTGAAACATATACTCAAATTTAAATACGTCGGATATCTTTTTTAAAGATAGTTCTTGTTTTTTTTTACTTTGAATGTACCTAGGAGTTCGTTTTTCGTGTTACCCCGCATACAAATGTGTACAAAGCAAATACTTTATTTTACTTTGAAAAAAATCATGCTTGGCTTTGTTTTGAGTATTTATGCTTTTTATAAGTACATTGTATATCCTTGGGAACCTGTATTTGTCTTTTTGTCTTTGTTTGTTTTTTAGCCATGGCGTTGTCAGTTTATTTTCGATTGATGAATTTGACTGTCCCTTTGGTATATTTCGTCCCTCTTGTATAAACATTCATATCAGAAAATTATGTTGGTATATCTTTATATTGTGCTTTATACATGTTACAGTAGATGACTTATTTTCTTATAGATGTATTTATGCGAGTAAAATATCATCTTTAATATGTAAAACTCAGATCTACTCGTCTGGGTACAAAACAATAACATAGAAAATATCGACACTATATCGACTCAAAATAGAATAGAATGGGTTAAACACGAAAACAATTATCAGCGAAAATAATGTTTAACAGTATTTTGATACTTGTACTTTATGTATGTTTATTTTAATCGTTACACTTCCATCTTTCACGACAGGAATCACATAACTGAACCATGTCGAAAATAAACTTAACCATGACACTAGTGAACCAAACCATGACACCGAAGTTTCTGTAATATAAAATGTGTGCAAATGTAGGGTTTTTCCGACGTAGTCGGTATAGTTTGGGTTTGTGCCCTTTGAACTTAAGGACGCTTAACTATGGCAACATAATACGCATGCTCGAAAATCCTTTCTGTGATTGGACAAAATGCTGTCATGGTGGGTGATTTGGTTGTGTTTGAAAAAACGTCTCGTTAATTATATCGTGATGGAAAGCAAGTAAAAAACTATAAATATTTGACTAGATCTTACAAAGATTTATATTTTTATTAAACTAATTGTTTCTCCAATAGCTCTTTGCATCCGTGACAGCTGTTTATTCGGGACAATTATATAATTTTTAATGTAAACTTTGTTGTAGAACGCACCTACGCATGTGAGATTTCCGCGGGGTTTTTGTGAATGTAAACAGAAAGATACGAGGACCGAGAATACTGAACACAAACAGAGAAAACGTTATTTAAATGGTATCTTTGTGCTTCTGAAGGTTATCGAAATGTGATAGTTTTCAACATATACTCAAATTTAAATACGTTGGATATCTTTTTTAAAGATAGTTCTTGTTTATGAATAATTGACGGCAGATTTATACCACAACGAAATATGGGATCTAACAGACAGTGAAAAAATAACTGTACTGTATGCAGTAGCAACGAACAACAACTACTAAATTTTGACATACGCAAGCTTTATTCTGTGTCAAATTATAACTTTATGATAAAAACGGTAATGTACTAACATATTAGCAATAAAAAAAAAGATACTTCAAGTTACCAGCTTGAATTTATACTCAGAGGTTCATTTAGCGAAAATCCGAATGTTTATATTGTGTCATTGATTGTCAATAAAAAAAACTCTTAACACAACCATGTCTAACTTAACCAAACTATGACAAAATCACTGTATTAAACGCCCATCGATATGTCGACCTTACTACCCGTGATATTGTTATTTACCGCTAGTTGACAATCAACAGGTGTGTTCGTTCAGTTCAAACATATCTAATTACGTAATTTTTTTACTTCAACTGTTGTTGTTCTGTGTACTATTGTTAACCATTAGACAATAAATAAACAAAAATATACGTGATTTATGGTTTCTTATTTATTCAAAATCATCTAAAAGAAAGGGAATACTTGTAATAGACAGACAGCTTGCTTCTACAATGTTACACAGTTGTTAAATTCGTTTGTGTTATTAGTCTTGTTTTGATGAATTGCGTGTTGATGCTCCGTAAGGTTTAGTGAGAGAGAAAAAATAGTTGTATTAAACTGTTCGATTATTATGAAAAATAATAGTAAATTGTAACTTAGAACTTACATTTATAGCTTCCATGAGAATGACGAACCCAACGTCTATGTAACTAATTTTATTATAGCCGCGATAGAGATTAACAAAACTTTGAGTTCAGTAAAATGAATTGATGTTAAGCACAATTAAATAAGATTAACAACCTTTCTTTTGGCACAAGGCTACCAAGAGAAAGCGGTTTCTTAGATTACAATGATACACTCAAATTAACATCCTAAGCTCATCATTTCAAAATAAGCGTACCATAATAGTTTAATATTTAGTGCAAACAGACACTTTTACTTATTAAAAAAAACCTACTATCCGTTTGAGGCTAAACGGTTTGGAAGCCAAAATAGTACTGCAACCAGAGGTCATTTTTTTAAACTTTAAAATTCCGGAAGAACACACACCTAAAGTATATATCGATGGAAAGAGGAAAACGTGAACAATAAGAAAAGTTTGGTCGTAAAAATACAGAGCGATCACATTTTTTTGTGAAATTGGGCTTAAGGTCATGCCTAAAAATATCAATATTTCACCCACAAGGACAAATAGGAGAAATTTTCTAATATCTTTTCATTGTAATGCTACAAAAACGGTTCAATCATAAGCATATGTTGCATCGGATGTTAAAACGACAAATTTGACTATGTATATGACGAGCTGCCATTACAAAATGGCGTTGATCTGGAACCTGTCTATTATTTGTTTTCCATTTATTACATAGTAAAAGCAGAAGTGGTCTTGACCTTTTCACATACATTAACTTTCATATTGCTCATAATTTTATACTACAGTATATTACAGAATTATTTTTTAAACTATAAAACACCAGGTTGTCAAATTATTGCAATATTTTTTTTATCTTTAAAAAAAATAATTCAAGCGCTGAAACAGTGTTTATAATTTTGCATCAAAAAGGTTGTGTATTTTGTGAAAATTTGTATTTAGTTATAGATAAATACATATCGTGTAATTGGAAAGTCGAGACAGATCAGTTATAACACCGAAAATTCCATAGTCAACCGAGGCTAATGCGAGGTTTAGATAAAAACATAAGGGGGACTTGCATTGATTTAGCGTTTGCTTGAGTGTAAAATAATTAAAAATTAATACAATGTAATGCCAACTTGCTAATGTTGTAATCTAAAATATGTCATGACCCTTCTACAACTTGTCATTTAAAAACGACATACAATAGCCCTAGTCTTCGTTAAACAGGTATAGGAATCAATATTTTTGTCATCATATGCGGATTCAGTACGCGTATTAGCATCACAACACACTTCCTTTTTTTGACACGAACAAGTTCGGCGAAGGACAGAGGTTGTTCAAACAAAACACAGCTTTTGAGCACAAAGATTTACCTTTGCAGGTACAAAGTCAATCTTGTAAGTAGACTGTTGACATTTGTCCCATGACAAATGTTGGAATTTATTCATTTTTGTCTTCCCACTCTAATTTTTGAAAGAATTTGGAACACGAACAGGACCACGAACAGCCGCAAACGATGATGCACTGTCAGTTAATTGAAAAGTGTTACCTTGACCTTTCTTCATCTGACGAATTCTGGACTCAATTGTGGATTCATAATAGAATTGAGAATGGAAGAGGGAAATGTGTCAAAGAGACAATAACCCGATCATAAATCAGACAACCAACAGCCGAAGGCCACCAATGGGTCTTCATTGCAGCTAGAAACACGAAAGTCTGCTCGTGCCATGGAATGAAACGTTCCTTTCTTTCCATTGTCTCCGTGTTGGTGACTTTATTCTTGATATTGTCGGCACTTTTTTTGCATCAACATCCCCCTTGGTGTTTTGAAATATTGCCACCTGGAGCATAATAAATGAACTTCAGAAGCGGTGCGGTCATCTTTATCATAGAAACACCAAACGAGGACATAGTTCATAAGAGCGTATGCGGCAGAGTGTAGTATTTGTTCGTCATTTAATGTATCCTTGATATTTTCAGACATATCTTGGTGTAGTTCTGAAAGACTTAACATAGACTTCAATTTTCCTGCAGCACATATGGAATCCCTTATATCGAGTTCGGAGCTAAACTCTATATTTGATATCCCTTGACCCCGCTGTGTCTGAATTGTAAGGTATCATGCTAATATCTAGTTATTTTGTTCTAGAGTTTGGCAGCTAGGTAAGCATCAGAGACAATCTTGGGCAAAAGTGATTGGTATATGTCGAGGATGTGCTACATGAGAAAGGTCTTTTTATGAAGGAACAGATCATCACTAATAATCGTTATCAATGAATTGACATCAAGTTCAAATTCTTATTTTTCAGTAACTGTTCTACCTTATTGCACAGGTATTGACTTGGTAATGCATGCTGAAAGGTAGACTGTATTTACCAAAAATATGAACTCGATTATCTTGTCCATGCCATGCATGGATAAATGATTACTAACATTAGCACACCTCAAAAGACTGTGAACACATTCAGACGACTCTGTTTTGTGTAGTTTTCTGTAATTTTTAAAGGTTGTGCTTTTACACAAAAAAAACTGCCCAAGTAAAGCAGAATATCAAGAGAAGTTGGTTGTAGCATCACCTTTTTTACATACCAAATCTCTGCAAAACATCAATAGCACTTTTTCCCCGACCATTTGCACGCATATTACTTGCTCTGAGGTTGAGCATTGACATATAATGTATTTCATCCACATAATATCAACTAGTCATTATCCGGAAAAACATCTTATCCGAGGGATTTCGCGGATAGGTTAATGCTGTATTTTCAAAAAAATGAAAAAAAAAAGATACTAAAGTTTCAACTTTTAATAAAAAGACTTTTTGACTCATTAGTAGTGTAATTTGCTATATTTTTTTGTTTTGCTAGTATGTTGACAATATTAATTTTCGTTTTTAAAAATAACATTCTCAAATCATCATGTGGTTATCACGTGACACTCAAAATCTATTTATAACCGTGAAAACAGAAAACTCGTACCTGCTAGCGTGTAGACAGAGTTGTTTTTCTAAGTATTGTTATCTGTGGATAGCTTATGTACCAAAGTAATAGAAAAGTGCTACTCGCAATTTGAATATAGAGATTAAGTAAATAAATTGAGATGTTCGACTGAACTGCGCCAGAAATACTATGACCTTCAGATATGATCACGTCTGATACTTAAACGGAATAAACAACATGAACCGAGTAACAGTTTTCGAAGAATTTTTAGTTTATATTCAGCTTTCTGCACGTTAATTTGACTCAAAAATCATCATTTCTACACTCTAGCACTTTTAGATCAAAGTTGTTTCACAAGTTTTCGATTCCCACATTGATTACAAACGCACAAACGACTTTTAAAGGGAAGTAATTCTGTGAACAGTAATAAAAATTCAAACATCGGGAAATTGTTGCTGATCATTATTTACATGTTCTTTTTGTTGCATCTTCTCCATACTCAATTGATTCAACTAAAGAAACAAACTGTTTACATATATTTACTCTGAGAATTGTTACAATTATACATCAGCTTCAGGTATGACGCCCCCTTTTCTTTCTGCTTGGTGTTTAATTTTTTTTTCAATAAAATTATTAATTTTTCTACGGACACTGTAGCTTTATCCACCAATAAAACATGACAACCATGGAATCCCACACCAGTGTGCACAGTTCTGACTCTTCATATGTCCCCTTTATCAATATTAGGAAATCTCTTTGGACGATTCCATATGTCATTATGTGACAATATGATGGGCTTAAAAAATATATATAAATATATATTAAATATATTGATATTTATATTTATGATTTTATATTCTCAAAATGTTAAATTGAATAAAATAAATACAGGGGAATATCTATTAAGAAAAACATGACCTTGTAAAAGGTAGTTCAATTGACCGCTGGGTTTCATATAACATGTTTACATGCGGACCAGGTGGTGACATATATAGCAATTACAATTAGTTATAACACGGACATACGTGCATTCTTTGACCATCAATCTCCAGGTTGGTCAAAACATGTCAATTAGTGACAAATTAATAGATATTCATCCCTGTATCTTTTGATTCAAGACTTTAATGGTCAAATTAATAGAAACCTTGACACCGTTATATTCTGTATATATATTTGTGTATTTTATTGTATGGGAGAGATCGGCCCAGGCAGGTTAATAAAATTATAGCAAACTCTATCTTGTTATAATTATGTTTTAGGGGTATTTCGATTCAGTGTTGAGTTATGTATATGATATAGCGTTGTCTGCGAGATTAAATAATTTTTCTAAATTTAAATCTAAATTTAAAACCAATTTTTATGTAATTAACATATATATTCTATATAACTGTGTAAATTGATCCGAATGTGAATGACAACATAGACCATAATCCGATAGACCCATAATCCGACAGTCCTGTAGTCCGACAGTCCTATAATCCGAAAGTCCTATAATCCGACAACCCGATAGTCCGACACGCAGTCACTTTAAAATTGTCTCTGAAAAGTATGCCTTTAAAGACATGGAAGTGATTTATTTTACACAAAAATTGTCAAATCGATCAGTATGACTTCTTCTCACCTGTAAACTGACCAGTATCCTGCGGGTGTGATCCTAGAAAAATAAATAATCCGGGAATTCTGAAAATGGCCCGTTTTCACTTGGATTCAAAGCCTTCAGACTGATTTCATATTGAGTGATTTTCCTTGGCAAAACCGGTAAATTCGTAATTCTCCTTGGACAATAAGTTCAACACGCTTTGTAAACTCAAATTAACTGACCCATTTCAGTGCATGGCTTCACTTTACAACTTTGGTGTCAAATACACTGTTGATAAACAGCCACTGATTGCCTAAGCTTAAGGTCGTAAATAATTTGTTTATTTCAAAGTTGTTTTAAAAACAATTGGAGTTTTTCCCCTTTTTTCACCTTTCACGATATATTTACTCATGCAGCTTAAGTTGTCTTTTTTTTTTTTTTAGCTCATCTGACCTGAATGGTCAAGTGAGCTTTTCTTATCAATTGGAGTCCGTCGTCCGTCGTCGTCGTCCTTCGTCGTGAACTTTTACAAAAATCTTCTCCTCTGAAACTACAGGACAAAATTAACCAATTTTGGCCATAATCATCATTAGGGTATCTAGATAAAAAAAAATATGTTCGATGAACTTGCCTTCCAACCAACATCCATCTCCGACAAGGGTAGAAATAGAACATGAGGGTAAAATGCAGTGTTTGGTTTATACCTCTGAAACAAGAGCATTAAAGCAAATCTGACGGGTGTCAAAAATGTTCATCAAGATTTATATTTATCTGCCCTAAAGTTCTCAGAAGAATAGGACAACCTTGTTGGGTTGCTGCCCCTGAAATATTAATTTTTACAGAAATTTTGCAGTTTTTTTTTATTATTTAAGATATAATTATAGTATTTAATGATATCTTATATCTAATACTATTGATTATGTTTAAACCATATTTTTCATGATTTTCAAAGCATCAGAAAATGCAGGTGAGCGACACAGGCTCGTGATAGCCTCTAGTTTGTGTAAAAAATTAAATCTAGAATAAATTGAATGCAAAATCATACTTTACTATTTTTCCAGAACAATTAACCGTTGTGAAATAAAAAAAAAAATGTAAATTACTTTTTTCATCTACAAAATTGAGAAAGGAAATTGGGAATGTATCAAAGCGACAACAACCCGACAATAGAGCAGACAGCAGCCGAAGGCCACCAATGGGTTTTCAATGTAGCGAGAATTCCCGCACCTGTAGGTCTTCTTCAGCTGGCCCCTAAAAATCTGTATACTAGTACAGTGATAATGGACGTCATACTAAACTCCGAATTATACATCCTTTAAGTATTTATTATAACTTTTTTTATATTATAATCTAATATCATCCTATTGAGCCAGGCACGGTCAAGTAAAACTTCAACTTGTGAAATAGTGGAAACCGACCGTGTAAGGGCTGTATAGCCAAACAAGGTCAATAAAAACTTCCATATATATAAGTAAATGCACTTTACCGACCTTTCATGAGTTGTATATTCAATCTAGATCGTCAAAACTTCCGTCAGAGACATATATGAAAATCTCTGCTTCAATATTACCAGCCTTCTGGTTTATATGATTCGTTCATCCTATATTGACTCTTAAAATTCAAGAGTTTATCTAAAAATGAGGGTACTTTTTATATGGCCTTCCAAATTCCGTTTCGATCCCTAACATCACTGAAGAGTCATTTATTGTCGAAATCCGGATCTGGTGTACTAAAAAAATATTGACACCGTATGTTTGTGGCATAACATCGTGGCCACAAGTTAAAAAATTTTCTTTTTAGTATTAAATTTATATTAAGATCCATTTTGTTACATCTTGTGATCAATTTTATTTGGCAATCGCCAATGGCAGTCAGCAGGGTTAAAGAACATCAGTTGTTCGACCTGTTAGTCAAATGTGTTTTGTTTAAATATACTTCTTCACTTTTTTGGTCTTTTGGAAAATGTTGTTTGTGCTGTTTTTAGACCCTTCTACAACGAAATTTGTTTTACATGCATAGTATAAAAATTGCGGTTTTTATCCAACGCTATCATAGGTTTGAACACATAGTTTTCAATTTAAACTCGTTTATATATATATATATATATATATATATATATATATATATATATATATATATATATATATATATATATATATATATATATATATAAAAAGTTTCTTTTCAAGCGGTGTACAGAATTATATATTAAAAATTAAATACACAAACAGAGTTTTAAAAGCAGCAGACATTTGTGCGGGGGAGTTCAAATTTTTCCCGTTCTTCAAATGTACGGAACCAACAGAAGAATACCGTAAAGAACTAGAGAGAAAATTCATAAAAGTGTTTGACGCCAAGCTTAATGCTTAGTAGTTACATGAACAATAAGGTTGCGTCATACTACTAATATGTTACGAACAATGACGTTACGTCATAATACTAATATGTTACGAACAATGACGTTACGTCATAATACTAATGTGTTCCCCATAACGACGTTCAGAGTCTTGATTCTTGAAAAGTCCCAAGATGGATGACAGCGCCAGTCAATGCTGCTTTTAAAACTCTGTTGATGTATTTAATTTTTAATATATATATATATATATATATATATATATATATATATATATATATACACCTTTCTGCCTCGTAATAAATAAATGAATAATAATTCAAATTTATATTGTACATTTATAGGGATATGTGGACTACAAAAAAGTTAGATTTCCCTGTATCAATTTGAAACATAAATTATATCAGATTACGGCATGTAAATATTTTTGAAAAAAAAATCAAAGTGTCATTTCCTTGTAGAAAATAGAATTGTTAGAAACATTTGAATAAAATTTCAATTCACATTTCAATTCACAAATTGACATAGCTATGTCGTTAAAACGACATACTGATGTCATTATTACGACATACCGATGTCGTTATATCGACATGTTATGTCGAAATTACGACATAGTGATGTCGTACTAACGACATAATTTTTTTTTTGAATGTCCCTTATCGGCTTCCATACAGCTCCCTTAGACATTCACAAATATTTATATTGGTCTAGCCTGCAAATTAATAACTGTTGTTTTCATTGCTTCTTTGTTTGCAATGTGAACCCTTTTGACCAATATTTCTTTTTTTCCCATTTATGTCAAACTTCCATAGGGATATTCAATTTCAAGCAATTAAGGGTCTAAAGGGAGTTAATTATGTTTGTTCTAAACATCAAGGTTATGTTGACCTTCGAAAAAATGAACTTTAAAGATTTTAGTCCGAGATAACTCTGACGTCCAACGGCTGTTTTGCCAGCCAAGCTGGGGCCGTGGGACGTCCGAGCTCGTCCCATATCAAAAAGTGGATATTTGCCCACCCAAAATAAATGCGCTGCTTCGTCGCTTCTAGTGCCGATTAAGGGCCTTGGAATTATATAAATCGGGCATCAATCTGTTCATTTTTCACTTATCTCTTCATTTGTGTAAGTTTCACCTACCTGCCAACCTTTATTTTTCCATATTTTAACAGTTTTCACAGAGACCCATCGATTTCTGCATTTTGACTTTCACTTTCAAATGGACGTCAAGTTACAAGAGAGTTTGTGGCCTCGAGACTCAAATATGCAAATATTTATATTTTTTTTCACCTCCTTTATAGGAGATCGATGTTTAACATTTAAAAGCCAACCACGATTTTTCATCTCCTTCACAGGAGATCGGTATTAAGCATTTAGTTCCGACCACGATAACAATCGGAAGCTCTCGGACATTCAGATAACTTGCATCGTAAATGAACCAGGTGTTACATTATGGTCATTTGCACTGTTTCCTCGTGGTCACATGATAATCTTTGAAAATGAAAGTCAAAATGCAGAAATCGATGGGTCTCTGTGAGAACTGTTAAAATATGGAAAAATAAAGGTTGGCAGTTAGGTGAAATAAATGAAGAGATAAATGAAAAATGAACATATTGATGCCCGATTTATATAATTCCAAGGCCCTCAATCGGCACCAGAAGCCACGAAGCAGTGCATCTATTTCGGGTGGGCAAATATCCACTTTTTGATATGGGACGAGCTCTGACGTCCCACGGCCCCAGCTTGTCTGGCAAAACAGCCGTTTGACGTCAGAGTAATCTCGGACTAAAAATATTTCTGCTTCATCCCCAGTTTTTGTTGGGGTTGTCTCTACTTTGTACCATACTTTCTAAATTTTACATCAACTAAATTCTGAGTATTTTTTCCTTGTATATGATCAAAATATCCATGACGATGATTTTTACTAAAGTTGTCACTAAATTACGAGAAAACACAGTCGCACGAACTGATACATCCATAAAAAAAACAACAACAACTAGAATTGCCATTGCAAGCAATAGCGGATGTCACCCTGGTCTGCAAATTGACACTAAACAGCAGCCATTTCGAAATTGTCCATCAGTGAATGCAGATTTTTGCATGACATTAGATATTTCTGTTTTAAATTCAAATGAATTTGGAGCATTTTGATATTTTTTATATTTTTGCTGTTTCCATGGCAACGGCCGCCATTTTAAAAATTCCAAAGTCAAACTACTGCTGCATATTGTTCTCCCCATAATGATATACAATTATATAACATTCAATGTCTGTAGAACTATTTTAACACTTATGTTCTGGAATGTTCCATGAAAAATTCACCCCCCTCAAATTATGTCTAGAGACCCCCCAGTTGAAAAAAAAATGTACCATGTTGAGGTGTGCATGAGTCTCTTAATATCATAGAAGTTTCATATACATTGGAACACATTTCTATTTTTCACATTTTTGCTGTTTCCATGGCAATGGCAGCCATTTTTATAATTCCAAAGTAAGATGCAAAACTACACATGGTGATTAACATTATGTTATAGTTCCATCAACATTGGTCCATTCAGTTCCGAGAACTAAGCTGGACAAAAAGTGCGGAATAAGAATAATAAGAAACTAGATTTGTAATTGCTAGCAATAACGGATGGCACCCTCGTCCCCCCATTGCCATGCGAGCGGCAGCCATTTTGAAAATTTCAAAGTCAAAGAGTGCATCTACACATGCAAGTCATCATTTTTGTAAAATTTCATTAAGTTTGGAGCATTTTGAAATTTTGGACAATTTTGCTGTTTCCATGGTTACGGCAGCCATTTTGGAAATTCCAACTTCAAAATGCAACTCTGCACATGTCAGTTACTATTCCTGTAAAGTTTCATCCAGTTTGCAGCATTTTGATTTTTTTGGAAATCTTGAACATTTGTGCTGCAACCATGGTTACAGTAGATAATTCCAAAATTCTAAAAGCGTACATCTCTTTGCAACATATCATGTTATATATCAATACAGTTTCATTTACTTTGGTGCACTACTCTCTGTGAAAATGCTGATTTTATGCATTTTTCCATAGGGTCAATGCAAAACTTGGCCCCAGTTTCCATGACAACGGCGGCCATTTTGAACTATCCAAATATTGTCTTGACATCTTGGCATACTGTTGAACATTTTCATAAAGTTTCATCCAGTTGGATCTTATAACGAAAGAGTTAGAATTTTTGATATTTTAGCTGTTTCCATGGTAACGGCAGCCATTTTGAAAATTCCAAAGTCAAACTGGAAATCAGCACATGCCAGTTAACATTCCTGTGGAGTTTCTTCCAGTTTGGACCACTTTGATTTTTTTCGCATTTGTGCTGTTTCCATTGAAACGGCGGCCATCTTTTACCATTCCATAGCAAGGTGCACAACTTCAAATGGGGGTCCTCATTATGTTATAGTTCCAAATATATTGGATCACTCAATTCTTAGAAACACGATGGACAAAATGTGTGGAAGAATAATAAAAATAATAAGAAAAAAAAGAAACGTAGAATAACAATATGTCACCCCAACTCCGTTGAGGGTGCCATAAAAAAGAATCGTACAATAACAATATGTCACCCGACCTCCGTCAGGGTGACATAAATATCTTTACATGCAATGAAAATATAATACAGATATATGTTCGTCTTTCCATCTGATAAGATAAGATAAATAATAGTTTATTTAAGTGTCACATATTGACCTATAATAAAATTACAAAACAGCATCACAAAAAAGGGATAAATACCCAGACTTATGAGAAACTGTATACACAAATAAAAGCTATAATAATAATATTAAAGGAAGATATTTGTTTACAAAAAGGCATAGTCATGTTTTGCATGATTTAAAAACGAACGCTTGAAAATAATAATAATGTGGAACTTAATAATATAATTCAACCATGTGCCAGATCGTATCCAGGTTGTACATTGTAATAAATTATAATAGTAGTCTTTCAAAAGGGTCGGAATGCCTGTTACCGTCAGGTGTCAACTTGATTAAATCTATATTGTTATTCGTATGAAGGGCCGTTCGGGTCATAATTTATTTTGTTACACGTACCCTAGAGGTTCACGCACCACTTTGTTCACGTACCCTAGAGGTACACGTAACAGTTTGTTCACGTTCCTAGAGGTTTGCGTAACTGTTTGTTCACCTTTACCCTAGAGATACGCGCAATTGTTAGTTCACGTACCCCGGAGGTAGGCGTTACTGTTTGTTCTTGCAGCTAACCCCAACAGAAAACCTGTCGTCCTTTTCCTTGAATAATGGATTATCTTTGTCAACATCATTTCATAATCCCCCATCCTCAAACTACTTGAAACAGAAGAATAAATGTTTTCTGTCAGAAAATTTTAAAGTATAAATATTCATCAGGAAAAAAATTCCCATGAATTGAATGCAGATATCTAAAATCATAACCAAAAAAAAATCAATAATATCGTTTAAGGATGAGTATTGAAGTCGGCAGATAACTCTGCAAAAACTTTTTGAAATTTGACAACAATCAACAACAGATCACAACAAAACGAAGAATACTGCTTTCTATGTACACAGTTTGTTGCCAAAATTAATGTTTAATATAAATTTAGGATTAATAATTTGAACCGAGTTGTAAAACTTTAAATCAAGTAATTAAAATGTTTAAAAAAAGGACTGATTTAATTGGTCAATTAATATTCTCGAGCAGACGAGTTCATTTTGCATAGGGTATACAGGTTATTCCGCATACCCGAACAAACAGCTACGTGTACCTCTAGGATACTTTAAAAAATAGTAACGTGAACTCTAGGGTGCGTGAACAAAGTGTTACGTGTACCCCTAGGGTACGTGAACAAAGTGTTAGGTGTACCTCTAGGGTACATGAACAAAGTGTTACGTGTACCTATATGATACGTGAACTACATGTAACACGTAGCTCTAGCATACGTGTAACAAAATGAATTATGACCCGAACGGCCCTTCATAAATTCATCAAATTATCCTTATCACGATTCGTCAGAGGTCGAAAATAATTAACCGTTACCGTTATAATTGTTAAAAATATACCGTGATTCGTCATTTTTTTTTATCGCCATAAAGAAATTCAATCAGTGTTTCTTTGTTGATTTTTTGTGAACTTTTGTTTGTATTCTCGTTGTTTTTCTTTTGACCATGGTGGAGTCTTTTTACTTTGACTATGGGCTTTAAATGCCCCTTTACATCGTTTCCTCGTTAAAAAACCAATTGAGAGTAACTGAAGTTGCATTGTACATATACATGAAATTCATTTAAAATTAAATCGAACATTTCAAAGTAGAGACCTCCAATAATTTGGTTTTGATATTCTTAAAGCACCCGGGTTATCTATTGAAGTACACGGATGTCTGTGACCCCAATTTTAGATTGAATGCAAGTCAAAACATTTATTTAACGATAAACATTTTTAATATTTCTTTAGAACTAAAGCAGTTATATGTTATCAAATAAAAGTATATTACATCATTCTTGACTGAAATTCTCTTTGCCTGTAAAGATCTCTTAATGAACACGGATATCAATTGATACCGTATCTCACTCATCATTTATAACGAGATATTCTTTATGTCTCATTGGGAATAAATTATTAGCTAATATTAAAATTTACTACTGTATGTATAATAAAACACTGTGTTGATCAGCATTTAATGTTCGAATTAAATAAAACAACACGGTCTTAGTACATGTATTTTTCGTTTTACTTTGTCAAGACAGATGAAATTAAACCGGCTGAAATTAACAAAATTTAAACATAATTGAAATAATTTATTGAATATCTAAGAAAGAAGATGTGGTATTATTGCTAATGAGACAACTCTTCACAAGAGACTAAATGAGATGACCATGTTGATGACCAAATATGTCTGCTGTTTCTATTTTAGAAGAAGAAGAGGTTATATTGTTCTCTGCGATTACCTTATTTGGGCCTATTAGGACCTAACGCGCGAATAGGTACTTCTTTCGGTGCATCTTTTCCAAAAGGTTACATCGAAATTATTTCACAAGATATTCTTTATCGTCACGCCCCAAAATGTATCGTTAAAGGAGACGTGACACGACTTTTTTTAAAATATTTAGTTTTGTTCCAAAATGTTTATTTATACATAACTTTCCCCAGAATACATCGATATCAGTATAAGTGTCAAATAATGGTGGAAATATGTATTTAAATGTATCGATCTCTCGACCTAATCAATAGTCATAGTCCATCCCGAAAGTTACATAGAACGAGGCTGCTACGTCAAAGGTTCCTATCGGTCATATTGACAAACAGGAATAGCACAAATTTATTTACGATTATTTACTAACAATACAAATGAGAGTGATAACCAATGGTTCTGTGTGCTGCCGTTGGATGCACCATTAGTAGTATGAAGAGTAGTGACATGAGATTTTTTACCGTTTTTCGAATGACCTGCAGACCAAAAAAAAGCGTGGAGATGGGACTTCGTACCTGCACCAAGCCGCCCGCTTTTCCAATGCACGTTACGATCGTGACCCAGAAATGATGGGAGAAAAAAACCGATAACGTTATTTGGCAAGATTTTGAAGTTTGTTCGTCATGAAGGTACATCAATTACGACCCTATTTCAAACTTTTCTGTGTTGACTTCATAAGTGATCCGAATTGTCTTTTAGTGACTGGTTGGAGTTGTCATTAAAAGATGTCCGAGTTGTCTCTAAAAGTGGCATGAGTCTTTAGATTGGTCCGATTTGTCTTGGTCCGATTTGTCTTTGGTCTAAGTTGTCATGTATTCATTTATTTGTGTTATATGCTTAGTCTGCACATCAAAGTATGCACAATCTCCAACACATACAATATACAGTTAACTCTTGTTTTTGTTATGTAATAACACAGTCTTGTGTACCAGTCGATATGAATTTTAATAGACCAGAAATCAACATTGAGCATACATTTCAGCCTTTGACCGGGACAATATTGATTGATGCTTTATTAAAAGTCACGTCGGCCTATATCAAAGAATGTAATTGTATGATATTCCTTCTTTCTTCCATTGAATTATGCTATCGTTATTTTTTGGCATTTAAGACAAGGTCTTTACCCGTTTTAAGTTTAATTTATTTCTTAAAATATTAAAATAACTAAGTTAAGGTACAAGTAATGTAGTTTATCGGTCGTCCCACTGTCTATATCACTCTGTTCAGCTCTTAATATTATTCCGTATCATGTCTTTGTGACGTCAAATACGTTGACCCGGCCTTAATAACTTTGACCCGGACATATCAGCGACGTCATAATGTTTGAACCGACGTTAATAACTTTGACCCGAACTTATCAAGTCATCTTTTGTATGCTGGTGAAACAAAGAAAACACTTCTGAAACACGCAAATATAGCCCGATAAATCGATTATCAGATTATCTGCATATTGATATTGTAAAATATCAGCTGCTTGACATTATATGAAGGCTTTTTGATCTCGTTCGCTACGCTCACTCGACAAAAAGCTTCATATTATGTCTCGCAGCTGATATTTTACGATATCAACATGCAGATAACCTGATAATCGGTACGTATATAAAAGACTAGGAAATATTTTTGTCATTATGGAGTAGTGATTAACATTATTATAGTAAGAAGACATCAGGATATGATGAATGATTTTAATGAAAGACAAATAAGATTTAAAAATAGATAAAATTAAATTAAAGTGTCAACCATAAGGCTTTAAATGAAAACAAATTACTATTCATACCCCAAAAACAAAACTGTCATTCTTGTTCTCACGAATAAAACATTTATTTAAACATAAAAATATTTAGTACAAGTTAAATTCTAAAATTCAGAATCAGAAATGTTAGTATCATAATAATTATAATTATAATGATAAAAATAACAACAATGATAATGATAATATTTATAATGACACTAATAGTTATTATTTTAATATATTCTGACTTTTGTTTTGAACAAAGAAAATGCCATTTCTTTTCATTACTGTTCATATTAAAATTTAGTACATGTCACATATTTTATACAGATTATCGTTATAATCTTTGTTATATACTTAATAGTAAATACAGATAAATTGTATGTGTAAAACGATCAATGGTTGACGACGTATTTAAGGGCATACAGTTTTGTTCCCACGGTGAATTGTTGACGAAAGTTTAACTATATGCAAGCTTTTTACACCTAGTCAATTCAAATATGTAATAAAAAAGAATACCTTCGAGTGCTACTTTTAGAGATATATTGGGGTCGACATTTTGGACATTTATTGGAATTTTTTATTTCTTTTACATTGCTATCTTGTGGAAAGACATATCTAACTCTTTTGTTTCAAAAGATAAACGAAAGCGGAATTTTGTAAAATCATTTGGATATAATTTTGTAAAAACATTTGGAATTTATATTCTCCACAAGTAACAAATCTTTAGAAATTATCTTTGTTAACATTTTCATGACTTAAGTAAAAAAAAAACACGCCATGTTTTGCTGTATATTTATCCAATTTGAAAAAAAAAATCACCGGTGATTTGTTCATAAAAATTGGCACACATAAAAGAGGGAAGAAAGATACCAAAGGGACAGTCAAACTCATAAATCTAAAATAAACTGACAACGCCATTTCTAAAAATGAAAAAGACAAGCAGACAAACAATAGTACACATGACACAACATGGAAAACTAAAGAATAAACAACAGGAACCCAACCAAAAACTAGGGGTGATCTCAGGTGCTCCGGAAGGGTAAGTAGATCCTGCTCCAGATGTGGCACCCGTCGTGATGCTTATGTGATAACAAATCCGGTAAACAGTCTTATTCGGTAGGTCACATTCATGAAAGGGAAGGGGATTGTAGTTACGACGTAAGGAACATATCCAATATCTATCATTTGTGAAACAGCTATTCCATAACAATCAACCAACTCGTGATGGTGTCCGTAAAATTTACGAAGGGATGATTTCAACTTCACCATTTGGAACTCTTGGTTTAATAGCTTCCTTGTGAGCAGCAACCCTCTATCAAGAAAATTATGATAGGAAATGCAAGCACGGGAATATCGTATCAGTTGGGAGATATATACACCGTATGCAGGTGCTGCTGGAATGTTGCTACTTATAAGAAAAGGAAAGTTCACAATTGGAAAGCTGAAATCATCTCTTTTGTCGTAAAGTTTTGTTTTCAGCCGACCCTCATTGTCAATTTTTAGATGTAAGTCAAGATATGAGCCCGACTTTACTGTATCTGTAGTATCCTTTATCTCTAGTTCGATGGGATAGATGCGTTCCACATTGTCACCAAATTTTTAATTATTTAGTGAAAGAACATCATCTATATAGCGGAAAGTAGAGTTAAAGGATGTTGCTAACTTCTTGTCTTTCTTCCTAAGAAGTTCCTGCATGAAGTCAGCCACATAATAATAAAGAAATAATACGGCAAGTAGAGGGGCACAATTTGTTCACATTGGAATGCCGATAGTCTGTTGAAAAATACGTCATCCGAACATAACAAATACGTTGTCAATCAAGAAATCAAGCATCTTGATAATGTCAGTTTCAGAGAATTTTTTGTTTGAACCAGAGTGATCCATTACAAGGTAGGATTTATCCCTCCTTAAGACAAGATACTTGTATCTACGTTGGATCTTTTTTATGAAGCAAAGTAATACCAACTCTTTCAATTTGTCTTTTAGTTTGGAATGTGGAATACTTGTGTAAAGAGTAGAAAAGTCAAATGTTTTAATACTGTTACAAGATGAAAGAGAGTTAGATTGTATGTACTCTAAAAGATCTTTGGAATTTTTAAGTATCCACATCTGATTCACGCCACCTTTAGAATAGGCAGTTTCACAATAACTTTGAAGCCCGTCTTTGATTGCTGATAAAATAGATGTTAATAATTTAGAAAGAGGTTTCGTGGAGCACTTGGAAGACCCAGCAATATACCGTTGTTTGTGAGGACACTCACTTGTGTGGTTTATGTATCCAATACAGCGATGGAAGATACAGGTCTTCAGCTTTGGTTGAAATCCAAAGGAACATAGAACAGACCTATGATTATCCAGGATTTCCTTTTTGGTAAGTGTCGTGATGGTATATGTTGAGTTTCCAAGCGAATTGTCAATACTTAATTCGTTTATCAAGCAGTTAATATAATAAGTTTTACACACAAAAACAATGTTGTTTGGGGCTTTATCTGCGGGGACGACAACATGTTTGTCATAGAGGTAGGATAGGTGTTTTGCAACATTTGGGTCTTTAATGATTGACGTAGCATGGACATCAGTTTTTTAATTCTGATTTGTATCAACGACCTCACTGCCTTAATCCATTCGGAAAGAGTGTCTACGTCTTCCTTCTTGTCCATTGCCTGGCATAATCCTCGACTGAATCCATCAAAATCTTAAAGTTGTATTTCCAATTGATCGATTTAGGCTCACGATATTTCGGACCTTTCGATAACACATTTCGTAGAGAAGTGTTATTAACAATGTTAACGTTGAGGTCACCGGTAATAACGTGGCCAGCAGGATTATATGTGAATTGGGAACTAGCACACGTGCAATCAGGAGGTTCAGATTTGAATTTGTCAATATCGAGATCCTGCAAAACGTGTTTGTAATTGAACATGTTAGTTGCAATAGGTTTGGTATATGTATAAGAAATGATTGGTACAGACTGGTCTTTGAAATAAGGAGGTATTTTCGAATGAACTAATTTATGATGAAGGATATTGCCTAAGTTGACGCCATCGAGACCTTTGTTGGCAAAAGGAAAGATTAAGGAAAGATCTTTTCTCTTTTTCATCTTTTCCAATGCGGACTGGCTTTAAAGGTCTGTGACTTGCAATATCCGAAATTATAGCTTCAAGTTTGTATTGGTTTGAATGAGGGTTTGTAACAGTGGATTCCAAACATAAATTGAACAGAAAATGAAGTTTTGAAAGGGGTAATGAATAAAGTTTCGTGCGAATGTGATGAATATCTAACGACTTTTGTATAAATGGCAGCAAGTCATTAATAGACATCAGGCAGAGAAGGTGATGTATAATGACGAAGACCATGACTGCATCTACGTTGAGGAGTCGAGTTGATAATGGTCATCACATTCACCGAGTTACATGAAGGACTAGATAGAATACCTATACCATCAATTTTGTCATTGCAACCATAAGGTGTCGAAGTTCCCAATTGTCTAATCCAGTAGTCCTCTTTTTGTCTTCGGAGAGTCGTGGAAAGATTAGGACTGTTAGTGCTATGGTATAACTTTTCGATAATGAGAACTGTCATAGAAACGATGGAATGATCGGGCTGATTGAAACGCTGGTATAAAATGTCGTTAGCATTGAGGTTAATGTCTGATCTATGACCGCACATACGTTTGTTTCGCCTTCCTTTCGTTTCGCAGACGTATACCAATCCGCAAAGGTTACACTTTAATCCGTAGACATTTATCGATTAACAATTCAGATCACCGTAACTTCTGGTAAAATATGCCTTCTTGGTCAAATTGCTAGTGAATTCAGCATCTGTAATCAAAATTGCACAAGATTGGAGCCTTTGGTCTCACATTTTGAAATGCGACAGTGTTGTACTGCGTCATCAAAAACCAAACTGTCTTTAAGGAGAACCGAACATGGCTGTATATGTGTAATATTGCTATTGTCACTAGGATGATGATCTGAATGAGTCATGTTTGAGATATTTGTCATGTCTGGTGATGAGGAGACACCTGCCGTATCAGACGACACCGTGTCCATGGTGACGTCTGTTTCGGAGCTTTTTATACTGGGCGACGTCCGAGCCAGTTTCCTGTTTGATCTTCGTAAATTCATGCAATTGTAGTTTTGCTACTGGGCGGATGATCTCCTCGGGGACAACATGTCCACCAGCAGAGACATCGACCCAGTGGTTATAAGAGAGGGACAAAAGATACCAAAGGGACAGTCAAACTGTTAACATATAATCAAGCCAAATGTCAGTTTTAAAAAGAGGGGTCCATGAACTGTTTTACAAATTGAATAAGTCTGTATCAATGATAAAAATCAGTCAAAAAATGCATCTTTTACCGATCTGTCACAGTTTGACTTTGTGAAAAATTACATTTTACGTTACCTCCCCTGGAACTGTCTCATATGCCCTTATAACATATCGAATATTTGCCACAAGTTGTTTCCAGAAAAATCAATTGAATAATTCTTCAATTCAAATTTAACTAAAACATGTACAATTTTCTATTATCAAAATACATGAAATAGTCTACAACAGAATTTAATCGTTCAAATTTTAATGTTATCCGCATATGATATGGACATACGGAGAAATTATTGCTTATTACGAGAATTCCATTTGGTTTAAACCGTTTTCTGTAATTAATTATAATTCAGTGACTGAGCGGGACACGTTCAATGGAAATACTTCAGTACCGTTTTATAATAAAACTCCGTGTCACAAATTAGAATCGCCATGATGAAATTCAAATTTTCAAATTACCAGCCGAGTAGTCAGCACTTCTGTGTTGACATGAATTATCATTGATATAGTCATAAATACAAATTAACTGTTTAGAAAACTTTACAATTTTTAAAATACTAATTTAAGGCTTTTCTACCTCAGGAATAGAGTACCTTAGCTGTATTTAGCAACACTTTTAGGAATTTTTTTTCCGCAATGCTCTTCAACTTCGTACTTTTTGGCATTTTTAACTTGTTTAGATTCGAGCGTCACTGATGAGTCTTTTTTAGACAAAACGCGCGTCTGGCGTATTTACAAAATTTAGTCCTGGTATCTTTGATGAATTTATTCATAATATTTTCATATACACAAGCACATTCATGGATATGCAATCTGTTGATACCTGTATCTTGGCATTGGACATGTTTTCTCTGACTGTTAATGACGTCGACGTCTTTACCCTAAATCAATTTGAGGTTGGATGTGTACTGATTGATATTTTAGTCTTAGATGCATGGTTTTGTATTTGGAATAGGTTTTGAACTAGCTGTTAGTAACTGCGAGTATTTTCAGATCTGTACTACGTGTTTGTTGTTGTGGGGATGTATAAATATCCTGCCACGTCCATTCTGTATTTTTGTTAGATGTATTTCCATTTGTTTCCATCTGATGAGTAATGCCTTTTTCAACTGATTTTTATAGTTTGTTTTTATGTTGTACTGTTAAACCACTGTCCCAGGTTGAGGGGATTAAGATTAAGATTGGCGCCTTCAAACTAGTTTAACCCTGTCACATTCTGTATGTGCTTCTCCAAATTCAGGAGCCTGTAATTTAGTGGTTGTCGTTTGTTGCTGTGTATCATATTTTTTTTCGTCAATTATTTTGTACATAAATTAGGCCGTTATTTTTCTTGTTTGAATTGCAGTAGATTTGTCAGTTCGGTACCTACTATAGCTGAATATGCGATATGGGCTTTGCTCATTGTTGAAGGCGATACGATGCCTAGAGTTGTGTATTTCTGTCATTTGTCTCTTTTGGAGAGATGTCTCATTGGCAATCAAACCACATCTTCTTATTTTTATATTGTCTTCTTGGTCTCTTGTGGAGAGTTGTGTCATTGGCAATCAAACCACATCTTCTTATTTCTATATTGTCTTCTTCGCAATTATACACAAGATATAACAAGCTCCTACCAGTAAATTGTAACACGACGCGAAAATGTCGAAGCAGATGTTATATTATAAAGTTTAAAAAGTTCATACCCTCGCGAATGGGAGAGTTGATCTGGTAGAATGAGTAGTGATATCGTGCATCACATCAAAAGATCATTTACGTAATTTGATCACGCCAAAATTATTTTTACACTATCTTTTATCGTTTTCAAAATGCGCCTTATCGTGCACGCAGTATTTCCAACGATAGAGATTGACAGAGGAAAGATTAAGATTTGGAAACAAAACTAGATAAACACTTGTTTAGATATCTTATAGCGTTATGCAAAATACATCGTATCGTGCATACACATCTTCATTTCGTTAAAACAAAAATTACTATGTCTTTAATGATAGATATACATATATATCAAAGGAGTTAAACTTCTATAATCACTATCATGTTATTGCTACACATATTTCTAAAGTGTACAAACGCTATTTTATGGGAAGTTTTTTTTATTATATCTAATATAAACAATCAAATGAAGTTTTTGGATTTAATAGTTACCTACAAATTTGTTATACGCGTCTTTATTGGAATTGAAAACGTTTCTTCAGTTTAAAGGTCAGATATTTAGAAATTTAACTGATCAAATACGCTTAACTATTTATAAATTGTAAGAACAATTAATGAGCGGTAAGGTAATTTAACCTGAATTTATTTCACAACAGGGCAATTTCTTTAAAGTTTTTAATATTTATTTTCTAAAATTCAAATGTAAACAAGAATAGATTCAACTCTAAACTTTAAGGTTTTTATAATATATTGGTGTATTTTCTATATTTGACAAACTCAGAAATGTCTATATTGTGACTTTGTGTATTTGTTTTCAATAAAATGATCGACATCCTTAATCAACAACAAAATTATATGGGTTGTAGAACTATATATTATAATATTCTTTGAAAATAATTCGTTAATTTTGATACGAGACATGCATACTTTGGTCGAAATATACAACAAACCCGTAAAAATTTAACTATTCTTCATATTAGCAATGTCTAGATCTGAAAACATTTTTTTTAGTTGAATAGTTTTTGAAAGTTATGCAAGAATATTATATTGACTCTTTGATATTTGGAGTATTTTCCTTATATTTTATTCTGTTAGAAAGCTGTCTCTTTGGTAATCAAATCACTTATCATTATTTACAACTGACACGAGTATTTGCTTTAAATTTTTTACTGTTAGAAAGACCGTGTTATACCTGTACCTGTGATAATGAATGAGTATTGTCATCTGGGAAATTTTACACAATCTTTAAAAAGATACTACCGGTAAATTGTGACAAAATGTGAGAATGACCAAACTGATGTCGTTATATATGAACCTGATAAACTTCGAAAATCCAAAACGAATAAAAAAAGAAATCACTGTTTTCTCTTTCCGTAGAAACTTTCTTATGAAAATAAGACTTTTGCAAATTTTGCGCGTCAGAAACGCTTTTCCTGATTGACAGTCATCAGGAACGCTCAAACAATTGTATTTGAAATCCAGAGATGTATAAATAGTACACAGAAACGTTAGGGGCCATATGACCAAAAGGAAGACCCAAAGGAATAGCCAAATCGTCTAAGATAAACTTGCATGACGGAGTTTGAATCTTAGTTTCTATACATTTTTCTTGATTTGTCAACATTGAATCAAATGTCATTCTTTTATAGATATATCCTTATTTTTGATTAATTACTATTCAATCGGAAATATTTGTAATTAGTGGTTTTTAATGTCGTGTTGATAATTGAAGCAACATGATTTTAATAGCTTGGTGTCGTACCACGGTATAATTAGTTTTCATAGGTACCAGGCTGATAATTTGATACCCAAGGATTGACTATATGTAATTTCTAAAAGGATCATAATCTGATCAAATATTTTAAAACATGTTCTCAAAATTACACTCCTGCATAAATATTTAAGAAAAATACCCATATTAAAACTTATGCTGACGAGACCTTTAATTTTCAAAAAGTTACTTTTGAATTTTTCGGAAATTAATTCTATTTTGACCTACTCAAGAAATGTATAAATAGTTCAGTTTTAAATACTTGTTCTCAGTCAGCGTAAAATAACATAGATCGTTTAACAACTATTGACTGGAACAGAAAAGATAACTTTGACTGCAATTTAAGGTAATTATATTATTTGTTTAATCAATAATTTACCTCAATCTATAATTTTGTAAAATTGTTTGGATATCTCAAGTTATGGTATACTGCTTTCTATTATCTTAACAAAAAACGGCACAAATGGAAATGTGTATTTTGACTTTAAATTGTTTCCACATATAACCACATTTTATTATGCAAAATAGGTAAAACAATACGATGGACGAGTATAATTAGAAAATAAAAAAAATAAGAGTCTATCCTAAATTCAAGTAGCTATGCATATTATAATTGCCACTCAGCAATGATCAGCATCAATTAACAATAATTATTGAAAACATCATCAATATACTGAGACATCATTTTTTTTACGTTGGTAACCATACTAGAGTGGGTGAAAAGCATTACTATTTTTTATTTTATCTATTACTAAATAAACCGCATATCTCCGTTGCCATGGAGGAAATGGACTTTTGATTGTTAAAAGTAATCAGTGACATAAAGAATAGCCAATGGAAATGTCACAAAATCGTATCATGATGCTTGATAAGCCAATCAAATTAACACATTTTTCGTATCAATTTTTTCGTATTACAATCTGCGCAGTGTGAAACGAAAAATATTTTCATGCGGGGAATAAATAAGAGACCACAACCATAAGCGATGGGAGATTAAATTTCAGCTAACGCTTGTACAGAAATGCACATTATAAGCTAATACATTAAATTTATAATGATATCCATTACCCCAGCCAAAATCCAATACGGAATATAAAAAAACGAAGACAAAAATATGTAGAACAACACGAGTTGGTATAAAACCAGGTTCAATCCACCATTTTCTACATTTGAAAATGCCTGTACCAAGTCAGGAATATGTTAGTTCTTGTTCATTCGTTTTTTATGAGTTTTGTCATTTCTTTTGCCATGTGATTACGGACTTTCCGATCTGGTTTTCCTCTGAGTTCAGTATTTTTGTGATTTTACTTTTTAGTATAAGAAAGGAAGGACATAAAACGTGAGTTTGTAACTACGACCAATCTTTAAACGATGTGATATTGTCTCTTTTTGCGTTTTTATCTACTATAACTTTATATTCTATAAAAGTATGTTTCCTGTATGCTGATTATTGTATTTGCTGTCATTTATTTCATTGTCAGTCCACTAATAGACAATAAAAGGAAGAGGGTTGAGCTTTAAAAAGAAAACAAGATATCGCCACTTGTTAAAATGTACTTTTTTCAATATTTGTTGTCGTTTAAAAAATGCATATATCGTGAACAACATTTTCACTGATAAAGAATGAAACAGGAATAAATAATCAAACTACCAATACTGCCGAAATTTACCCAAAGGAACTTACTTTAAATACATCAAATGTAAACGGTAATAACTGCCCTTTCCTAAATTTTGATATTTCAGTTTTACATGGAAAACTCTACACTATTACATGGGAAACTCTACACTATAATTTACGACAAAAGGGACGTTTTTCCGTTCCCTATTGTAAAATTTACCTTTTCCTTCGGCACAATCTTACGGTGTATATATATCACATATCATCCGCTATGCCTGTGTCTGTTGTAACGTTTTGGATTTGAATGAATGTTATCTATGTATTACATGTAAATTATTAAGTCAGGGATTTCCATTCCATAAATTATTTTATTTCTTTACTAAATTCTTCCATAGATGTAAATATTTTGCTTTGAAGTTTGGTTGCACCTGTAGAAAACTTATATCGAACGGGATAGCACATCCTAATTTTCATGCAGATGTTGTTTACTGGTCAACTTATCGATCCTTTAAATAAACTTATTGTAAATGGTTACCAACTCAACACTGTAATTATATATTTGAACATATTTTTTATTGGTATTATTACTGATTTTGTCAACAGTAAAATTTGAAATCGAACTAGATAATACTTTCATATACACATGCACATTCATGGATAAACAATCTTTTATGATTGGCTTTTAACTGGGTATCAGTAACCGCGAGTATTTTCAGATCTGTACTACGTGCCTTGTGTTGTTGGGATGTATAAGTATCCACGTCCACTCGGTAATTTTTGTTAGATGTTTTCTATTTGTTTCCATCGGATGAGTTAAGCCTGTTTCAAATGATTTTAATAGCTTGTTCTTATGTTGTACTCTTACACCACTGTCTCTGGTTAAGAGGATTAAAGTTGGCGCCTTCATACTAATTTAACCCCGTCACATTCTGTATGTGCCTGCCTGTTATTATGTGGTTGTCGTTTGTTACTGTGTATCATATTTGTTTTTCGTTCATTATTTTGTACTTAAATTAGGCCGTTAGTTTTCTTGTTTGAATTGAAGTACATTTGTCATTTCTGTTCCTACTTTAGCTGACTATGCGATATGAGCTTTGTTCATTTTCGGAAGCCATACGATGACCTTGTTAATTTCTGTCATTTGGTCTCTTGTGGAGAGTTGTCTCATTGGCTATCAAACCACGTCTTCTTATTTTTATATTGTCTTCTTGGCAGTTAAACACATATAACAATCTGCTACCAGTAAATTGTGACAGGACGTGAAAATGTCGAATCTAATGTTATTTAATTTAGTTTTAAGAGTTCATACCCTCGCGAATGTGAGATTTGATCTGGGGAAAGTGGAACTGAACTATTTGGGTTAATAGTAGGATAAATTGCTGATGCCGCAATAATTTTACACTATCTGTTATCTTTAAAATTCGTGCCCACATGCATAGTATTTCCACTTTTAGAGATTGAAAGAGGAAATATTCATATTTGGAAACAAATTAAAACTAGATATTATGCATTTGTTGAGATATCGTATATCGTTTTCATATAGTACATATACACCATTTCTTAAAAAAACAAGTCTGTAATAATATATCACTAGTGTTTATCTACTGTAATCACTATCATCGTACTTTAACACATATTCTTGAATTGTGTGTATTTTTTTAAATAAAGGATATCCTAAATCAACAACAAAATAATAAGGGTTGTAGATATATATATATATATTGTTTTTTAATACAATTCTTTCATGTTGTTAAAAGACATCCTTTGGATATACAAAAATAAATTTTAAACCTTTAGGTTGCATTTCTGTAAATATTGATAAAGCAATTTCCCATAGGAACTCCATTTATGGCTAATACTGTACCACTTTTTTATGAAGTTTTGAAAAAAATCTTATCCTAGAACTGAAAGTTCATATGCAGTACAATTTTTTTTCACCTGTCAAAATATAGGTCTGTGCGGCATATTTTCAACGTTTGTATGCCCCCAACTTCTCAGAGTTTAACCTATCACTAATTTTCTTAACTTCCCCTACCTCGAATGAAGGGTAACCACAGATTTCAATATAAACAATATGCACATAGATATAGGAAGATGTGGTGTGAGTGCCAATGAGACAACTCTCCATCCAAATAACAATTTATAAAAGTAAATCATTATAGGTCAATGTGCGGTCTTCAACACGGAGCCTAGGCTCACAAACGACAACTACTGTACATCAATTTCCTGACTTAGGACAGGTGCAAACATTTGAAGCGGAATTAAACGTTTTAATGCTACCAAACCTTCCCCTTTTTCTGAAACATTAGCATAACATCTTAACATAGAATAACACACGATAAAATAAATATCAATTGGCAGGCTTAACTAAATCCAAAATCGTAAATTAACACACTATGAACGAATAAATTTGATCTGGGATATCTGAAAGCAAATGTATATTTACTAGTAACATTCAAAAGTTTGTCTCTGTGAGATGGAACACAGAGAGCATAACTGGGAACCAGTATGTAAACAAACGTAATTTTCTATGAATATTTTAGATCTCACCAATGGAGGCGTGGTTTAAGAAACAGCTGTATTTACAAAGTGCAACATATACAAACATTTATTTGAATAGAAAACTCTCCAAAATCAGTTTTTCTCACATTAATACTCATTTATCAGAATTATAGCCTTATTGAAATCACTGCATATACTCTAAGTTTTTTTTACTGTACATTTTATACCCCCTCCCCTGTTTCATTCTTTTTTAAATTTGAAAACAAGACTTTTATTATTGACAGCTTACACTATTTGCATATTTTCTGATATTAAATGCCTATAACCTGTTTAAACCTATTTTGATAACATATTGAAAGCATATCAGAATACTATAACTGTTATGTTTAGCAGTCAATCATTACAGCATTCAAGATTATATGAAGTATCCAATCCTGCCTTTGTCTCCAGTCCACATCTTACTGTATACCTATTTGTCATTTAAAGTATACATTTTCTGCCTCAAATGGTCAATTTAGAATTCTTAGAACAGCATCATACGCAACCATATATCTGACAGGAACTTTAAAATCATAAATAAAACATTTACCAGTTAAATTATTTGTTTTATGACCTAGGGGGTAGGCAATTATGTTTTTTGTCCCTGGGGCCTCAAATTGCCTAAATTATTCTGCTGCTTCTGTGTATATATTCACTGGTAACATTCCCAAGTTATGTCTCTGTAAGATGGAACACATAGTGCATAACTGGGAACCAGTATGTAAACAAAAGAAATTTTCTATGAATATTCTAGATCTCCCCAAAAGAGGCGTGGTTTCAGAAACAGCTGTATTTAAATAGTGCAACCTTTAAAAATTCTCACAATAGCAATGTTCAGCGCTGAAAAACATATTTATTTAATTGAAAAAATGTATTTGGTGAAAATTAGGCCAGAATATTATATTGATTCTTAAGTATTTGGAGTATTTTCATAATATTTTATTCAGTAAGAAAATTGTCTCATTAGTTTTCAAACGACGATCATTTTATTTACAAATGACACGAGTATAGGCTAAAAAATATTCTGCTAGAAAGACGTCTTATTGGCAATCAAACCACTTATAATTATGTACACACAAAGACATCAATTGCCCTCCCTTTTTATACTTGAACCTGTCATAATGAATGAATATTGTCATCTGGGCAATTATACACAATCTATAAAAGAATACTACTAGTAAATTTTAACAAAATGTGAGAATGGCCGAACTGATGTTGTTTTTATATGAATCTGTTAATTAGACATGTTCACCATTAGCCGATACCAAAAACCGAAACCGATACCGAAACCAAAAATAGTAGTGAGGTAAATGGTTATAATGTTAATTAACTCGACCCTTTTACTCCGTTATATTGATACACTAGATGTAGTATTAATTCAATTCATCAATTCACATGAATCTATCAAAAAAGCAAAATTAAATTCAACCACTATTAAATACACTAATGCAAGTAGTATAAAATTTAAGATGTTGATATTTATTTTCTAATAATATACGTTAATCAGGAAGCAGGTTTTTTTCGTAGGCAAAGAGCTGCAAATAGTTCTACAATAGGTGCATTATCCTTCCGACTCTGTATGTAAAGAGTGAGCTAAGGCTCCGTGTTGAAGACCGCACGTTGACCTATAATGATTTACTTTTACAAATTGTGACTTGGATGGAGAGTTGTCTCATTGGCACTCATACCACATCTTCTTATATATATTATTTATTTTCATTTGTCTTATGGAATGTTCTACTTAAACTCTTCTTGCCCAAATCTTTTCATTGACAATTTTGCGTTGATCGCGGATTATTGCATTTTTATTGCGTAGCTCCCTTATAGTATATTGTGTTGCAATAAGATGTTCAAATAGATATACAGTATCGCAAAATCAGTAATGATCACGAGGAAACGGTAATCTCTCGTGTGGACTGATCGCATCCATCAATCTGTAAGTTATCGCGTCATTGTAAAGACCTAGGAAACCAAATTTGATGTATCTTATTTTCTTTCCTGTGTCTTATATGACTTGCGTATGTATATAGTGTATATAAAGATGTCCACTATAAAACAATAATGAATGCCTGGTTTTCGGTTGGACGATTTGTTCTTTAGGCGGTGCTGTCAATACTTACAACTGCTTCTTCCAATTCTGGTCAGTCACCTTTCATAGATTCCTATTTCTCAGCTGAAGGTCAGATTTCATAGATAGCTTTATAAACTAAAGTTTTGCTAACATAAAACATCAAAGCAATTTTTGTCCCATGTAGGTTAACCATGGTAACATCTTAGCCAAATCAAAACCAGTAAAAGTTTATTTTGCCAGCTGATAAGTACCGCTTCTTTATTCCTCTATCTTATTCGGCTTAGCGCTTTCGTGAGTATCAAATATACTTCATTAAAACTATCTACTGTTTCTTATTTTATCAAGAAGAAAACTTATGAAATCATGTTTAATACTGCAATTTATCAATTCCTATTTTGAAATAGCCTATTGCAAAAAAGTACAGAAAGTGATATCTTAAAAAAGAAAACAAAGCTGCTATCTAAGTATTTAAACACACATTTTTAGGTCAGCAAACGTTTACAAGGACATTAAGCTGACGAATGTCATTGCTTGTCCGATGATTAATGCTCGTTTTAGGTGCATTTCGTTAATTCTGATACACTTCTATTATGTAAATAAAAAACAGCGCATGAGGAAATTCATTTTGATTTTAAATTGTTTTCACGTATGCAAAATAAGTAAGAATGGTACGATGAACGCGTGTATTTATCTTCAAAAACGATTTCCGTTGTGAAAAGTTTAAATTTGAGTCTATGAAAATATATATAAATATAATAAATACACGTTTACATTCTCAATATGACCCATCGTAGAATAAATTGGAACGAAGAACAACTTCTGAATGATACAGAAACGAAAACAAAATAATTGTGTTGGCAATTAAAGGTTTATTGTTTTATGTTGTAGTGCTATCGTCCGATCAGAGTTTCTATCCTAAGACAAACGATTCACGGTTTGAATGGGCGAAGTTATTCAATCAGCATTTTTGTTTAGTCTAAATAAAGAAAAATATATATCCGATACGTTTTAAGGATGTTGGTAAGTCTTGGTTTTTGACTTTTTGCCAAATATTAGGAATCCTCTAGTTTTATTAATGGGATGCCATTTGAAATTATACCGACTAACCAAATTTTTTTTTCCAGACATTTATTACACATAGCGGCGTAAAAACCCATTTTGAAAATCCTTGTTAATTAATTATACTTTTGGAAAGATAACAAGTGCCAATTTTAATAATATAAAGTCTTGAGAGAATCATCTCTAATATTTGATGGCTGTCATTTTTCTGCTTATCAAGTTCTATTTTATACATACTATAAATCTAAAGCAGTCTTTCTAAAAAAAATGTTATTCTAAGACACAGTAGCGGACACACTAAAGTTCCAAGTAAAGGTTTTACTTTCTTTTAATTGTAAGTATAAACACCAATGCATACTTTTATTCAAAAGAAAAAGAAAATCCTTACAAGACAGTAGCAACATTAGCATATTGCTGTAAAGTGTCAATTCTGAATGACATAAGAGTTTATGACGATGTATTTTCTTATCAGCAGGTTCACTATTTGTAGGTTGCTTTATTCTTTGATGTTTTCACTAGCTTTAACAAATGCCTTCTTCACTACGACTTGTAGATCTTTGCACTTGATCCTTGTTAATTATTGGATGTGAAATTGAGAATTGAAATGGGGAATGTGTCAAAGAGACAACAACCCAACCTCAGGCCAAAAACAGGCGAAGGACACCAATAGAACGTTAACACAGCCGGAATTTATACCCGGACGCGGGCTTCAGTTGTTCCCTAAATAAAGGCATTAGTTATTTACCGTTTATCAATGGTTCTAAATCGATTTATCTGAACAACCCAATATATAGCGAGGAAAACACTTGAGCAATAAGAGGAATCAAAATTGGAACAATAGAACAATGTTATATATAAGGTTTGTAACTGCGTGATACGGATTTCTAGAACTCAAAAATGCATGCTCAAGTATATCGGCAGCATCCTGCAAAAATTTTTTTTAATTAGTTGTTTTCTCTTTCTGACAGGATTGACAATAAAAGACAGTCTGTATCTAATGAATTAACGATTCTAGTTTCTGTGTATTCTCTTTGAGGAGAACACTCTATATACAGGTGTTGTTTGAATACCAAAATTCTTTACTTAAACATTTAAAGACAACAGTAGAATACCGCTGTTTAAAAGTCATAATAATAATAATAAAATTGAGAATGGAAATGGGGAATGTGTCAAAGAGACAACAACCTGACCATAGAAAAAACAACAGCAGAAGGTCTCTAACAGGTCTTCAATGTAGCGAGACATTCCCGCACCCGGATCCACCTATAGTTGACAGGTAGCAGAGTTAACGTTAGCGTAATGGCATAGGTTATTTTGTTTTGTTAACCTGAAATCTTTGAATAGTAATAATAGAAATGGCCTAAGTCATGCTTTTCTGTTATGCTCTATTGTACATATTCTAAATGAATACTTCTGTGTCTAGTATTTTTGCTTTTACGCTGATTGGAAGTCTTTTTGTTCCTTTTAATCAAACAAATAATTCAAAAACTCTGGACACGCTACTTCTATTATCAGCGTGACAAGTGAAGTAATAAACATAACACTAACCATAGCGATATGTAGGTGTCTCATGTTTGTCTATAAAATCGCTCTTCACCCTTTTGACTACTCGTATTCACAGAGTTCGAAACCTCGACAGAAATGATGTCCTCTATCATATTCAAGCTCTGATAATTGTTGTAACCAGTTGTCAAAACTGTTCTGAATATCATAATTATTCAGAATATAGAAAATGGCAACTGTTTGAATGTAGTTTGTTATTCATCTGATTAATGATAAGTAAGTTAAGTTCACCAATACAAGGCATGTACTATTTGTTGTTTTGTTTTTACAAGCTTGACTATATTTTGTAAACTCTATTGTAATTCAAATTGTCCCTTACGTGCTCATTATAAAAAACAATGATATTGTTTTGGTGCAATTGAGACAACTATCCATCAAAGACAAAAACAATAGGAGTTCAACAATTTGATTTTCTTGTACTAAGATATAAGGAGATAAGATCAGATATAAGTCACTGTATGACTCTAAACGATTAACAAACACCTGATTGCAAGACAGCCACAATAGATCTCTACAATTGCATTTACTCTTTTTTGAGACGTTATGTTATTCTATAGGTTTTTATTTGATATGCCTGTCCTTTGGTTACTGTCTTAATGAAACATATTCAACCATTTTTATCTTTGCATTTTATTTTTTATCAAAGTAATAACTGAATATGAAAGAAATATATTTGTTGTTCACTTTTCGTTCTAAGTTTTCTTACAGATATCAAACTATCGAGCTTACCCGAAACAATGAAACACAAATGCGTGGTGGTTCTTGTTTAACTAGGTAAAATTATGGTGAAATAGATAAATATTGTTGCTGCTGGTGGTCCGATGGATAAATCTGTTGTAGAGTTGTCACTGGCTCAGACATATATCTATATATATATATGTATATATATAATTAATAATTGTAAAGGGGGAATGTGTCAAAGAGACAACAATCCATTGAAAAAGCAGAAAACAGACGAAGACCAGCAATCGGTAATCAACATCGCGAGAAAATCCCGCACCCATAGGTTGGATTCAGCTGGCTCCTGAACAAAAGTTGGTACCAGATCAATGAAAATGGGCGTCACACTGAACTTCAAGACATAGAAATAAAATTAAAAACTAACAAAGGCAAGAGGCTTCTGACTTGGGACAGGCGCAACTAAGTGGCTCCAGACCTCGATTAAACTGATCATGTCTTCATGATTTAAAAATTAAGCATAAACCCTTGGTTAGCGATTTAGTATCATATCATCATTAATGATATGACAATAAACATAACTCGTATCATGCCAACAACTGGTTTTAGAATAAAATGTGTTTATTTCCAAAAGAAAGACCCTTCGAATGAATCAATATTAATACCGAAATATACCTTTTTTATGACCTGACAACACGGATCACTTCTAAAAAAGTTCGTTTAAAAGTTTGGTTATCTGTTGAGGTGAATTTAGGCATTTGTGTGCTTTTCATTAAATATTATCATAAAAGGTTTGATGTGAAATACCTGAGCGTATTATATGTCTTCATGTAGATTTATATTTACGAATCATGTCCTTGTACCGATGAAAAGATTATAAAATTTAGTAAATATGGTGTAGAACTTTGAACAAACTATAATTACAGACGTATTCAAGAATCAACGCCGAATATAACTGTCCAATAATAACACTCAATTGAATGACAAGTGTTATATTTCAATAATCAAATTTGGGGCCGATTCGTAATTGTATTTGAAATTTAAAAGGCACGAAACGTATACTATTGTGAATTGATATTAGTACACAAGGACTGTATATTTCTACTTGAAAATTTTATTTAAATGAAAATGCTTATTCAGAATATTTTTTTGATAATTCTGTGAAGTTGGAGACTTTATATTATTAACACAAACAACATTTGGTCTTTATAAAGTAAACGAAAATATTCAATGGAAAACTGTGTTTCTTGTTTTCCATGATTGTATATAAAGTAAGAAAAGATATTAAAGTGGAAACAAATGAAACATTATTTTTAAGGAATTAAGGTAACAAATTTAAAGATTAATAATGGAAATCTAAAACTGCAGGGGTGTAATGTTTTAAGTAACTTCTGCAGGAGAAAAGTACGTAGACGTCAATTTGAATACGGAAACGTGACATATAGCACTTTCGGACACACGGATTTTGCAAAGTGTAATTTCTATTATGTTAAGTTTTGGAATAATACCGCTATTGGTTGATTACCAGTCCACGAGGGTATCAAAAACTCAGAAGTCAGAGCTCTATTTTTTTATTCAAAACTTAAATTTTTGGTTTATTGCGAAACTATAGTTTCAACTATCTCAAACAAAGTTGATATTTAGTCTAAGATGCATGATTTGTTTTATTAGCTGTTATCGGCTTTGAACCTGCTGTCAGTAACTACGAGTATTCTCAGATCTGTACTTAGTTTCGTTTGTTGTTGGGATGTATAAGTACCAGGCCACGTTCATTTGTATTTGTAACATTTGTATTTTTATCCATCTGATGTGTTAATAAAAAAAAAGAAGAAACCTTTTTCAACTGATTTTGATAGTTCGTTCTGATGTTACACCACTGTCCCAGGTTAGGGGGAGGGTGTGGATCCCGCTAATATGTTTAACCCTGCCACATTCTCTGTATATGTGCCTGTCCAAAGACAGGAGTCGCAAACTCAGTGATTGTCGTTTGTTCATGTGTTACATATTTCATGTATTTGTGATACGTTCATTTTTTGTACATAAATTAGGCCGTTAGTTTTCTCGTTTGAATTGTTTTACATTGTCATTTCGGGGTCTTTTATAGCTGATTATGCGGTATGGGCTTTGCTCATTGTTGAAGGTTGTACGTTGATCTATAGTTGTTAATTTCTGTGTCATTTGTTCTCTTAACTTTGAATTTTCAGTGTTTTTGCATTTTCTGAAACACTTTTTAGCATATATATATAAAAGAACAAGTAATAAATGTTTTCTATGTTGTAATGAATATTTTGTACATTTGGTCTGTTAGAATCAAATGGCATCTTATAGGATTAAGTGCCGATGAAATGTTTTAATATTAGGTTAATTGATTATTACTTCACCTTGGTTCATTATAAGCCATATGACCTTTTACAAAAGGTTGGGTGACATATGACCTTGAACATGACAACCAGAAGTGACCTTTAGAAAACGTGATGTAGCTATTTTTGGACTTAAACAGGAACTTGCTTCTTTTCACTGAAGTTGAAAATTGAAGTTGAAAGACCTCCAATTGATCTCTGAACAATTGGTTTTTATTTATTAAGTCTTTCAACTTTTCTTTGGAAAGACCTAGTGTATGAGTTCTGATTATTAAGTCTTTTCACTTTTTTGTGAAAAGACTTATTGTATTTGTTCTGATTATTAAGTCTTTCCACTTTTCTGTGGAAAGACTTATTGTTTTTCTTCTGATTATTATTATTATTATTTTTTTTTTTTTCCGCCAAATTTTGTTCTTGCGATAAATGTTTGTTTCGCAATATGTCGCTTAAATATTTCTCATATGGTATCGTATAGTTTATGCGCTTTTAAATTTTACCCTGCTAAGCCGAACCATTTTCTTTGTAAGAGTTATCTACCTATTCACTGTTTATCATCTGTGTGCATCTCCTTCGTAACAAAAAAAGATAGCGACAAAATTCTTTTTACAAATTGTTCGTTACATCCTCAGTAATTTTTGGCGCATTTGGATCGAAGCGATTCGATGAAATTTTATAGGAGTTATCTACCTTTACAAAATAAATTTGTCGGTATGTTTAGTTAACTCATAAACCGTTAACCGTATAACCCTGGAATGTTTTTATTTGAGTCCAATGGGTCCCAACTTAGAAAATGAGGTCAAGGTCAAAGGTCAAGGTCAAGTTCTTAATTGTGACTTTTGCTTGTTTTTGCATTTTCTCCGACACTTTGAGAGATACACATAAAAGAACAAGTGCAAAATGTCAGCTTTATTGTAATGAAGATATGTTACATTTAGTCTTATACAATTAAATGGCATCTTATAGGAGTTGGTGCCCCTGAAATGTCTTGATATGAAGTTATTTGATTATAACTTCAATTAAGTTCATTATAAAGACATTTGACCTCATACAAAAGGTTAAGTGACTAATGACCTTCAAAAATGGCTACCGGAAGTGACCTTTAGAAAACCGGAAGTAGCTATTTTTGCAATTTCTTTCACCTAAAAGTACCAAGAATCCATATATTTTGTCATATAGATACATGAACAGATTACTGAAGACTAAAAATGACTTCCAACAAACCGGAAGTGGCCAATTATCTCCCATTCTACATACAAAAGTATATAGAAACTATATATTTTTGGAATCAGTGTGAAAGAAGCTATCATATGAGACCGGATGTGACATTAATTTCACCGGAAGTAGCATATTATCTCCCTTATATCACTCAAAAATATAATTAAACCATCATTTATCGCATCAGTATAAAGAAACTACCTTCTTATCCAAATTACTTTAGTTTGGAAAGACTTTCAATTGTTCTCTGAACAATTGGTTTTTAATTATTATTATTTTTTTCTTCCGCCAAATTTTGTTCTTGCGATAAATGTTTGTTTCGCAATATGTCGCTTAGATATTTCTCATATGGTATCGTATAGTTTATGCGCTTTTAAATTTCACCCTGCTAAGGCGAACCATTTTCTATGTAAGAGTTATCTCCCTTTTCACTGTTTATCCTCTGTGTGCATCTTCTTCGTAACAAAACAAGATAGCGACAAAATTCTTTTTACAAATTGTTCGTTACATCCTCAGTAATTTTTGGCGTATTTGGAACGAAGCGATTCGATGAAATTTTATAGGAGTTATCTATCTTTACGGAATAAATTTGTCGGTAGGTTTTTTTAACTCATAAACCATTAACCGTATAACTCTGGAATATTTTTATTTGAGTCTCCTGGGTCCTAACTTAGAAAATTAGGTCAAGGTCAAAGGTCAAGGTCATATTTTAGATTTTTATAAGTTTTTCATTGCCCTATAATTCTTGAACGGTTATAGATACAAAAAAATGAAGCAGTGAAAAATGCTTGGTACTTCAAGGGGCAACTTTTTTACATTATGACTATATTGATTTTACCATCATGTAAGGGACATAACTCCCATCGATGGTTTTTAAAAAGCCATTTTTAGGCAAAACTCTTAAACAAAAGGTCCTTGACCCATAGGGTCTTTTGCAATGACCTTGTGGAGCAATGACCTTGACGAAGGTTACAAGGTCAAAGGTCAAGGTCATCAAATTATGTGGTTTTGGCACTATTTAAACAGTTTTATGTGTGTTTGAATTTCAACCAACCAACCAACCAACCAACCAACCAACCAACCAACCAACCAACCAACCAACCAACCAATCAATCAATCAATCAATCAATGTTTCCGTTTCATGTGTTTGATACGGGATTCAAGGTCTCTTTTTTTCCGCTTGTTTTAATTGAGCCTATCAAACGTGTTTAACCAACATGTTTAACCAATATGTTTAACCAACGTGTTTTACCAACATGTTTAACCAACCAACCAACCAACCAATCAATCAATCAATCAATCAATCAATGCATGTTTCCGTTTCATGTGTTAAATACGGGATTCAAGATGTTTTTTTTCCCGCTTGTTTAAATTGAGCCTATCCAACGTGTTTAACCAGCCAACGTGTTTAACCAACGTGTTCAACCAACATGTTTAACCAACGTGTTTAACCAACCAACCAACTAACCAACCAATCAATCAATCAATGCATGTTTCCGTTTCATGTGTTCAATACGGGATCCAAGATGATTTTTTTTCGCTTGTTAAAATTGAGCCTATCAAACGTGTTTAACCAGCCTACGTGTTTAACCAACATGTTTAACCAACGTGTTTAACCAACCAACCAACCAACCAACCAACCAACCAACCAACCAACCAACCAATAAATCAATGCATGTTTCCGTTTTATGTGTTAAATACGGGATCCAAGATGGGTTTTTTTTCGCTTGTTTAAATTGAGCCTACCCAACGTGTTTAACCAGCCAACGTGTTTAACCAACGTGTTTAACCAACCAACCAACCAATCAACCAATCAATGCATGTTTCCGTTTCATGTGTTAAATACGGGATCCAAGATGGTTTTTTTTTTCGCTTGTTTAAATTGAGCCTACCCAACGTGTTTAACCAGCCAACGTGTTTAACCAACGTGTTTAACCAACATGTTTAACCAACGTGTTTAACCAACCAACCAACCAACCAATCAATCACTTAATGTATGTTTCCGTGTCATGCGTTTAACACGGGATGCAAGTTTTTTTTTCTTGTTCTAAGTGACCCTATCAAACGTGTTTAATCAACCAACCAACCAACCAATCAATCAATCAACCAACTAATCAATCAATCAATATGTATGACTGTTTATTTATGACAGTATATTGAAGGAACAAACTCTCGATTATTCAAGAAAATTTTTATTTTATTATTGTTCTTACGTCTCTTCTGAAAAAAAATCCACATATTCTCTGAAACTACAAGTCCAATTGACCTGAAAATTTGCAGTCAGCAGGGCATACATGTCCTGAAGGTTCATAAAAAAACTTTTTGCAGATATCTCTCAAGACTTTTCCTAGAAAAAAGAAATGGCAATGCCGTAAAAATCGCTTGCTAGATCCGTAAATCTCAGTAAAAACCTACAATAAAATGTCCGCTCCGAGATTGAAATACTAATCTGTGTTACAAACAGGTGCTGAAAAATGTACATTATCAGAAAATAATCAATAAATGTGTTTTAAAGTTACACCGGATCAATTAAATCCAAAACATGCACTGCTTGTGAACTTTCATCAAAATGTCAATTTCCTACAATGACAAAAGAAATTACATTGTGTGCATTCCATCTCTATACATGTTGTCTGTTTAACGTCCCGACCTAAAGAGAAATAAAAAGACTAAGTTTTTCTTAATATAAACCCGCGTCACGTGATGTCTCCTCAATCTTGCGCGCGCGCTGTATCTAAAATAAAAGAAAAACTTTCCAAACTAAACATGAAACTTCTCCGGTAACTAAATAATATAGACCCTTTACAAAAACAAACAAACAAACAAATACCCCCCTCCCCCCTTTTTCCAAATCAATAAATCAAAAAAATCAATTGTCCATTCATCAGAGGGGAAAGACTGCCTAACAATTGTTTTCAAAACAATTGCTTTATATTTTTAATTGAAATGCTTCCTTTAAACGTAGCAATAAAAATGAGGAATTTGATATATCTGCAAAATATTATATTTTTGTACTTATACATTTATTTAGTTGTATTTATCTGAAATTTATTAGAGTACAATAGTTATGTGGTCTATAGTTTTATACCTTTTAAAATCAGACCGTTGAAGTATTTTGACTTGATTTCATTGTTTAATAATTTGCCTTTGTTTCCTGTCGCGTCTTCCATTGTTTTTTATCAAATCTTTCACAAAAGAAATATGAAATATCGAAATGTTTAACAAACCGATTGATATATCGTATTTCATGTTTCTTTATGAAACGTAGAGCGTATATTTCTATTGGTCTTCAATATATATTTTTCGATACACTTTTTGAAAAATAAAGTGGGAACAATTAAAATGAAGTAAATCAGTCTAAAGTACAAACAGCAACACTTTGACTTAAAATATATTTCACAAAAATGCATAAAATTGTAAAAGAAGACTTTAGTAAGACGATCATTTATTATTAGGCGGAAAACAATATATATAGTATTCGTAGGATGACAAGCACAATGATGAATCCTTTGTACATCGTGTTTAGTACAAAGGGAACATAGTAGTACAACATAAACATAATTGTCCGCAGAGTTTATCGAGTAAAAAAACAAGGTTCAACCTACCAATTGTCTTTCTAAAAATGTCATTATCATGTCAGGAATATGACAGTTGTTATTTCGTTTCTTTGTATGTTATTGTTTGGATTTCTTGCACTTCGGTGGTTTTGTTTTTTTCTGTTCCTCTTATATTTGATGTGTCTCCCTTGGTTTTAGTTTGTAACCTTGATTTGTTTTCTCTCAATCGATTTATGACTTCTAAACAGCGGTATACTACTGGTGCGTTTATTTATGTTAAGCAGTATTTTAATATCGTTTTCTTGTGTCTATCTTTCCTTGTTGTGTCTTCTTTTCTTTGATGTATGATTTATTTTACATGCTGTCTTTCTGTAAATATCATTTACCATGCTTTTTCCTTACTAAGATATGTAAATTTTACAAGATGCAAATTCAGTAACAGAACGTAATGTCTCTCAATATTCGATTTTAATTGAAATGTTTCTGTTACATGTAACAATCAATATTTGCCTCTGTGTTGTCTGAAATATATTATGCTTCTTCAATGAAAGATTGTATATCGCTCTGACCTTGTTTCTGACAAAAAACATAAATAAGTTGTCTTTGTTGTATTCCTCTTAACATTAATCATGTATTGTCTTTCGAAGTTATACTCATGTGCTTTGAATGCATTGTTCCTTTATTAATTTCCTTTTTCTTGCGTTTTTTGTTTGGTTTTGTTAAATCAAAAGTCACATTACCTTATTAAATTTCCGTCTCAAACAAAATAAATAAAACATTACTGATAGCGATACGTTAAGCAAACCGATTGACCTATCCCACGTTATAATTCTCAATATAAAACACACGTTATACTTTCTAATGGTCTTTATACAGTAGAATGTAAACAATTGCAATGAGATTTACCAGATGAAGATACAAAACAGAAAAACCTCGACTGAAAAAAACCCAATTGTTTACAATATACATTCCTTGAGAGGAAAATGAATTTCACATACATGTCTGAAAGATAGTTGACGAGAATCAGTATTCAGTTAGGTGAGTATTTATTGTAACTTCAACACTGAATATTGAAGATATCTCAATAAATTATCGTTCAATTTTGTTAAGCACTGTAGAAATAGATTTAAACATAGTGTTTAGAGTTATTGTCCGTTGTCATCGAAAATAACTCTAACGGTCCATTTCGCTGGAGTATTCTCAACAAAAATATGGCGATTTGGGTACATTAAAAAATAGCTTCACGTTTTTAAAAAGGTAGACTTTCTTAAAGTCATCATAAGTTCATTCTTTATAAACCGAAGTTATGTATAAAAAGAAAACGTTTAATATTTCAAAAAGGTTATAATAATCGATTGATAGTTGTTTTTAATAACTATTCAGTTGCAATTTTTAAATATATTATCAAGAATTATTAGCAAGTCGTCACAACCAATTTAATTCGTTCTCATAACTGTTTTTTTTCGAATCTATGAAATTTGTTTCAAGTGCGGTAAGAGTTAGTGTGTTATGACCTCGAGGAAACCCTACCGGTCTATAACGCTAGAACAATAGTACGAAAGAAGGTATGGGTACAGGTCAATGATACCAACACGAAATAGAAACGACTAGATTTTCTGAAATTCTTTCATTTTAAACCAAAGAAATGAAAAAACGAAAACTTTTATTATTGCAAATAAGTTAACTTGATTGATTTTTGTTTTAACATCACGAATTTGTAGCAAATTGTCATAATAAATCAATTATTTCACTGAACGATTTTAAAATAGCTCCTACAGTATCGTTGAAGAATACCATTAACATATAGTCTTTGTTTTATTCTTTTTAGAATCAATCAAGTCTAACTCAATAAGATTTTAGTGTTTAAATAAAGTGTTGCTTCAATAATTTTCCATTGGTTCCTTTCACTATTTCGATTGGTTTTCTTTATTCAAAAGACGCACTAGCTTATTAACTTTCTTTCTAAAACAAAAACAAATAAATCATTTAAAACAACAATATGTTAAACAAACCGGTTAAAATACCACACTTTATATATTTGTATATTAAAACCAACCTTTCACTTCTTTTGGTCTTCACTTTGACACTGTCTCGATACACTGTTTACAAGGTAAATTAAATTTAGAACAATTAAGATGAGATTTATCAGTTAAGATTGACCAGTTTAAAATTTAAAAAACAGCCTAGCCTTGCCTGTTCGCGGTATACATGTATTGTAAGGAAAAGATGAAGTTCTTATATGTGCATACACAATAGTGAAAGAATATCAGACTTCAGTGAGGTGAGTAATAATTGAAATTTAAGAAAAAAAAATGCCTTCTTGTCAATTTGTGATATAAAAATTTATGATATAAATTGTCTCAGATTTTCGAACATGGATTGAATTCGTTTACATAGATTTGTTTATGCAATTCGTCGTAACAAATCTAATATCGAAGTGTATCCGTGATCACAAATCAAAACAAAATTGTGTAACGTATTGAACGTATTTGTTATTACGAATTTGACTAGTGATAATAACGAATCACACATTATTTCATTATGACGATTTAAACCCAAATGTTTTTAATAATTTTAATTTCGTATTCTCGAATTGAAATAATATTTTATTTTCTATTTCTGAGTTTGACTGACCTTCTAGAGTCAGTTGTGCATCACTTGGTTACATTTAACCCTCTGTTAAATATAACCCAGGGTTAAATCATTTAACCTACGGTTACATAACCAAGGGTTCAAATTCTGTTGTTTAACATGATTTTAACCCTTGGTTATGTAACCGTTGGTTTAAAAAAAAATTAACTGTGGGTTAAATTTAACTAAGGATTTATGTTCCCACAATGCATTATTCCTATGTCTTATTTCTTTGGACAACAATAATTCAATATGGCAGAAACACTCAGCTCAGACAAAAAAAAAGGTTAAAGAAACCTAATTTTGGCAAAGATGAGGAACTGAAAGTTCATTATTAAGTAGAGAAATATTATCATATTTCAAATTCAAAACGATACAACACAAAAACAACAAACAAAAAAGGCAGAAATTTGGCAAATTATTGCTCACCAGACCAGTGCCACTATCCGTTGGCTATTTTTCCATTGCTCAAAACAAAATTGCTGTATTGGTTATACAGCTAGTTTTTACTCATCCCAAGTAAATAATCCCAAAGCACCTTAAATATTACGGCCAATATTACATACCCGTTCCATGCAAGTAAAGATTTCAACTGCGAGTGTTTCACAATAGTGTACAAAAGGTTTTATTTCATGTAAACATAGTATACTGAATACACTATAAAGTAAGGGTATACTGTAATGTTGCTGTATATTACACAAAGAAAATATCATTTTGTACCTTTGATCGTAACCTGTAACGTAAACTTACAAAGAAGAAAAGAGGTGCTCTCTAACATAACCGCGTTTATGTCTAAAAATAGAAACTCGGAAGAAAATTATCATTACAGATTCAGTTCAGCTCAGCATTAAATCGTATATTGATCATCAGCTCCTTTTCAGGGGAGTGGCACCAATTTTTTTTTTTTTACTTTTTAGGGGGGAGCGGGGGATATAAGGAACCAGGGGCGGATCCAGCCATTTTAAAAAGGGGGGTCCCAACCCAGGACAAAGGGGGGTTCCAACCATATGTCCCCATTCAAATGTATTGATCGGCCAAAAAAAGATGGGGTTCCCCCCCCCCCACCCAAACCTGGATCCGCCAATGGGAACGAATTTGGTCTGTTTTGAATATTGTTTATAAGAATAGCGAAATAATTCAAAAAAAAAGATATTCATTGAATGTAATGTATACCAAATAATTATGACGTAAACGTAGTTACGCGCCTGAGGACTACAGGGAAACATATTCGTTTGGTTATTAACTGTCATATATATATATATATATATATATATACAGTCCGCCAAAAGTTAAGCACCATTGAAATATAACTGGCAATATTTTTTTAACTATTGCAAAAAAAATATTAATGTTTGGTGTTATGAATTACCTTTAACATACACTAAAAAAATTCATTACGACCAAAAAGATTGCACTCCGATAAAGCAGTCAACCAACCTTTTATCAAAGGTCAAATGTGCGTTTATAAATACACTGTTTCTCCAGGTGGTCGTGTAAGTGTTCGTACATTGGTCCGTCGACTTTATAGAGGCAAACGAAGAGCACGTCGTGGTGTATAGAGACCTGTACCTTCAAGCAGGCACTCTACCGTCAGGTTTAAATGGGATAATGAACATCTATGCTTGAACATAAGAACCTGACAAAACACTCATTGGTCAGATGGGAGTCAGTTTCCTTTACTGCCAGAAGACGCCATAATACGAATTTCGCAGGGGAAAAAACGGCCTATGACCAAAAACAACATTTGCACAAGGACTGCATGCATTGCTGGTTGTGTTCCAGTACGGGGTTGCTTCTTATACCGTCATAAGCTGGGTATGCATATTCTGCAGGGTAACATAAACGGATAGACATACAGAGATTTGGTGCCTTAACATATTGTAGTCCGTCATTTTAGTAATCCCCCACTTGCGTCAACATTGTCAAGACACTTGTACCTGAATGACAACGCTATACCACGCAGGGCAAGAATTTTAACCGAGTCCAAAGAGCAACCAGCCATTTACACTAATTTTTGGCCTTCCTTGACTCCATGCATGAACCCTATCAAACATGTCTGAGATGCCATTGTCGGAAATCTCAATCGCAGAGATTCACCTTTACAAAAGTTTGTCGATTTAAAAGTGGCATTTGTTGTTTAATGCAACAGATTTCCTCAACTAAAGTTTTGAAGGCTTGTACCGAGAAAGATAGGTCGTGTTATGAAACTGTACCGGAAATGAGGTTGTTACACATGCTATTGACTCAAATATTGACATTAAATTTGCCAAACACACCAAAGATTATGTGTAGAAAATTTTAATGGTATTGGGTGATTAATTGTTGTAAAAAAATAAAATCACAGTGAAACTTAAATTCCATATCTTAATTGTGTAATTTACACTATTTCTATGAACGAAAAACCTATATGCATAGAACCTTCATAAGTGACCAAAATTATATTTGTGGTTTGTTTATGGTATACATTAGCAAAATTGCTATATGATTGTTTTCTATTTTTCGAGGAACAATTGATTTTTTAAATTTGAAAAAAAATCGATGCAATAAAAGTAGGTGGTGCTTAACTTTTGGCGGACTGTATATATACAACTCGTCTAAACATCCGATCCGATGGATACATCTGTTGTAGAGTTGTCACTGACTCAGACGTACTTATATATATATATATATATATGAGGACTTAGACAAAATAGATATTATGAAATAATTTAGAATTTTCTTCTCAGGAATTAAATGTTGTAGTTGTAGTTCTCTCAGCCTAAGTTTGCACTGTTTAATCATGTTAATGACTGAAACTGTCTGAATCTTGCTGCATCTGTCGTATTGGGTGAAACCAAAAGTATTTATTTTTTTTTTATTTTAAATATACGATTAGATTTGGTATATTTAAGAACCCCGGTAATTCATTTTTTATGAGACCAAATGAAGCTTATTTGGGAAACTACGAAAAACGAGGCCAAAAACCAAAATTTGAATACACAGTTTAGCATATTAAAAAAAGAGAATTCATGACTCTGTTGAAATAAGCCAAGAAATGAGAAATGTATACAAAGTATTAGTAACTATTGTCCTGTATTGATCTATTAATTATTTCTCACGGTTAGGACCATAATCCCAAAAATCAATGCCCCTTATTCCTACAAAAATACAGAGACAACGGAATGATCATGATTGCCTGTGAGACAAGTTTACACCTGAGTTCAAATAAAGTGGATGTAAGAAATCCTGTTTCATAATGCGTGCTTACCAAAAATTGAAAAATTTTATATTTGAAAGAATATTTTCGGTTATAAGTAATGGGAACTTCTCTTCACCTTCCGCAAGTTTCATTTTAATCTTTCTATGACTTTATATAAGTATAGATATGTATCAACGACATGGCGGAAACCAAACTTTGAATCCAATACCTCATGCAGACGAATGTCACTATATCTGCACTTTAAATAATCATTGAAATATCTCCTTGTGGTCTGAATGATCGTGAGCCTGTTGCAAGCCAAGATTTCTAATTTATTCGACACAGCCTCTTTCAAAAGAGCCAGTTTATTTTTGTGCTTACAATTCTTGAAGACTTGGCATATTTTGTTTTTGTCCTGAATATGCATGAAATACTGCAATTACATGTGTATTCAACAGGAATCAATAGACCATTTTATCCACTTGATGCATTCTGAACAACAGAAATAATTCTCAAATAAAACTCAATCCTGAACTCCCAAAGAAATTAAAGAAAAATGATTAAACTGAAAAAAATTGCATATATACTGATAATAGGACAGAGTCATTAAGATGGTGGGATTACTTGCTCCCCGAAATTCTCGCGGTTTTCTTACATAATAATTTAGAATATTGAAAATAAGTTGATTTGAAAATTTCAACCCTTGGTTAAATATTTAACCCAACCCCTAAAGGTGGGTTAAATATATCTACTTTAACCAAGGATTTAACAAGTTTAATTTAACCACAGAATGAACAACTAAGAATAAATAACCAAGGGTGAAAATTTAACCAAGGGTTACGATATTTAACACTTGGTTAAAATTTAACCGAGAGTTGAACAACTGGGTTCAGGTATCGTTCGTTTCTCTTTTATATATTCTCCTATTTATTTGTATTGTAGTCCTGTAATATTATGTTGTCATTTTAATGTTATATTTAACATTGCCATCAAAGTGAGAGGTTTGGCATGCAACAAAACCAGGTTCAACCCACCATTTTTTTCTTTAAAAATGTCCTGTACCAAGTCAGGAATTTGGCCATTGTTATATTATAGTTCTTTTCTGTGTGTGTTACATTTTAACGTTGTGTTTCCGTTGTGTCGTTTATTTTCTCTTATATTTGAGTGTGAATTCACATTACTATAAGACGCGTCACGATACTTATCCCGAATTCATGTATTTGGTTTTGTTGTTATATTTGTTATTCTCAACGGATTTTGTCTAATGCTTAGTCCGTTTCTGTGTGTGTTAGATTTTAATGTTGTGTCGTTGCTCTCCTCTTATTCTTAATGCGTTTCCCTCATTTTTAGTCTGTTACTCCGATTTTGTTTTTGGTCTTTAGATTTACGAGTGTTGAACAACAGTATACTACTGTTGACTTTATTTATAGGTTCTAAATATACGTCCATGTAAAAATGTATTTAACCGCCTTCTTTTTACTTGTAGTGACCTTCTGGACAACGAAAACACATTTAAACTTTATGATTAATATAACACTTTTATATAAATGATACTTACCTTTTTGAATAGTGACAAATTGTTAGACACGTGAATGATACTGGTAATCAATTGAAATGGTTGTTTCAATAATGCTCGTCTCGCGTCAGGTTGCACAAATAAATTAAACATTCGTTAGATATGAAATATAATGGTTAACGTCTTGTACAATATCTAAAAATAAAAGTCAAACAAGAAATACTTGGTCTTCATGTGTTTGTTTCAACTGAACTCATCATAGATTCAATACACTGTGTACAAGTTAAAGTAAAATGGTAACAAATGAAATTAATTCAAGCAGTTTGTAAAAATGAAAACATCAAAAACTTAAATGAAATCAAAATGTATTCACAACATTGATCTATCGGAAGGAAAAGACGAATTTTATATATGTTCATCAAAAATATTTAAAGAAAACACGATTTCAGAATTATGTATTTATTGTAACTTCTAAAACTGATTTCTAAAATATCTATAACATGTGTTTTTAGAATTATCATGTGTTGACATCGATTTTAACTCTAGCTGTTTTTAACGCTGGAATAATGGACCTAGGAAGTGTGGGTACTGTTAAATGGTGCTGCCACAAAATAGAATAACCAAGCACTCCTTACAGTTATCGTACGTTCGTCCTACATGTATATCAACCAAAGAAACGTATAACAAGGAAACTTTCAACTTTGTACTTGTTTCGGCTTTCAAACTTTGGTATCTGGGCGTCACTAGCAGGTCTTCTGTGGACAAAATGCATTTCTGGCGTATTAAAATTTTGAACTTGTTGCCTTTTGTTGGCTGTTGTTCGTGTGATTCTTTGTCAATTGTGTTATCCAATTTATTTATACTGTAGTCCCGTGGTGTTGTGTTGTCATTTTGATGTTATATTTCACATGGCCATGAAAGAGGGAGGTTTGGCATGCCACAAAACCAGGTTCAACCCACCATTGTTTCCTTTAAAAATGTCCTATAACAAGTCAGGAATATGGCCATTGTTATATTATTGTTCGTGTCTGTGTGTGTTACATTTTGACGTTGCGTCGTTTGTTTTCTATTATTTTTGAGTGTAAATTCACATTGCGATAAGACGTGTCACGGTACTTGTCTATCCCAAATTCATCTATTTGGTTTTGATGTTATATTTGTTATCCTCGTGAGATTTTGTCTGATGCTTGGTCCGTTTCTGTGTGTCTTACATTTTAGTGTTGTGTCGTTGTTCTCCTCTTATATTTAATGCGTTTCCCTCGGTGTTAGTTTGTTACCCAGATTTTGTTTTTTTGTCAATGGATTTACGAGTTTTGAACAGCGGTATACTACTGTTGCCTTTATTTATCAATATCTGAAATGATTTAAAATGATGTTTAGTTGCAAATATTACATATTTTATCACCAACCGTAAGCAACTCGTCACAACAAACTATTATTTCTTCTCACCGATTTATGTTGTAATATCAAATCAATTGAATGAGATCTCTCAGCGAATATGGATTACATTGTTACTAAAAATTTGTGATGCAATCTATCAACAAATATTATAATTTGTGAAGACGAATTAATCCATGTACAACTTATAACTTACTGAACATATTTGTTATCACGAATATCATTTGTGATGGTTATGACGATTTTAATCCGTTAATACAATCTTCTAATATTTCTAGGTTTGTAATCTAAATTTGATATTCAATAACTTCCAGGTTTCAAATGGACATCCCTATAACAGTGTTTTAAAACTTAATCTTAAATACATATCGGGACTTTTTCAAAACATGTTACTACAATAATGTTATAAATCAGATTCATCTTTTTAAATAGTTATATGCGTAAAATTTGTTAGACATGTTTATAGTACGGAATACCAATTGAATGAGTTGTTTGTGCACTGTTTGTGCTTGTATTTTAGTAAATGTAAGCTACATATTGTTGGTCTTTAAATAGTCGTTACAATCAGATAAAACCTTTCAGCTAGATAACCAGTAAGTTATGTTCCTTAATATTTTTCCAATTAAATGTTTCCTTTTATATTAAAAATCCTTTTGTTTTTTATGGAAAATATGATACTTCTTCACTCAATGATTTCTAAATTGTTCCAAAGTTATTTTTGAATTGTACATAAGTTATGTTATCTTTGTTCTATCCTTTTTTAAAATCTGTCATTTATCGTCTTTGAACTTCTTACTTGTGTGATTTTATTGTTTAAACGAATTGTTAATTTTTCTTTGGTAGTTTCAGGTTTCATTATTGGTTTTGTTGAATCAAAAGACACATTAGCTTATAAAGTCTCCCTCTTAAACAAAAGAAATAAAAGATTTAAAATAATGATATGTGATTGTCTTTTAGGTTCTCACTCGTGTGATTTCATTTGTTTAATGAATCATTCTTTAAATTGTTTAACTTACTTTTCCATTTATTCAATTTTCCTTTGTTTCCTTTCACGTTTGCTATTGGTTTTGTGAACTCAAAGGACACCTTATTATCAACTTATGTACTTCAACTCATTATTTTTCTGAATATAAAATCAACCTGATACTTGTATAAGTCTTTAATGTTATTCTTTTTTCAATACACTGTTTACAAGATAAAGTAAAATATAACAACTTAAATGAGATAAATCAGTTTAAAATAAAAGCAGCAAAGTCTTTACTAGAAAAAAAATGCTCACGGTATCCTTTTAGTGTTATATGAAAATGAATTTTCCATATAAAATGTACATGATATATGCACGAACAATAGTGAAAGAAAATCAGCTTTTAGTGAGATTAGTATTTACTGTAACTATTTAAACTAAATTTCAAAAATTAATCACATACTTTTTAATGCAATCCATCGTAACAAATATAACAATCTTGTGGTCACACATTGAATCCTTGAACTCAAATTACAAATAGATGTTATGACAAATTTGAACATGTTTGTTCTGACGAAATTAATCTGTAATCATAACAAAGTCCGTAATAATGATTTTTTTAATTTTCTAATTCGTAATCCCAAATTAGTTATATCTATTTCAGATTCTAAATTGACTTTACCGTCTACAATTGTGTTAACCGTCTTCTTGATATACTCATAGTGACATTTTTAACTTAGAACAGTCTCATTGGCACTCTTACCACTTCTTCTTATATGATATTTCAACTTTGATTAATATGATAATTTTATAAATGAGATTATACTTTTAAAAGTTATACGCGTGAAATTAGTGAGACATGTGTATTGTACCAGCTCCTAATTAAATGGGTTGGTGGATAATTGCTTGTCTCTCGTCAGGTACAAAAACATAAGTAATGTATTCGTTTGATAACAAACAAAATGTTAAGTCAGTTGTACATAGAGTTAATGTGAAACCAATGTCCAGTACATTAAACTAATTGTAAACAAGTTTACTGTACATGGCGTTTGGTGTGAACACGGCCTTACTTGGTTGATGTTGGTATAAACCTACAATTTGAAACAAAACAGATTTCATAATAGATATAGGAAGATGTGGTGTGAGTGCCAATGAGACAACTCTCCATCCAAATAACACTTTTAAACCATTATAGGTCATTGTACGGCCTTCAACACGGAGCCTTGGCTCATACCGAACAACAAGCTATAAAGAGCCCTAAACTACTAGTGTAAACCCATTCAAACGGGAAAACCAACGGTATAATTTATATAAAAAAACGAGAAATGAGAAACACGTATAAATTACATAAACAAACGACAACTACTGTACATCCGATTCCTGACTTAGGACAGATGAAAACATTTCAGAGATTGGTCCGATTACTTTCAATGTAATTGATTAAGTTACAATTACTTTGTCATTTGTACGATACAATTAAATTAATGAATACATCATTTTTGAAAGTGTCTGATTAAATTAATGATTACATTAGCAAAGTAATCATGATTACATCTGATTGCAATTAATTTGAAAAAAAAACCATTTTGAATGATATGAATGAATTAACATTTGATACAACTTAAGCACTTTTTAGAAAGGATTTTGTTTTATACATTAGAAAATGATAACTTCTAACTTCATCTATTTAATAAACCACAAAAGTTCACAACATACATACATGAACATTGTGTCACTGGTAATCACCCATTACACTTTATCAGCATTGATCTCTGAATTATTTTGACTTCAATTGAATATGGCATTATAAAGAGTTTGCTGTTTGTCTTCTGACTTCTTTCAGACTGTATATGTATTTCAAGGTGCAGTTTATGGAAGTTAAAATATGGATGAAAAAAGTTACCAGTTAAAAACTATGTAAAATTTTAATAGAATTGCTTAATCAAATTGTAAACAAAATACAATTTCTATAAATCCTTGCATTTTACATGTCAAGTTTAGGAAAATACAAAAATTTGCTTATCTTGAACAAGATATTTGTCCAACTTTTAATTTAGTTTGTGCTAATTAGATAAATTTTCACATGTCTGATTAATCTTTTATCATATACATTGTCCTACGGCTATACTCAATTGGAAATTGCAATAAAAACAAACCTTAATTGGTTTCCTTCCTGTCATTTAAATTTGACAAAACTCACAATATTAACAAAAGATCATAATTCAGGATTAAAGAAAAGTATAATATTACTTGAATATAACAGTTATTATCAAATATATATATGTACATCTTTAAATTGTGAATATATGTACAATATCTTTTACTAAGGCCAGTACAATATATTTTACTAATTAGGTCTTTCCACTTTTCTGTGGAAAGACCTATTGTTTTTCTTCTGATTATTTTTTTTTTTTCTTCCGCCTAATTTTGTTCTTGCGATAAACATTTGTTTCGCAATATGTCGCTTAGATATTTGGTATATGATATCGAACAGTTTATGCACTTTTGAAATTTACCCTGCGTAAACGAATACTTTTCTTTGTAGGAGTTATCTCCCCAAACACTGTTTTCCTTGTTAGCGCATCTCCTTCGCAACCGTAAAAGATTATGACAAATTTATTTTACAAAATTGCTCGTTATATCCTTCGCATGATTTGTCCTATTTTGACCGAAGCGATATGACCGCTCCATATGAGCGTTATTTCCCCTTATGCATCTGATATAAGTGATATGAATTTCTATCTTATAAATCATAAGTGATAGAGACCTAGGATCTTTTGATTTGAGGTCCTTGGTCCCAAAAAATGAAAATTAGGTCAAGGTCAAAGGTCAAGGTCATATTCTAATATTTGAATTTGGCTTATTTTCACTTATATCCAAAGACTGTATAAGATATCAACAAATTATTTTTACTAAATTGTTAGTTGCGACATGTCGTAAGATGTAAATTTTGATTGCAAGCGTACGTTGAATGTAAAAGGGAGTTTTCTCCCCTCTTGTATTTAAAAATACGCGTTTGGTGATATAACTCATTAACTAAATATAATAAAGACCTATGGTCTTTTGATTTGAGGTCCTTGGTTTATGACCTTGAAACTGATCTCAAGGTCATAGCTTAATTTGACGTTCTAGATTTTGACCTTTGCTTTTATTCTATATGTATACATGATAAAGATATACAACTTTTAGAAAAAGATATCAAACCATTTAACCTTGTAAAAAACAACCGGAAGTGACCTTTTGTAAACCGGAAATAGCTATTTTTTTGTACTTTTTAAGATAAAAGTATATAGAACCAGATATTTTTGGAATCAGTGTCAAGTAAATATTCAAATATAATCGGAAGTAACATTTTTCAAACCGGAAGTAACAAATTATCTCCCTTATTTAAAAAAAAATGTATGGAAACAATATATTTTTGGAATCAGCTTACTAGGAGCTATCATTTGACGATTGAAATGACATTTCAAACTTAGTTTCACAACTTTTCATATCAAAATACATTGTTTTGATGGAAAGACCTTCAATTGTTCTCTGAACAATTGGTTTTTAATTATTATTAGGTCTTTCCACTTTTCTGTGGAAAGACCTATTGTATTTTTGCTGATTATTTTTTTCCGCCTAATTTTGTTCTTGCGATAAATATTTGTTTCGCAATATGTCGCTTAGATATTTCTCATATGGTATCGTATAGTTCATGCGCTTTTAAATTTCACCCTGCTAAGACGAACAATTTTCTTTGTAAATAAACTCATCATAGATACCAGGACTAAATTTAGTATATAAGCCAGACGGGCGTTTCGTCTACAAGAGATTCATCAGTGACGGTTGAATCCAAAAAAGTTAAAAAGGCCAAATAAAGTACGAAGTTGAAGAGCATAGAGTTATCTCCCCGAACACTGTTTTCCTTGTGAGTACATCTCCTCTGTAACCGCAAAAGAAAGCGACAAATTTATTTCATTAAATTGCTCGTTATATCGATATCATGATTTGTCCTATTTTAACCGAACCGATATGAACACTCCATATGAGAGTTATTTCCCCTTATGCATTTGATATTAGTAATATGCATTTCTAACTGGTAAACCATAAGTGATAGAGACTACAAACTGCTCAGAGTCTGAATTGACCAGTTTTTGTGCTTGACCAGTAAAATCGAGCACACATTTTACTCGACTAGTCTGGACTGTACTTAACTGTACTTAAGTGTACTCGACTAGGTCTCGACTTTACTTAATTAGTCTGATTCAGTAATTGATGATCTAGGTGCAGCCTGAAATAGTCTTGACCAAGGCTCGACTTAGTCTCAACCAGTATCGACCTGTCTCGACCTGTCTCGACTAGTCTTGACCTTCAAATTTAGTCTTGACTGGTGTAAATCAGCCCATCTAACTCAATTAAATATTGATCGTACCAAATTCTAGCTTATTTGGTAGTTTGATTTATTGCTGTGAAATGAAAGAATTTCCACAATAGGTAAAAATAAAAATGGTTATATAAATTCAGATAGGCATCTATATTTTTTTTTATTACTTTTTCAAATCCACTTGGATATTCATCAAATATGTAGCTATCTTAGATATATATTAAGCTTACTTAATCCCAGGTCATTTTGTAGTTTGTTGTATTGCTGTCAAATTTAAAAATCACATTAAGGTGGTAGCTAACACTACAGGGAGATAACTCTGTAAAGTCAGCTAAACGTTTTAATTACGTTGTGTTGTAAAAGGAATATTAAGCTTCTCAATGATCAAAATTGGTGTTTGTTGATCAAAATTGCTATCTAACCAGTGTAATTTTTCTGACAAAACGGTTGGTTGAAAAAAAAAAAAAAAAAAAATATTTTTGTTAGAGTGTCAAAGTAAAACTTTGACAAAATGTTTAAAAAATTAAACGAGCCAAATTAATTTTAGCGAAAGTGTTGGGTACCATCTTAATCTAGGTAAAAAGGCTAGGAATTGCAATTTCAGACAAAATAGAGTTAATGAAATTCAATTTTTGTTTATAGCTTTTTTTATTCAACTTGGATTTTCATCAAACTATGCAGCTATTTTAGATATATATTAAGCTTACTGAATCCCCGGTCATTTTGTAGTTTGGTGTATTGCTGTCAAATTTAAGAATTTGATTAATCTAGGTAAAGAAGGCTAGGATTTGCAATTTGGACAAAACAGAGAAAGTACACTTTAATTATTTAAATAACTTTTCAAATCAACTTGGACATCATAAAACTATGCAGCTATCTTAGATATATATTAAGCTTACTGAATCCCAGGTCATTTTGTGTTTTCTTGTACTGCTGTCAAATTCAAGAATGAAATTAATCTAGGTCAAAAAAGCTAGAATTTGCAGTTCGAACAAAATAGAGATAGTATAGATATATATTAAGCTTACTGAATCCCAGGTCATTTTGGTTTTGCTGTATTGCTGTTAAATTTAAGAATTAAATTAATCTAGGTAAAAAAAGCTAGAATTTGCAGTTCGAACAAAATGGAGATAGTACACTTTAATTGTTTTAATAACTTTTTCAAATCAACTTGGATTTTCATCAAACTATGCAGCTATCTTAGTTACATATTGATCTTACTGAATTCTAGGTCATTATGAAGTTTGGTGTATTGCTGCCAAATTCAAGAATTTAATTAATTTAGGTGAAAAAAGCTAGGTTTTGTAGTTCGGACAAAATTTAGATAATACTCTTTAAATTTTGTAATCACTTTTTCAAATCAACTTCGATTTTCTTTAAACTATACAGCTATCTTAGTAATAAATTGATCTTACTGAATCACAAGACGTTATGTAATTTGTAGTATTGCTGACAAATTGAAGAATTACATTGATGTAGGTTTAAAAAAGCTAGAATTTGCAGTTCAAACAAAATTCAGATAGAACTCTTAAATACAGGATTATTTCAAAGCAACTTGGATTTTCATTCAATTCTACAGCTATCTTTATTATATATTATTGTTACAAAAAACAGGTTATTTGGTAATTTAGTTTATTGCTGTCAAATTTAAATATTAAAATTTTAGGTATCTATCTGAATTTTGTCAAAACTAAAAATTAAATTACGGTCTTTACCTATTAACTAGGTCATTAACTTTGACAGCAAAACACCAACATACAAAACAACCTTGGTTTTTGTATGAGAAATATATAATAAAGATAGCTGAAAAGTTTCATTACGATCCAAGCTGATTTGAAAAAAATATAAAATCTTAAAAAAGTCATCTTTTTTTTTGTTAAAACAAAAATTTAATATCATGAACTTTCATAACAATCCTTGATAACCTTTTAAAAAAAGAAATGTGTTCCACAGTAGTACACTAAAAATTTATTTGAATCAAATCTTAAAATATTTTTTTGTCAAATTTAATGACATGGCACTATACATGGTTCAATCACATCAGTACACGTGAGTTTTTCAGGTAAAAAGAAAGCCCTACTTTTCTTAAACTCGTGTATAACTTATCTGTTGAATTCAAAAAGCTTTGCGATTTATATTTAACAAGATGTTGCAACTTTGAAAAAAATGTTATTTAGAATTGAAAACTCTCTGGTAGATGTGATTTTTTTTAATAAGTTTGCCCCAAGCAGGAGGTATTGCTTTATAAATCACCACAAATCAGAAGAACTATTTTAATAATTTCTTTAATGTTTCATCCCTTTTTGATATATTTATTTAATATATATCAAAAAGGAATAAAACATTAAAGGAATTATATAAGTCATAAAAAAGTTATTAAAAATATTAAAGTGTACTATCTCTATTTTGTTCGAACTGCAAATTCTAGCTTTTTTTTATCTAGATTAATTTGATTCTTAAATTTGACAGCAATACAAAAAAAAATGACCTGGGATTCAGTAAGCTTAATATATATCTAAGAAAGCTGCATAGTTTGATTAAAATCTCAGTTGATTTGAAAAAGTTATTAAAAAAATTAAAGTGTGCTATCCCTATTTTGTTCGAAATTGCAAATTCTAGCTTTTTTGACCTAGATTAATTTATTTCTTAAATTTGACAGCAATACAACAAAAAACAAAATGACCAGGGATTCAGTAAGCTTAATATATATCTAATATAGCTGCCTAGCTTGATGAAAATCCAAGTTGATTTGAAAAAGATATTCAAAAAATTAAAGTGCAATATCTCTATTTTGTTCGAACTGCAAATTCTAGCTTTTTTGACCTAGATTAATTTAATTTTTAAATTTGACAGCATTAAAAAAAAAGAAATGACCTGGGATTTAGTAAGCTTGAAATATATCTAAGATAGCTGCCTAGTTTGATGAAAATCCAAGTTGATTTGAAAAAGATATTCCAAAAATTAAAGTGTACTATCTCCATTTTGTTAGAACTGCAAATTCTAGCTTGTTTGACCTAGATTAATTTAATTCTTAAATTTGACAGCAATACAACAAAAAATCAAATGACCTGGGATTCAGTAAGCTTGATATATATCTAAGAAAGCTGCATAGTTTGATGAAAGTCTAAGTTGATTTGAAAAAGTTGTTAAAAAAATTAAAGTGTACTATCTCTATTTTGTTAGAACTGCAAATTCTAGCTTGTTTGACCTAGATTAATTTAATTCTTAAATTTGACAGCAATACAACAAAAAATAAAATGACCTGGGATTCAGTAAGCTTGATATATATGCAAGAAAGCTGCATAGTTTGATGAAAGTCTAAGTTGATTTGAAAAAGTTGTTCAAAAAAGTAAAGTGTACTATTTCTATTTTGTTCGAACTGCAAATTCTAGCTTTTTTGACCTAGATTAATTAAATTCTTAAATTTGACAGCAATACAACAAAAAATCAAATGACCTGGGATTCAGTAAGCTTGATATATATCTAAGAAAGCTGCATAGTTTGATGAAAGTCTAAGTTGATTTGAAAAAGTTGTTAAAAAAAATAAAATGTACTATTTCTATTTTGTTCGAACTGCAAATTCTAGCTTTTTTGACAGAGATTAAATTATTTCTTAAATTTGACAGCAATTCAAAAAAAAATGAACTGGGATTCAGTAAGCTTAATATATATCTAAAATAGCTGCCTAGTTTGATGAAAATCCAAGTTGATTTGAAAAAATAGTAAAAAAAAATAAAGATGCCTATCCGAATTTATATTATAACTTTTATTTTTACCTACAGTAAAATTAAATTCTTTCATTTCACTGCAATAAATCAAACTACCAAATAAGCTTGAATTTTATAAGATCAATATTTAATATAGTAAGATGGGCTGATATACACCAGTCAAAACTAAATTTGAAGGTCAAGACTAGTCGAGACAGGTCGAGCCTTGGTCAAGACCATTTCAGACTACACAAAGATCATCAAGTACTGAATCAGACTAATTAAGTGAAGTCGAGACCTAGTCGAGTACACTTGAGTACAGTTAAGTACCGTCAAGACAATGTCGAGACTAGTCGAGTAAAATGTTTGCTCGATTTTACTGGTCGAGCACAAAAACTGGTTAATTCAGACTCTGAGCAGTTTGTAGTGGCCGTTTATTTGATTGCCAAGGATGAATTAGAACCGAATCATTATAAAAAGAAAACAAGAGCCGAATCAATCTTTAGTCAACTTTATATGGGGAGTTGAAACCTTGGTTTTTAAAGGATTACAAATCGCTAATGCATAATGTAAACTATGCAGAAGTCAATGTTGTTACCTCCCAAATGATTATTTCTAAAAAACAATATGTACGGACTTTGACAAATCTGTGGTACTTTCTGCCCTTTTTAATTTGTCACCAAACTGCACAATTTCTTCGCTTCAAATCGGAATTAATTACATCAGAAGTGGTATGGGCATGAGTAAATGAATGCTTTCACAGGACAGGCCTTTAATAAAAAATTCTCAAAAGTCTATGATTTAAAACACAAGGTACTCAAAATAACGAACGTTCAAATTATATACAGACTAATAGTTATCAAAGATACCAGGATTATAATTTAGTACGCCAGACGCGCGTTTCGTCTACATAAGACTCATCAGTGACGCTCATATCAAAATATCTATAAAGCCAAACAAGTAAAAAGTTGAAGAGCATTGAGGATCCAAAGTTCCAAAAAGTTGTGCCAAATACGGCGAAGGTAATCTTTGCCTGGGATAAGAAAATCCTTAGTTTTTCGAAAAATTCAAAGTTTAGTAACAGGAAATTTATTAAAATGACCACATTATTGATATTCATGTCAACACCGAAGTGTTGACTACTGGGCTGGTGATACCCTCGGGGACGAAACGTCCACCAGCAGTGGCATCGACCCAGTGGTGTAAATAGTTATCAAAGATACCAGGATTATAATTTAGTACGCCAGACGATATACTTGTAATTACTTGTTATTCTTTGTAATCACCGGAAATATATCCGAATGTGGTGCAGGACCTGTATACCCAAAATTTCCAATATGCTAGTTTTATAATTTTATCATAAGTAACTTCCATATGTATACCGTATGATACTGTTTATTCTGCTATAATCCTGAATAAAATTGAGAATGGAAATAGTGAATGGTCACCAACAGGTCTTCAATGCAGCGAGAAATTCTTGCACCCGGAGGCGTTCTTCAGCTGGTCCCTAAGCAAATATATATATACTAGTTCAGTGATAATGAACGCCATAATAAACTCCAAATTGTACACAAGAAACTAAATGCATGTATACCAATTTGCAACAATTTGAATAGATACCAATGAAGTTAATGATTTAACCAGTATGTACAATAAGTGCTTACGTGAAACATGCCACGTAAGTCACACAATGATGGATCATTTGAATATGTAATAAGAGGTGTTAAATTTATACAAACAAGGGTGGTCGTCTTCTTTATAATGGTATAGTAGTACTGTGACCAAATTATTTTAGCAACAATTGGAACATACACGTTGTCATCTGTGACACAAGATATTCCATAACGGTTTGTAATTTGACTTATCACATATTTGTTACGAATACGTTGGATTTTGCATAATGCTTTAACCTTAAAATTGCCAGGGGCAAAAAAAGAGGTTATTGGTTATTTTGCCCTGATTCCAAATGACGGAACGTCATTGTGTACTTAACGACAGTTTTTAACACTTTTGTGATAAGAAATTGAAGATTTTATCAATTATGTTTTATTGAATTGTTATAATTGATTTGTTTTGCTCTCAATTCTGCAGAACTTAAATATGTGATAAATAGATTATAACATGTCTTTTCCATATTGGCCCTTTATGGGAGTCTCGGGATGATACCAGGGCCAATATGGAAAAGGGCATGTTATAATCTATACAAATAGTATCATGTTTGCAATAAACATGATAAGTTATTCAAATATTATAACCACTTTTATAGTTCGTGTCATATTTGAGTTATTAGAAACAAGAATGTGTCCCCAGTACAGGGATGCCACACTCGCACTATCATTTTCTATGTTCAGTGGACCGTGAAATTGGGGTCGGACTCTAACTTGACATTAAAATTAAAAAGATATTATCATAAGGAACATATATACTAAGTTTCAGGTTGATTGGATTTCAACTTCATCAAAACTACCGCGATCAAAAACTTTAACCTGAAACTAGACAGACGAACGAACGAATGGACGGACGCACAGACCAGAAAACACAATGCCCCTCTTCTATCGTAGGTGGGGCATAAAAAGTTAAGTCACAGAAATGCTGAACTGCCTAGAAAACTGAATACGGAAAGTTTCTAATCAAATAGCAAAATAAAAAGCCAAAACACATCAAACGAATGGATAACAACTGTCATATTCCTGACTTGGTGAATGGATTTTCTTACGTAGCAAATGATGGGTTGAACCTTGTTTCATGGCTAGCCAAGCCTCTAGAATTAAGAACAATCAATTTTTACTAAAAATCCAATCAAGAATGATTGCTTAACGTGTTTAATGAATTCACAACGGGAAAACATAATCCTTTAATCGATCTAATAAGCAATGAGAGAAAATCCAAATATCAGACGAGACAGTGTTATTTTGATGTGACACCATTATTTTGTTCTACTACGAAATTGTACTTAACAAATGAAAAACGGTAAATTATTAATTGTTAAAGTATCATAAACAACTACATATTATCTTTTTGACTGTAACATGATTATTATTGAAAAAAGTAAGACAACAAAAATACTGACCCCTGACGAAAAAAGAAAAAAAAATCTTATTTCTTTAGTTCTGCAATTCAGGACATCGATTGCCTTAATTAACTGTAGTAAATTAAAATTATATTATTTGGAATATCAATAAGGTGTAACAATTCATTCGCGCTTTTTGCATTTCTATAAACAATAATTACGGATCACTGTAGTGAATAGTCAATGTCAAATTTAAGTCGTATTTAAGACGAACAAATGTGACCGTGATAGAAATAATAAAGGTTTAATAGTACAAAGATCACTATTGACCCTTGGTTCGAATCAATAGAGATTATTGCTCTATCAAATGTCATGTTAACCTCTATTAAAAACTTTAATTTTATACTAATCATTTAATATTTAAATAAAATACGATATAGTTTTGCGCTTTAACATAATGTATTTAACTGCTTTTATTACTTGAAGATAATTATATAATAATAAAGTTAAAATATGAGATAGGTGTGCACGTTATTCAAATTATGAATGGATTCATAACGGGGATTACACAAACCGATAGAAAAACAGAATTAACACAGACAATTAAATGTTTATATTATACAAGAATATTTTTGTAACCCAGATTTGTTTTTGTCTCAATTGATTTATGACTTTAGGGCATAGGTATACTGCTGTTGCCTTTATGTGTTACCATGAAGTAGTGATCAACTTTATAATATAATAGATTTAAACTTACACTGTTTCATCTTGGCCCTGGTATCGTCCCGAGACTCCCATATCGTCCAGAGGCTTAATCATAGGGCCAATATGGGTCGAAGGATGACACCAGGGTTAATATGAGAAAGGCATGTTATAATCTTTTAGTCATGTATCTAATTTCTTCAAGAAAGAGAAAAAGATATGTTCTAAAGAACTATTTGATTCACCACTAGTTCTTGCTGCCCTAAATTTTATATATGCAGTTCATACGCACGTTCAAATACAGTAACACTTTTTTTTTTACCAAAACAGTTGTTGTCTTTATATATCTGAAATATGCGGGTAAATATGTGGTGGCCTCTGTTAAATTAGATAACTTAAGGTGGATCGGGACTATTCGACTGCGCATAATTTCACGCATGAATTACAAAAGTATTTGTTGTAAATTCGATATAATTTTTTAAAATATTTTGATTGATTAGAAATGTTAAATCATTGTAGTTACGTGACTTATAGAATATTTTCGTTATTATCCGTATTTGTAAAAGGGTCAAAATGACATTTCACCCATTTTCACCATTTCCCCGCAAAAATTTGGGTTTTAAGGCCAATTATTTTTTTTTCTTATCGGTGACCTATGGTTTTTATTTGCTCATTCTTTGAAGCTATATTTCAGCTCTTTATATTACAGTTTTGGACCAATTGTCATAGAACGTTTTTTTGATATTCCGATAAAAATATGTCAACACCTCCATTTTCCCTATCATTTCATTGAAAAATGGTCCCTTTTACATACCTGTTTAAAACTAAAATTTTGAGCTTAAATGGTCCGTGACCCCCTATTTTTTTCGACCAATTTGATTCACTTTTTGTAAAGAATAAAATAACAAGAAATACGGCTGATAGAAACTTCGAATAGTCCCGAATTGTTTTAGGATTCAGGCGATTTACAACTTAACATTACGTGAATATTTGTACACAATTCAAATACAGTTTAGATACAATTTTTCGTAATCGTTTGGCACAGTGATATGAGTTAAATTTTATCATATTTTTCAAATGGCTATTATTTTGAAAGGTGTTGCTGTGTATCTTTACTTCAAACCACACCAAACAGGAGAAGATATTGTTTTCTTTAGAAACAAAAACTCTGCATACCTTTTACTACCTGCATACCTTGGATTTTCATCGGATTAATGTTTTTGAAGCGTACTCCGCATCACAATAGTCTTTACTTAGACTTATGTGTAGTTTGACCTTTGCACAGCCCTTCAGTTTACACAACTACTTACAGGAGATCAGTTAGTTTTAATGCAGAAGTAATAAGTTCTATCTAACTAGTCAATTCTCCAACATCATACATGTATACTAGTATATAGGAAGATGTGATAAGAGTGCCAATGAGTTAACTCTCCTTCAAAGTAACAATTTATAAAAAGTAAAGTATTATAGGTCAAGGTACGGCATTCAACATGGAGCCTTGCCTCACACAGAACTGTAAGCTATAAAAGGCCCCAAAAAATTACTAGTGTAAAACCATTCAAATAGGGAAACTAACGGTATAATCTAAATATATAAACGAGAGACGAGAAACATGTATAAACTACATACATAGAGGACAACCACTGTACATCAGATTCCTGACTTAGGACAGGTGCACACATTTTCAGCGGGATTATACGTTTTAATTGTACCAAACCTTCTCCCTTTTCTGAAACAATAGTATACCATCACAACATAGAAATACACACTATAAAATATCAATTGGAAGGATCATGTATGATCACTTATTCAAAAATGAAAAGTAAATTCACAAAAATACTGAACTTCTAGGAAAATTCAAAACGGAAAGTCCCTTATCAAATGGCAACATCGAATGATAAAACTCATCAAACGAACGGACAACAACTGTCATATTCCTGACTTGGTACAGGCAGTTTCAAATGTAGAAAATTGTGAATTGAACTATTTTTTTAGTGTTAAACTGTTCCATTGTATGACAGAATTTTGGGGTTCGGGGGGAGTAAATGGCCATTTCTTCACTTGAGCATCGGGATTTGAACATTATTTAAGAAATAACTCATGAGGGTTGAATATATCGCGATTTTACCACGGGTTGGCCCTTTATGACAATTATTTTACCCTGAGCGATAGCGAGGGCTAAAATATCGGCAGAAAGATACAACCCGTGGTAAAATCACGATATTCAAGCCCCCATGACTTATTTCGATTTTAATAGGACTAATACGTCGATTCTTTTGGATTGAAGCGCTCTAGGTAGAGGCAAATATTTGCCGTTCCCATAAATAAACGCACTATTAAATTAGCGTAAAAGAACGGAGCAAACTGAATAAGTGACATGCTTAAACTATTTATAATAACGTATTTAGATAGTTTTGGATGATTTTAAATGATAATTTACTCATATGTCTTACATGTTTAAAAAAAAACCGGCTTATACCATATTTTAGGATCGTTTGTTTACGTTTCCTTGTTGTGATGATTTGCGGTTTCACAAGCGTGTATTTTCCCGTTAAAGGCTGATATTCTTACGCTTACATCGTTCTATGACATCGGAAAGTTCATTCATAAAAGAACATGTGACGTGGGAGTATGATCGGAACAGCCCTGGACATATGTTCGTATTTTACCACGGGTGTGTACTCAAAGGGTTTGAAGGACGTCATGTTAGAATACGAGTTATATGACAGACGTTTCCATGTGAAAACTCATCAAACATTGCCCTCACTTTTCACATATTTGTCTATGATATCTTTACACATATTTTAGTACTTATGTTTTAATTTTGTTGTTTTATTATAATTCTTTATAACAGTCTTTCATAGTTCTATTAAGAATGGCACATATATTCTAAATTTGTATATTGTGTACTTGATAGTATATTGTGTTGTATGTGGTGAGACTTTAATAAACTATTGAATCTGAATTTACTTAAAAAGATATTTCAATATTTATCGTATGTATATTTTATCAAGATGCAAGGATATATAGCTTAAAATGTTATTAAAACACTATTCAATGAGACTGATTATTAACTTCAAATATAACGAGCACGTTTAAAATTTCGGTTAGTTTACCGATTAATATTAAATGTATCGTGTCAACATTAATAAAAGGATCTTTTGACTTGAGGATTCTGTTAATTGGCTAAGGCCGTACAGTGACATATAGTTGTTAATTTCTGTATCATGTAGTCTCTTGTGATTAGTTGGCTCATTGACAATCATAACACAATTTCTTTTTCATACTTAGATATTTTCTTAAATTCACACAGTTATAGATTTTAATGTTAATAATGTTTTTAACAACATGTTTGAATTTTATGTGGTCTTTTAAGATTTTTGGATAAGAAAGTCTATTATGAGTTTTATGCATGTAGACGAAACGCATGTCTGGCGAGAACAATTGTAATCCTTGAATCTATGATAAGTTTATTCTTTAACAAGTTAAAGAAATCATAAATGATGTAAAGTTTGGCAAGGGTTTATTTTCCGTAAAAAAAAAATAGTAACCAAAAATAAAATTAATATAGAAAGTTTAACAAAACATTGTTATTCAAATGTTTTAATTTTGATATAAAACAACCTTCGGTGTGATATTTTACAAACACGTGTATATATTGTAAAACTTGCAATGTGTTCTGCTTTAGCAATATTGATAGCTAAAATATATTTCTTACTAAATCGAAAAAAAACAAAAGTATTGCATATTTGTGAAATGACTTATGTTTATGTTTTAGCATTCAAATACTTATAGCTTTTGACAAATGTATGATTTTGACAAAGCTCGTGAAACCAATAGTTGCTCTTATCCACCTCATTTAGTCTCAATTGTCTAGTCGTCTCATAGAAAATCATCTTCCTATATTATATATCGATCGGGTTAATTGCCCCTACTTTGTATACCTGGAGTTCGAAAATTTCTAAATTGAGATTGAAAATAGGGATTGTGTCAAATGGAAAGCAACGCGAACAAAGTACCCAACACAGCCCGAGAACACCAATTGATAATAAACACAGAAAAATTGCACCAATGGCGGGCCTCAGGTCGACTCTTATCAACATTTAATTTTTACTTGTAATCTGGATTAATATACACAATCTGTAACGATCTGCTGCAAGAAAACTGTGACAAGATGTGAGCACAGCAAAACTTTGTTGTGTATTTTCGATATATACGAACTTGTCAAACAGAAAAACCTGAAACGAATGAAAAACGCCTTTCTTTGTTTTGTCTTTACTAGGACACCTTTCGATTAAAATAACAATGTATAAATGTCGTGAGTACGAAGTACTCTTATGGGGTTTTCTTTCATCAAGAGGGCTTCAACAAAAAATATTCAAACGCAAAGGACGAGAAAACTCGTACAAACGTGATGAGCTTCACGATTAAAATTCATACAAGACCAACTTAGCGTGATATGCGTGATACTCTTTTACATCTGTCTAAACTGTTTGATAATACAGTTTAATTTATTTTAATTGCTTTTAATGTCGTTGTATTCAATGGAGCTGTACTATTCGTTATGACCAGATATCTTCCCACGATCAAAAGGTTAACATTTTTAAAAGGATTTAAAAAAAACAACATTAGATATATGTAGTGGTTTGATAATACTAACTGTTTTGACACAAATATATCAAAAATACCTTGTTGAGGTCTATGCTGATGAGACCTTTAATTTTCCGAAAATCAAATT